>OV121124.1:12286264-12372110 GCA_921293315.2 Nemurella pictetii
GTGAAGTAAAGAATGGACATCGGTTAGAACTCGGCCAAACCAAGCGGCATAGGAAGGTTAGTACTGGCACGTACTGGTATCGCAGTTGAATTTAACTATTTCAGTCCCAACACTGGAGCTATCGGCAGAAGGCAAAAGTTACTGTGACAGTCGTGAAGATCTCCAGAGAATCTGTTCAATCAGTAAATACGCACCTGGGGGCCAATTCACGTACATTATTTAAAACTCCTTATTCCCGTGGTAAACTAAACCCGCGATAAACCCAAGATCTAACTCTATACCTCTGTCAATTCTGGAAGCAGAATTAGTGAGAATTATCGAGGTTTTAAACTTACACCGCATCCTAGTCCCGCCCACCGTGGTAAATACGATGGGCCAATCAGAAGCGCTGTTTCAAGCATATCACGCGGCTACCATTCAAAATGCACTGCCACCTTGAACTGAATTTACATGAAATAAATTTGAGCGCCTTTTCTTCAAACACTAAACAAAATATTAACCATACACTCGATAAGTAATTAAACGGAATCATCATGTCTGAAAACGTAAGTAAGAAGCCGGAGAAGAAGAGAAACATAAATTTTACAGAAGCAGAGAAAAGAGTGCTAGCTAATGAATATATTAGACATGAAAAAATTATAAATGGAGAGTTTTCCCCGACGCTCACAAATGAGCACAAAAATCATGCGTGGGGCCAGGTAGCGAAGGCTGTCAACGCTGTTGCACCTACCTACCGATCCATGGAAAGTGTAAGTACAACCCTGTTTTACAAGGTATGCTGGGTAGAATAGTAGCATAGCAATCTTTGTATGCAATTGAAGGTTGGATGGGAAGTTTAATCGACATTAACTTCATGTCAAGGAGTCTCGACTGACAAACCAATCTAGCCAGTTGGTAATAATGTATTTTCCTCAACAGCTGAAATCAAAATGGAAAGAGATGAAAAGAATCACAAAACAGAAGGTTTCCAACAATAAAAGAGAGATGGCTAAAACTGGTGGCGGTGTCGCCAAAATACTGGAGCTGTCAACAGTCGACAGGCTGGTCGAGATGACCATTGGCAAGGCCTCTCTGCACGGAGTAGGTGGCATGGACACCCTCAAAGGTTTGTTTGGGCAACCGAATCACAAATCCTCATTCCGATTACAAATTTATTTTTAATTTTAGCAAGTCTATAATATCTGTCCACTTTCAAATACAAGTCCACAAGCCTATGACATATCCAAAATCTTGTACATTCAAAATTATTTGTTAGTGATCGGTATTAAGACAGTTTGTAACAGTTTTAAATATGAAATATATTTACTGCCATAAATGCTAGCTATACAACAAATAAAATGTGTATCTAGGTGTAACTGAAGACCTTTGCAAGTTTACAAAGAGTAGTTATGTAATGAAATCTCACTCTGAACAAAATGTATGGAATGTGAATTAAAAATTAATCTCAATTGAAATTATTTCAGCCACTCTTCAGCAGCCCCGAATGGAGAGAAATAATAATAAGATGTGTCCTGCCACAATCACCCGCCCGGTGGGTGAGCTACTCGTGAAGGACAGACCATGCAGTCCCACGAGTCAGCCACTAGCAAAACCTGCCACACAGAAGAGACCGCTTTCCATCAATGAAAGCTCGACCGTGAAAATAATTCACATTGAGCCACTCGATCTTGAGCAAGAGGTCTGCAGGACTGTTATGGCACACTACAGCCTCAACTCTCCTCCTCCAAGCCCCGAACCATGGCCTGTCAGCCAGCCAGCCGCAGAACAATATCCACTGGGTGCCGAAGAGGATAACCCAGACGATCCAGACACGAACCCTGACGCCACTCCGAACGAGCCCCAGAAGAAGCGACCGCGGGTGAGGCGCACTGCGGAAGAGATAAAATTAGCCGTAGTGTCCAACCAGGCAACACTCAACGACAATGTTTTGGAGCTGAAAAAGGAGCTAAAGCGGCGAAATGACATTTCGGAAAAAATGTTAGATTTAAAGAGGGAAAAAATTAGGCAGAACGAAACGCAGCATCACGAGGCAATGGTTACACAAACCAGCATCGCAAGTTCGCTTGCTCAAATTCTATCCATCCTTAAGAAGGAGTAAACACAAGGTGCCATTTACTTGTTAGTTTTCAAATGTGTTTATTATATTAACAATTTCCTTTGATTTTTTTTTCAAATTTTAACTACCTATACCCTACTTCTAAGTGACTAGCTATTAATGCCAAAGGGCTAACTGACCTGGTGGGGATGAACTATGAAGTGACTTGTTTCAACTTCTTTTTGGGCAATGCTAAAGAGCAACCTAGGACAAATTTAACTATTTTTTTTTCTTTTTCTTTTCCCCACCTGGTTGTAGTTACCATGTGATGTAAACCTGGGTGAACCTCATTTATAAAGTGCCAAATACAAAATGTTTCATAATCATTATAAGAAATAAAAAAATTGTCACATTCATACCGTTCATGCTTGCTATTTCAATCCAGGCCAAGCTGTTTCTTTGATCAGCCGTCGTTGCCTGACAGCTGCCGCGCCTGCACGTGGTGCAGCCTGTAGGTTCGCTGCCATCTCTGTGATGCGCTCTACGACTGCAGGATCCATCTCGTGATCAAGGCCAGCATCCAGGCAGAGGTTGTGTAGGACACAGCAGGCGACGGTGATGCGGCAAACCTTTGCCGGGCAACAGCCGGCTGAGAAATTTGGCCACACATTCCTGTAAAAATTATGTATTGGCATAATTAATTAACATTATAATCATTAAATCATGTAACATTAAATCATTACCTATGTTGATAAACGCATAACCTTCACATCAATAAAGTGACATCTGTTATTCAATATCAATTGAACGGTTTGAAGCATGAAATTATGAGGATTGGTGTGAGTTCCAACCTAGGTAAGTACTAGATTGAGGGTGCCTACCTAGTTAGTTTAGTTAGGTTTTAACTTACCAGATAGCCACTGAAATCCCCCGCTGGCATAAAAACCCAAGGCATGACAAGGAGTTGAGTATTGGCAGCCAAAGCATTTGCCCTCAACGTCAGTCTGGTCAGTTTAGGTTCGATTCTGTCCAAGATATGGGTGAAAAGCCCTCGCGACAGTCTTGTTGTTTGCATGAGGTAGCGATCTGCCATGTGTTCCAAGTGAACTCGTTCGAGATTCATTTGAACTTCATCAAATATCCCCACAGCCAACGCGGCCTCCGCCATCTAGCATAGGATAGTTTCGATCAATAATGACATAGTATGCAGAAATACTGAATTAAATATGCGAAGTGTAACAAAGCAAAAGTTAGGTTAAAGCATGACAACAAAGTTGACTTACCTCGTATTTGACAATCCAGCACTCGCCCGCGCGAGGTGAAACGTAAATAATATATGAAAACACTAATAAAATATATCCTGACACTTAAAAACAACTAAATGATACTAAACAAAGTCAGGAGAACGAAACTAACAACTCAAACGCAATGACAAAGAAACGGCGACCTTCTGATTTACCACGCACTAAAACTGCTTAGACCCGCTCCCTAGCAGGTCTAGACAGAGTTAAATTTGCACCCAAGGTTTAGTGAGAATTAGCGTACGAGAATTGACATTTGGTTTAGATCTCCTTAGATCTTCCTAATTCTGCTTAAAACCTGTTCGTGAATGTGTTTGCTAACACAATCTAAAAAAGACCATCAACTTCAACAGGTGGATTTTCGATGTAAGATAGAAATGAAAATCCCTGAGCTTTCGCACTTGAAATGCCCATTGGGGCTGGAACACAAAGTTGAGACAACGAAGACGTTCTTACTAATCACACGATATCTCCGCCTTTATTGCACTTGATTACGCTCATTAATTAGAAAAACCCTTGCCTGACGAACGGTAACAGCTGTGGTGGCTGTGTGGTCGACCTTCGAAAAGATGGCTGCCAGCCGGCCGCTTCAGCTGTCGAAGACATTAAAACGACCCTACGTACTTTTTCCGTCCGTCAGAGCTGAAACGCAGGCTTTTAATAACTGGCACAAAATGCCGATTCATAATCACACGCATTTTTTGCTGCAGCAGACTTTATTACGCTTAAATCTGTGAAATACTGCTTCGACCCAAGGGGAACACGCCAACTGACCGAAAAAAAAACTGACCGAAAATAAAAGTGACCGAAAAAAAAACTGACCGAAAAAAAAAGTGACCGAAAATAAAACTGACCGAAAATAAAACTGACCGAAAATAAAACTGACCGAATTTCATATTTATGAACGTTACTGTACGGAGGCGGTGGTGTGGGAATGTTACTAGCCGCTCAATACAAACAAACCGTCGGAAAAAAAAACTCGCCGAAAAAAAAGTGACCGAAAAAAAAACTGACCGAAAAAAAAACTGACCGAATGTATGAAATTGGCTAAGTCAAATAGCATTGGTCTTATGGGACTACGAATTTTACCGAGGCTAGTCGGATATACCGGGCGATGGACGCAGGTAGAACGAGGGCGCCCGGTGAAGGAAGTCCAGTCGTGATTTCGGCTATGTCCAATAGCATTGGTCTTATGGGACTACGAGTGTTAACGAGGCTAGTCGGATATACCGGGCGATGGACGTAGGTAGAACGAAGGCGCCCGGTGAAGGAAGTCTAGTCGTGATTTCGGCAAACCGTTGGAAAAAAAAACTCGCCGAAAAAAAACTGACCGAAAAAAAAACTGACCGAATGTATGAAATTGGCTAAGTCAAATAGCATTGGTCTTATGGGACTATGAATTTTACCGAGGCTAGACGGATATACCAGACGATGGACGTAGGTAGAACGAAGGCGCCCGGTGAAGGAAATCTAGTCGTGATTTCGGCTATGTCCCATAGCATTGGTCTTATGGGCAAGAATAAAATACGAAAAAAGGCGGTTCTGTTTAACATGGTGGCTTATGGGACAACAGAAAAATTGCAAAGTTTGGGCTGGGGGACATTTGCCGGATATTGAACTATATATTTATGGATAGCCCAAATGATTGTGCGTCTTTTTTATCTTTTAGCTTTTTCTTTGGAAATTGAATTTTCAAAAGTTATAACGATTTCAAAGTACCAAAAAACTTAAAATCGCCATAAAAAGAAAATTTATGGTTGGATTTGTTTCAAATTTCTAACATAGGTAACAGACCATAACAGATGTGTGATTTTGCAATTTCATTCAAATCCATCATCGGGAAAAAAAAAAACGTTTTGAAGTCTCCGAAGTTTCATCAAACATAGGTTACCCCCATCATTTCGATTATCTCGATTTTACGAAAATATTTCTAAAGTAATGAACGGAATTGAATGAAATTTTAACTGAGAGTACAAAATAGATGGGTGAGCTTAAAAATAATTTGTCGGAAAATTCGTTTGGAAAATTTGGCCACAAAAAAATTAAAACCGCCTTATCAGTTAGGACACGATAAGTTATGATCCGATCAAGCTGAAATATGGAAGGTTTATCCGTATAGTGATTTGGCAGATTTAAATAGATTTTGAAGAAAATCGTTCGGAAAATGCGGAAAATATAAAAGAAAATATGTGTTACCAACTCTTTTAGTATGCTGTGATAATGGCAAGGTAGGTTTGGGCATATCGGTGGATAGCCCTTATCAATACGCATCTTTTATTACTTGTGATCTTTTCTTTAGAAACTGAAATTGAAAGAGATATAAAGGATTTAGTTTTGCATAAATTAACATGGGCTCTTATGGGAGATGTGAGCGCGTGCAGGGTAATCGATGTGCGGGCGAAAGGGCATTTAGCGGGAGTCGAACCGCATACTTATGGATAGCCCCGGTAAATGCGCATCTCTTACCTCTGATTAAATTTTGTGGAGAAATTGAATTTAAGGAAGTTATTGAAGATTTAGTGTTTCGATCGGAAATTGTGGCTGTCATTTAACATGGCGGCTTATGGGAGTACCGAAAAATTGCAAGTTCGGACGGGGGAACATTTTCGGGGTATCAAAATATATATTTATAGATAGCCCCGGTGAATGAACATCTTTTATTTAAAGGAGCTGCTTCTTTAGAAATTGAATTTTCAAAAGTTATGACGATTTCAAAGTACCAAAAAACCTAAAATCGTAATAAAAAAGTAATTCACGTTATATTTGTTTCAAATTTCTAAAATAGATAACAGACCATAACAGTTGTCCGATTTTGCAATGACTGTGCATTTTACTGGAATAAAGCCATACTCGACATGGCATAAATCCACTGGATTAACGCCATATGCTTGGATGGCGTTAGTACCTACAGTGCAGCTGTCACTGGAACAAAGCCATCATACAACATGAGATAAATCCACTGGAATAACGCCATACGACTTATGGCTTTATTCCGGTGGAACAGAAAGTGGCCGATATGGCGTTATTCCATATGGCGTTATTCAGCTCCCCCGGAAAAAGTTGAAAGTCCATGAGTAGATAGCCCTTATTCATTCACTTCTTTTTTATAGAGTAGTATTTTCCTAAAAAATTGAATTTTAAAGAGATATACGTGATTTAGTGTGTCAGTCGAAATTCCGGCCAAGTCAATTAACACGGGCTTATGGGGTAATTCGGAAAAATCGATTTATTTCCAATAGTTAGATTTTGACGAAATGTTTTAGTTTAATATGCCGGTGATTTGTTTAATACACACCTAAAATAATATAAAATCAATTGAGTTATTTGGCTTACGATTGTTGCCGATGCTCGTCGCATCAACCTGCCGATGGTCAGGTTTAACGAGTGCGTCCCGTGAAGGATGTCTTGTGTTGATTCTGTATCTATAGCTTATCATTGTCCTACGGCAATGATTCGAACTGTGTCCATCTTCAAATAAAAATGCAAATCTGTTGAAAATGTAATACTCCGATGATTATAACATGATTTGTATTCCTCGATTGCATCTTTCAGTAATGGTGCAGTCAGGTAACGTTGTTTAAATAACGTTAACCCTTATTCTCTGCCGGTTCTGACATTCGTCAATAAGTTGTGGTACCTGGCATTGTGATTGTTCACTCGAGACGCGACCCTCTAGCTGCTGGCACAAGGCTGGCACGCGTCTCTTTGTTCGCTTTCACTCACCACGAGAACAACCGTCTACATTCTTACATGTGGAATTCAGCAGCAAATAAAACGCACTTTCTGTGGTGAATATCATCGTTACTTGAAATATTAACGAACTAATCGTATTCGGCAACAATCGTAACACCCACACTCTGCAATATTTCGTTTTAACTTTTTCCGCTATCACAACATCAAAAAAGGAAAAATGATATTTTATTTTATATTTTCCGAATTATCCAAACGATTTTCTTTAAATTTTAAATTAACCTGACAATTCACTACATGGATGCTCCTTCCAAATTTCAGCTCGATCGGATCCTTACTAATCGAGCTATCACTGATAAAGTTTTTTTTGTGACCAAATTTTCCAAACGAATTTTCCGACAAATTATTTTTAAGCTCACCCATCTATTTTGTACTCTCAGTTAAAATTTCATTCAATTCCGTTCATTACTTTAGAAATATTTTCGTAAAATCGAGATAATCGCCAAGACATAGGTTAAATGATGGGGGTAACCTATGTTTGATGAAACTTCGGAGACTTCAAAACGTTTTTTTTTTCCCGATGATGGATTTGAATGAAATTGCAAAATCACACATCTGTTTTAGTCTGTTACCTATGTTAGAAATTTGAAACAAATCCAACCATAAATTTTCTTTTTATGGCGATTTTAAGTTTTTTGGTACTTTGAAATCGTTATAACTTTTGAAAATTCAATTTCCAAAGAAAAAGCTAAAAGATAAAAAAGACGCACAATCATTTGGGCTATCCATAAATATATAGTTCAATATCCGGCAAATGTCCCCCAGTCCGAACTTTGCAATTTTTCTGTTCTCCCATAAGCCACCATGTTAAACAGAATTCCGCCTTTTTTCGTATTTTATTCTTGCCCATAAGACCAATTTTATTGGACATAGCCGAAATCACGACTAGACTTCCTTCACCGGGCGCCCTCGTTCTACCTGCGTCCATCGCCCGGTATATCCGTCTAGCCTCGGTAAAATTCGTAGTCCCATAAGACCAATGCTATTTGACTTAGCCAATTTCATACATTCGGTCAGTTTTTTTTTCGGTCAGTTTTTTTTTCGGTCAGTTTTTTTTCGGCGAGTTTTTTTTTCCAACGGTTTGCCGAAATCACGACTAGACTTCCTTCACCGGGCGCCTTCGTTCTACCTACGTCCATCGCCCGGTATATCCGTCTAGCCTCGGTAACACTCGTAGTCCCATAAGACCAATGCTATTGGACATAGCCGAAATCACGACCAGATTTCCTTCACCGGGCGCCCTCGTTCTACCTGCGTCCATCGCCCGGTATATCCGTCTAGCCTCGGTAAAATTCGTAGTCCCATAAGACCAATGCTATTTGACTTAGCCAATTTCATACATTCGGTCAGTTTTTTTTTCGGTCACTTTTTTTTTCGGTCACTTTTTTTTCGGCGAGTTTTTTTTTCCGACGGTTTGTTTGTATTGAACGGCTAGTAACATTCCCACACCACCGCCTCCGTACAGTAACGTTCATAAATATGAAATTCGGTCAGTTTTATTTTCGGTCAGTTTTATTTTCGGTCACTTTTACTTTCGGTCACTTTTTTTTTCGGTCAGTTTTTTTTTCGGTCACTTTTATTTTCGGTCAGTTTTTTTTTCGGTCAGTTGATACCCTCTCCGACCCAAGTGGTCCTTCGCTTCTCGATTCTCAAATCTGCCCTCGTCGTCACTGCGCATCGCTGTGCGCATTTCATTCAGGGAGAAGGTACAGTCCGAACAAAAAGCCTCTTGATTTTAATAAAAATTATTATTATTCTGATACCAACGGTGTCGCTTGTATTCATGTTACTATTTTCAGCGAGCTAAAATAATTTTTTTTAAACTGTGCTCGAAAGTATCTCGCAAAAGTATTTAAATAAAATCCATCCAATGGTTGTCATGTTAGAGTTTCAAGTAATCCAATTCCTTCCCACAGAGAACTCGCTGGTATTTCAGTTGCAGGATATCACAGAGAGAGAGGAAGGAAGTACCTTATCTGCTGCCGACACATTTCAATGAGTCTTGCCTGCAGTGGAAGTCTCCCTTGCAGGTGTTTGCAAGCTACGCAATTCCAACCTCTGGGTAGCTGTCACAGCAAAGGTGCTGCTAGAATCTTGTCGGTTCCAAAAAAAGCCGTTGCTCCGACATTCCAGCAGCCACAAGAAGAGCCATCAGAGTCTGAATCCTCAGAGTCTGCCGTATGTAACCCACCGGCTTTTACCCTCCTGATCCGTACTACTTCAGCTGTCAATCTCATGGTGAAGAGAAGCAAAGCATGACTTACTTTCTTCAGTGTGTCCGATTGTGCCCTGCGGTTTCAAGCAAGCCTGCAGTTTTCTGACCAGATGAGTACCTGGGACCTGCAAGATTCAGTGATTTAGAGCACAGTTTCACTTTTGATTGCCTAAATGTCTCTACCTGAGAAAATTAAACAGCTAACTCTGAAAATTGTTTAGACTTACCTTCTTTGGTGTGGACAATGGTACTCGGCAGCATTTATCAGCCTTCAGTTTTCAGACTAGATGTTGTCTCCAAAAACCACTGCAATCTGTGAGGAACAAGCAATGTTTGATAAACAACTGGCTAAGAATCCAAATCTGGCTCGTGTCCCAATCAGCCCAAATTGATCAGTTAACTTTAAAAATGACTAGGCTTACCTTCTTCCGTTTGGCAGTATATTTTATGCGGCATCGAGCTAGCTGGCAGTTTTACATCCGGATGTGCAGTGGCGATCTGCGAATAACGGCTGTTATGAACGACCCGTCACGTTTGCTTCCCACAAAGTCTTCACTCTCATAGTTTATCAGTTAAGGTCAAAAGAACTTTAGGCTAACCTTCTTCCAAATGGGTGTATAATTCCCTCTGCGGCATCTTACAATTGTCATCGTATACATCGTGCAGTTTATTTCTGCGGTGTTAGCAGTTTTCCGACCAGTTGTTCCCAGGTTATCTGCAAAGAATGGCTGTGTAAAACATGCAGTCAAATTAAGTTCCTGCAAAATTCCGATTCAATATTGCCATTAATTAACAATCTACAACATAGAAAATTGTCTGCCTTACTGCCTTTAGGACTGCCTGTGGCCGGTTGTTTCTGCGACATTCAGGAAGCCACCATCTTTCCTACCAGCTGTGCTGTGGTAATCTGCAAGGAAAACACCCTCCTTAGCATTGATTGTAGTGTTGATACAAATTTAGGAATAGATATTTTGTTTCTTATAAAAAACATGTGCCCATGATAATCACCAATTTAAGTTCAGAGCATGTTTCCTTGCAAAAAATATAGCATCTAATTCCACAGAAATGTCATCCATACCTACTTGGTGGAGGTATTTATTTTTAATGCAGCATCAATCAAGCTTACAATTGCCATCCAGATGGGATGGGCGTCTGAAATAGGAGAAACCTAGCCGAGCTTTGAGCAATTTGCGCATGCACTAGTAAAGTCTTGTAAATGTGTCTATGTATATGCTTCTACATTAAATGAATTGATTGAATACCCTTTTCAATGTGTCTGATTCTTTTTCCTGTAGCAATCTGGTATCACTGATGCCATGAACTGGGGAAGCAGTGATGCTGTTAAAGCCAGGGAAACCTACAACAAAAAGCTTAGTTTTAAACACAGCCAGTCACAGCACGGCCAGTCTGAACTAGCTGATAAAAGAGCATCTACTCTGAAGTCTACAATGAGTCCTAATCACCATCTGTCTCGTCATTTTCTATAGCAAGCTCTCTGTTTTCCTGCCAGGTTCTGACATCAATCTGCAAAAGAAAATTGCTTTCAGAACATAGTCTTGTATTTGGTAAGGAAAATTAATTCTGTAGCATATTTAATAACTGAAAATATTTAAATAATTCTTTGAATTTACCTTATTCAGTGTTTTCTGCAGCAAAGTCATATTTAAACCATTAATTAGAGTAGGGCAGCAGTAGCTCTTGAAACTTGAGGTGAAACTGACAGGTTGTTTACCTAAACCAGCTGGTGTTGCCACAATATCTGCAAAGAACGTGATCGCAGAGATAATTGTCTCAAAATGAATCTGATAAAATGAGAAACAATTTGTGGAAATGTCAAGCATACCTTCCTCTGGCTGGCAGTACCTATGTCTCTTATCAAACAAGCCAGAGTTTTAGTTCCAGCTGAGCAAACAGTCGGTGAAGCTGGAAGAACGGTGGGGAGACTTGTAGATTGAAGCAGGAAAGTTCTCCTTGAAGGAAGCCGGCAGGAAGAAACGCAGCACACAGACCCTTGGACTCACATCCTCGGCACCCAAAAACTGGATTTTATAACAAGCAGCGACAAAGACATGCAGAAGCAAGGTGGGTTAGTAGTGTAGTACATAGATAAACAAGGTAATTCACATGAAAATTATTGTAATGGCAATGTATGAAAAAATAGTTTCTTCGGTACCTTTAGTGTCTTGATTCTTCTTTTTTTCAGCAGCTTTGAGCAGCAGCAGCTTTTAGGTTTAGCTGCATTGATTCTAGCTCAGCATTTGGTTGAAAGGCCAAGGAAAACCATGGAAAACCTCGGTCGGGCAGCCTCACGTGATTTCTTCAGAATAAGTTATTGGACCTGCAAATAATTTGAAGCGTAGGTGAATGTTCAACCATAATCTTAGTTACAGTTTCAAGTCGATATTTTAATTTGTAACAGATAAGATAGAAAGTAAGCAATACCCTATTCAATGTGTCTGATTCCATCCAGGAAAGAAATCCAGGAAAGATGTAATTTAAGATAACTATTTCAACCTCCGGACAATCCCTGGAAACCGCCTTAAGTTTAGGCAGCGAATCAAAGAGTGTTTTGATATCCGATTCGTTCACTCACCATGAGGATCCGGCTCTTAATCTGAGATGTCCACCTCTTCTGTCTAATCTTCCACTTGGCTGCAACACCAAGCAGCCAAATGAATAAGTGTGGTGGATTGGAAAATTAGCAGGATCATTGATTATTTCATCATACTTTTGAAGTCGTAACTAAAAATATATTTCGAAGACATACTTGTCAAAATAATAAAGCCGTAAAATTAAATTGACAAGTGGGAGGACTTTAGCTAGAAATTCTTAATCTTTATCTTACGTCTGTAGTTTCTTGCCGCTAAACCCGTTCTCTAAACTAAGAACTCGAACTCAATGCGTCAATCGTTCAATCTACAGTAAAACCATGATTGAAATTAATTGAAATACAGAGAGGGACAATCTCGTGCTGAAGCAGGGTGACGTCTATCTGTGCCTGAGTATTGTGTGCCTGAGTATTGTGTGCTTCGAAAAACAGCAGACTGTGCCTGACCTTGAGTTTTTGACGAAACAGGATAGTGTGCCTCGTTTAAGTGTGTTTGGTATAGTCTGCCTGAAATCGATTCAAGCTGACTTCCGGATGCAAGGATCGTATTCTCAGCCTGAGTAAACTCAGCCTGAACGAAACGTCAAAGTCTGCCTGGTTTAACTGTGCTCCGTTTCGATCCCTCCCCCTTCACGCGTTTTACCGCTTGCAGCAGACTGTGCTCGAAAAATGACCTTGGTTTGTTTGGTGTGTTCGGTTTAGTGAGCCTGGGTACAGGCCGGCTAAATTAAATGGAACCTTCCCTCGATGCAAAGTCATTCTCATCTTCCTAAACTGCGCACTGGTCTATTCATAATAAATGTGGCCTCCGCACCGATGCATTGTCCTTCTAATCTTCCTCTACACTGTATTGTGATTTAAAACTATTAACATCAGTTGCATCACTAGTAATTAAAAGTCTATCGTTGACCTTATCACCATGTTATAGGCCCATAGTTGACGGCTATGGAAGCTTATGTGCGGTTGTAAAATCAAATTTCATTCGTCGGTTTTATGTTAAAGTAAGATCAAGGAAAATGTGCATGTTATTTTCATTCTAATATATTTTATGCGTAATTGTCTCGCAACACTACTAAAACTTTTATTCACCCTGTTAATTTCTAGCAAAACTCACACCAAACGTTCCATAATAATAAAGTAAATAAATCACGTATTGTTTATTGTTTTTATTAAGTATTTAATTTCAAATTATATTGGTGGCGTAATGTTCTAGCAGCACATGAGTTAAGTTTTAGTTTTGTGTTGGTTGAAGATTGCAAATCATTTGATACAACATTCCACCAAAGTACATTGATGTCTATGACCTCCACATTCACCAAAATCAATAAGTGAAATAAGCAAAAAATGTGGGGTTATTCGACAAATGACGATAGCGGTCTAACTATCTATTAGCCCCCATCCCCTGCAAACTAGACCCGTTTATTTGTCATCATCCGTTTCACAAGCAAAATGTAATGTCAATTGTAGCTCGCCCTGCCTTCATCTTTCACTTTACATACGAGGGAAGCAAAATGGCTACTTGACATTCGGGGAAATCTGCTCTTGTTTTTGCAGTGGAAAATTTGTCGCTATGCTATATGCTTCTATGCTTGCATCACGATCTATTAAGCAGGCCTGCAATATAAACCAAACACAATTTTAACATGATATGATGGGATATGATGTATCGGACATTGTATCGCAATCCAGAGACGAGGATGATCGAAATAATCGATATCACAAGGGGATCATTGATGAGAGATCATCGACTAATTGCTGCCCGTCCGGCGACCAAGAGTCGAACAAGATCGGCCCAACTATTTTGAAATTTTGGACGATTTTTTTTCGCGATTTCGCTTGTCAAAGCAAAGTGCTCCAATGCCCCTGGACCTAATTGTGAGCTAGCTAAAAGCCTAAAATATCCTCATGACCGATCGGAATGTATTGGGACAGGTTTGGATTAAAAACTTTCTTGGGAAAGGCAAAGATTTATTGCAGAGAATATTTCAACATGACTTTTAAAGTGTTATTTTTATACTTTTGTGTGGGTGTCTTTGGATGAACCCATGACTTTCATATCAGCATGTGATATGCTATTCTGATATTCAATTCGCTTGTATTGATCTTACAAAGATAAAAACAATCCTACTTCACATTTCACACCGCAAGTGTCAATCACTGCAGGTAAACTTGTTTGCAATGTCCATGTACACTGTACAGTCGCAATATCATGTGGCCGAAACTCAGGATATGGACTTCGAGTTGTACATCTGGGCAAATCAATTATGAAATTGAATATCAATTTAATCAAGAAATGCATGCATAATTTTAATATAAATTAATTACGGGTCGGTCTTTTGTAGATGCTAAGACACTCTTGCTTTTTCCTCTTTATGAGTTGCTGAAGTGCGACATTGTAGATCGGTCGATATAATCAATCAGCAACTAAAATTATTTGGTTTAAATAATTTTAAATGTACCTAGTAGTTCGCATTGCATGCGTGTTGCATGTTAAATATGTCAGTCCTATTAGGCTGAAACCTGCAACCCGACGATGCCTTCGACACTATGTTTGCGTTAAATATAGATTTTACCGTTAGTTTTAGGGTAGGAATTGGCCGGATGCGAGCCGACTGTTTCTTGCCTCTTGATGCCTCACACCTTTTTTCTAGAATTTGTCGTTTTCGGGTAGTAGAAATAACGTCGAATGATGACATGGCTCCCGAGTATCACCACGTATAAATATATAATATATTAATATGGATAACTTTGTTATCATTGAATATATCTGCTGTTTTGGCGACACTGCAGCATGGTTCTACCCATGGAGTGTCTCTATATGGAGCATTGGTCCCGACACCTCATTGGAAATCAATGTAATTATGATGATAATGAAAATCTAACATTCAATTTATTTGACTCGATAAGGTGACTTGGAAACTCGTTCAAGTTCGGCAATGGACATAGTTCGATATTACTTCCCATGGACGATATTGATGACGTTGCCAGCGTAATCGATGTCGATGTCGATCGAAAACATGTACAGGATGAAACAGGGGCTTATTCTTTGTGTTACTATAATTTTAATACGTTATATAATTGATTGCAGAAGAAGTTTCAGATTTTAAATTTTATGCAACAAAAACCAAAAGGTCATCTAAATGGGGGGAGCTGAATAACGCCACATGGAATAACGCCACATCGGCCACTTTTTGTTCCACCGGAATAAAGCCATAAGACGTGTGGCGTTAATCCAGTGGATTAACTCCACGGCTTTAACGTCACGGATTAACGTAACGGCTTTGTTCCAGTGGTAGCTGCACTGTAATAACGCCATCTGAGCATATAGCGTTAATCCAGTGGATTTATGTCATATTGCAATATGGCTTTGTTCCAGTGGTAGCTGCACTGTACTAACGCCATCTGAGCATATGGCGTTAATCCAGTGATTACTGATTACTGAATTCTGATTCAAATTTCCTTAGAAATTGAAATTAAAAGAGATGTAAAGGACTTAGTTTTGCATAAATTAACATGGGCTCGAATGGGAGATGTGAGCGCGTGCGGGGTAATCGATGGTACGGGCGAAAGGGCAATCGGCGGGAGTCGAACCATATATTTATGGATAGCCCCGGTAAATGCGCATCTTTTATCTCTGATTCAATTTTGCAGAGAAATTGAATTTAAGGAAGTTATTGAAGATTTTGTGTTTTCGTCGGAATTGCGGCTAAGTCAATTAACATGGGCTCTTATGGGACTACGAAAAATGTGTTAGTGCGGGCGAGATGACTTTCGGCGGGAATCGAACTACATATTTATGGATAGCCCCGGTGAATGTGCTTCTTTTATATAGTGTAGCTTTTTCCTTTGAAATTGAATTTTCAAAAGTTATAACGATTCCAAAGTACCAAAAAACTTAAAATCGCCATAAAAAGAAAAATTAATGTTAGATTTGTTTCAAATTTCTAACACAGATAACAGACCACTAGAGTTGTGTGATTTTGCAATTTCCTTTAAATCCATCCTCGGGAAAAATAAAAATAAAAAAAAACGTTTTGAAGTCTCCGAAGTTTCATTACGCCTATGTTACCCCCATCATTTAACCCATGTCTTGGCGATTATCTCGATTTTACGAAAACTACTTCTAAAGTAATGAACGGATTTGAATGAAATTTTAACTGAGAGTACAGAATAGGTGGGTGAGCTTAAAAATGCTCGAGCTTGAAAATCTTTCGGAAAATTTGGCCGCAATAAAATAAAAACCACCTTATCAGTTATAACTCGATAAGTAATTGTCCGATCGAGCTGAAATTTGGAAAGTGCATCTGTCTAGTGATTTGGCAGATTCTATTAGAGTTTGAACAAAATCGTTTGGAAAATGCGGAAAATATAATGGAAAATATGTGTTATCAACTTTTTTAGTATGTTGTGATAACGGCAAGGTAGATTTGGGAATATCGGTGGATAACCCTTATCAATACGCATCTTTTATTACTGATTCAATTTTCATTTGACATTGAAATTGGAAGAGATATAAAGGATTTAGTTGTACGGTAAATTAACATGGGCGCTAATGGGAATTGCGGGGAATTTGAAAGTGCGCGCGCAGGGACAATTTCGTGTTCATGTTTATTTTTATATTACTTAAATGCATCATCGCTAT
This sequence comes from Nemurella pictetii, assembly GCA_921293315.2. Lineage (NCBI taxonomy): Eukaryota > Metazoa > Arthropoda > Insecta > Plecoptera > Nemouridae > Nemurella > Nemurella pictetii. The sequence goes on from OV121124.1 coordinate 12,302,816, forward strand.
TTGATAAGCGAATTGAATGAAGTAAACTCGTATTATTTCATTGTGCCCCATGTTCCCAACCCTCCCCTACGTCCTAGAAATAATGCATGATCTGGGGGAGCAATGCCAAATAATAATTTCCCCAAATGTCGAGGGAGGATAGAACCCAATTTTTCCTCTATCAATTATCTATCTATAGATCTATCTTTTACTATGAAGATTACCCAATGAGTCTCATGTTGTATTTTGACAAGATTTGTGAATATTTGTATTGAATTATACAATTGAAGATTGAACCCGTGTAACATTACGGCGGAATAAGTTTCCGTTTTGAGTGGTTCTTACTTTTTTCCTGTTACTTAATGAACAAAGCTATTCATTGGTGCATTTATAAATGCACCTAAATTAAAAAATGGATTTTAACTAACAAGTTTCCTGCCTTGAAATAATTTATGGTTTATAAACTTTATAAACTTTATACTGTAAATGTACATACTTTATAAATCCATGGCTCTGAACCACTCCGTACTACCAAATAATTATATATAAAAAAAATAATAATAATAATAATTAATAAATATTTATTAAAAACAATAAGCTATACGTGATTTATTAACTTTATTATTATGGAACGTTTGGTGTGAGTTTTGCTAGAAATTAACAGGATGAATAAAAGTATTAGAGTGTTTCGAGACAATTACGCATAAAATATATTATAACGAAAATAACATGCACATGTTCCTTGATCTTATTTTAACATAAAACCGACGAATGAAATTTGATTTTACAACCGCCCATTAGCTGCCATAGCCGTCAACTATGTGGCCTATAACATGGTGATAAGGTCAACGATAGACTTTTAATTACTAGTGATGCAACTGATGTTAATAGTTTTAAATCACAATACAGTGTAGAGGAAGATTAGAAGGACAATGCATCGGTGCGGAGGCCACATTTATTATGAATAGAACAGTGCGCAGTTTAGGAAGATGAGAATGACTTTGCATCGAGGGAAGGTTCCATTTAATTTAGCCGGCCTGTACCCAGGCTCACTAAACCGAACACACCAAACAAACCAAGGTCATTTTTCGAGCACAGTCTGCTGCAAGCGGTAAAACGCGTGAAGGGGGAGGGATCGAAACGGAGCACAGTTAAACCAGGCAGACTTTGACGTTTCGTTCAGGCTGAGTTTACTCAGGCTGAGAATACGAGCCTTGCATCCGGAAGTCAGCTTGAATCGATTTCAGGCCAAACACACTTAAACGAAGCACACTATCCTGTTTCGTCCAAAATTCAAGGTCAGGCACAGTCTGCTGTTTTTCGAGATTAGAGACTTCTGAGCACAGTATACTCAGGCAGACAATACGGTCTCCCCTGAAGCAACAACGCTCACGGATAAGAACTAAGCAGTAGCACACGCACTAGCATGGAATGGCACTGAGGAACCAAGGCGAAAGATAGAGACAGTAATGTCCTATACAAAAAGTCCAAATAGACAAAAGATAATAATTCTAGTCAGATTTATGTTTAATCAGATTCACTCAGGTGAAGTCAGGTTTGACAACAAGCTTTACTTCTGAAAATGAAGGTGTACACCGTTTATCCAGCCTTATTGGCAGGAAAAATGCATTTGCACAATGCGTGCAGTTGCGATCACCCATTTCACTAATTTAGCCAGCACGGAGTTTGCTAACTCCAAGATGTTTTATTTATCACGGATAACGAGAGATGGGTTAATTGATAAAACTTTCAGGATCAATGGGCCTCAGGATCTTCTAAATGATGTAGTATTCATTCAACCACCTTAGCCCCAACTCCAGAAGCCAGCCTTTTTCACTGGATTGAATTGCCACCTTTAGCATTTATATAGCATTGAACCCAATCAATTTAATTACAAACAACAAGAGGTACATAGATGAAACTTTCAAGATAAATAGTCCTCAGGACCACCTAAATAATTATGTTGTTTTCTACTTCTGCCCCAACTCTAGAAGCCACTACCAGCCTATTTTTATTTGATTGATAAGCCTGTACTTGTCGCATGGACATACAGGCATGATCAATCCAATGAAAAAGGCTGGCTTCTGGAGTTGGGAAAAAAGTATAAAAATACTGCACCTTTGAGAGGTCCTAAGGACGATATATCCTGAGAGTTTCATCGATGTACCCATCGCAGTTTTTCTGCAATTAAATAAAACATCTCGAGTTAAGAAGCAATTTCCGTGCCGCTAGCTTAAAAAGTGAAATGGGTGACAGCAGCAACTGCAAGTGTATTACAAATGCATTTTCCCTGGAAATAGGGCCGAGGCAAAAGTAGAAAAATACTACATCTCTTAATAGTTCCTAAGGACCATAGATCATAAAAGTTTCACGAATTTACCAATCTTAGTTTTTCTGTAATTAAATCGATTAAGTCCAATGCTGTAAGTATACGCTAATCAATCAAATGAAAAGGGCTAGCTTTCGGGCTGGGGAAAAAGAAGTATCTACTATATCTTATAGAAGGTCCTAGTGACCATTTTATCCTAAGCCTTAGAGTTTCATCGCTGTACCTATAATATAGTTATAGTTATCATTAGTAATTTCTGGATAAATATACTATTTGTATAATTTTGTATGGTGCATTATTATATCTACCTTTTTCCTTGGTTCCTCCGTTCATTCCGTGCTACGTTCCGTGTCAATTCAGAACAGCTGTTGCAATGCATTTCTATTCGATTGCTGGTTGATGAAATTCCGACAGAATCTAAACAGCAACATGTAGTTAATACGACTATTGCCGTCAAACCAATAGAGATTAGAGACATCTAGCTGTCAACTTCGGTGCCCCTGAGCAGCCGGCACAAGTCGTGAGATCTCGCGAAATGTTGGACCTCCTTGTCAACAGAACCACGGACTTCCACCAAAAAGACAAGATTTTCAACCTCCGTCTGGCGGCTTCGTCGAGCGCAGAAACAGCGACGGCAAGACTGCCCTCCATCTCGCCGCTCCACACGGCCAGGCGGATGTCGCTTGCTCGGCCCGGACGCCGACGCTCTGCACATGGCGGACTTCATCAAAGACCCGCGCGTCTCCACTCCGTCGCTCGGCCAGCAACGGCCCCACTTGTTTGCACAACGCAGCGGACCAAGAAGATCCATCCGTCGACGCCTTCGACCCAACAGCGCAAAGAAAGCAAGTTTGTCGATGGATGTGGCGAAATGTGACGACGGTTATTGCCTTCATGTAGCTTGGTCATGTGTCGGTTTGGTTTTCAAATAAAACGTACTTAGGCGCTGGAGTCTGAAATTACAAGCTCACTGCTTTGTGCGTCATCTACCTTACAATTACGGCTGATTCCACTTCCCAATCGGCCAAACCATTCCCAACAAAAGTGGATTTTAAAATGAATCAACCCTCGCAACTAATCTTAGCTATTTGTAATAGGTACAGCTGTTTTTAGTTGAAATCTGAGTATTTCTTAACATTCTTTTCAACAGGGGCGTGCGGTGGGTTTTGAGTCCGACTAGGCAGAGGGTAAATTAAATGTGCCCCCTACGACGCGTGCACGCGAAATTTCTCCCCCCCCTGCACCCCATGATACACATAGTGAAAGATCGGCATCTTTTCATGAGACACTCGGCTTATTTTCAATCGTGCTGTAACTAAGCTTTGGAGATGCAGGTTAGGATGTGCAATCTTAGAACTGCATAATATTTTCTGAGCACAGCTTTAAATTCCTGGTACTGCGCAATGCTCCAAGATTCAACGATGACCCGATTGTCCCATGGTGCTTCGGGTTTGACCAAGTAGCATGCGGATTATGGAGCTAGTAATTCTCGTCATTATTTCCAGTAAGTCCATTTAGATGTAAAGTTGTAGATGATTTAAAACTGATTGAGATGTTCCCCAAGAGATATTAAAAATCGCCACCACACAAATCGCAAATGGGAGACTTGCACAAGTGACTGAACTTGCCTGTTTAATCGCATGTCATCGATGAAAGAGTTCATCTTCTCTCAAGTCTATAATTGTTATATTGTTGCGTTGTTACAACATTAACCATGTTTTCGCCATGATGATTGATCACACGAGCTCAAAATTAATGTCCAAAATTGCACTTTATAAGAAGGAAATAGCGCGAACATGTTTTGTCTAAAGCGACAAGTAGCTGAGAAACGTGGGACTAGCAGGACTCGCTGTACAACGCGTCACGTTCATCGTTGGCGGTGTCCAATCAGAACGCGAAGCATCTACCTCGGGTGTCGACAGCCAAGATCATTGCGAGATGTTTTCGTCCTCCCTCCCCGCCCATGTATTATCCCGCACAACGCGTAAAAACGCGTCACTCGATGACGTCTGCACTAGGCGAGACTAGTCCTGTGCGACGGGTTGCATGCATTTTGGGCGCCGTCATCAAGAGCACGCTGCTGCAAAGCTCAGACCACATCGATGGTTGCGCACGCGAAACGACAAATAGGATATAATATTAAAATGCGTCCTTCAATACATAAAAAGGAAAAAAATTCCAAAATATCTCTACAATAGAAGCAAAACTGTATTAATAAAATAAAATAAAATATTTCCATTATTACTGCTATAGCTGTGAAAAATCCAGACTAGGCAGTGCCTAGTTTGCATAGCCTAGACTGCACGCCCCTGCTTTTCAACTTTGTATGTTACTTCATAGACCCTAGATATTCCTCTACTCCTTGCTCAAATGGAACACGTTACCTTCCTGCATACGAGTTAAGAAATTGGACTACCTATATCACAAAACAAGTGGATTTGGTGCACAATAACAACAACCCAATGTCACTGCGTAACTATTTAAGTTTCAAAGCTAAACTAAGAATTGTCTGCACACACTTCATTACTGGATGCTAGATAGGATTATTTCAATCTGAATGACTCTGGAAAACCAAAATACTACCACCATTCTTTTTGTAACTAAAGAATAAGTGAAAATATTCTGTAATGTCCTAATTCAGAGCGTTCAACATGTAGTTATTGAACCCATGCATGTCTCCCCAGCCTACGTTCTTGTGAAGTCAGATATAAATGAGAATTAACTAGCAAGGACTATGGGAAGCTGCAATTAAATCCAGTATTTTGAATGGCATGCGCTAACGTCGCGAGAGAAAGCTGATGAGACATGCGACGAATCAACGTACCTGGTAAGCTTCTGTGTGTCCGTTGCGTCGATTGCAAACACGCTGCACGTCGCGCGGGAGAAAGTCAAGGAGCAGGGAGACTCTGGGAGGAAGCGACCTTGTCAGGAATCACGGATACCAGAGCTGGCACACTTTCAACGCTCCCTCCGTACATCCAACGTCGGATTCCCAGGAGCGTGACAGTCAAGGAGCAGGGAGACTCTGGGAGGAAGCAACCTTGTCAGGAATCACGGATACCAGAGCTGGCACACTTTCAACGCTCCCTCCGTACATCCAACGTCGGATTCCCAGGAGCGTGACAGTCAAGGAGCAGGGAGACTCTGGGAGGAAGCGACCTTGTCAGGAATCACGGATACCAGAGCTGGCACACTTTCAACGCTCCCTCCGTACATCCAACGTCGGATTCCCAGGAGCGTGACAGTCAAGGAGCAGGGAGACTCTGGGAGGAAGCAACCTTGTCAGGAATCACGGATACCAGCGCTGGCACACTTTCAACGCTCCCTCCGTACATCCAACGTCGGATTCCCAGGAGCGTGACAGTCAAGGAGCAGGGAGACTCTGGGAGGAAGCAACCTTGTCAGGAATCACGGATACCAGAGCTGGCACACTTTCAACGCTCCCTCCGTACATCCAACGTCGGATTTCCAGGAGCGTGACAGTCAAGGAGCAGGGAGACTCTGGGAGGAAGCAACCTTGTCAGGAATCACGGATACCAGAGCTGGCACACTTTCAACGCTCCCTCCGTACATCCAACGTCGGATTCCCAGGAGCGTGACAGTCAAGGAGCAGGGAGACTCTGGGAGGAAGCGACCTTGTCGGGAATCACGGATACCAGAGCTGGCACACTTTCAACGCTCCCTCCGTACATCCAACGTCGGATTCCCAGGAGCGTGACAGTCAAGGAGCAGGGAGACTCTGGGAGGAAGCGACCTTGTCAGGAATCACGGATACCAGAGCTGGCACACTTTCAACGCTCCCTCCGTACATCCAACGTCGGATTCCCAGGAGCGTGACAGTCAAGGAGCAGGGAGACTCTGGGAGGAAGCAACCTTGTCAGGAATCACGGATACCAGAGCTGGCACACTTTCAACGCTCCCTCCGTACATCCAACGTCGGATTCCCAGGAGCGTGACAGTCAAGGAGCAGGGAGACTCTGGGAGGAAGCGACCTTGTCAGGAATCACGGATACCAGAGCTGGCACACTTTCAACGCTCCCTCCGTACATCCAACGTCGGATTCCCAGGAGCGTGACAGTCAAGGAGCAGGGAGACTCTGGGAGGAAGCGACCTTGTCAGGAATAACGGATACCAGAGCTGGCACACTTTCAACGCTCCCTCCGTACATCCAACGTCGGATTCCCAGGAGCGTGACAGTCAAGGAGCAGGGAGACTCTGGGAGGAAGCAACCTTGTCAGGAATCACGGATACCAGCGCTGGCACACTTTCAACGCTCCCTCCGTACATCCAACGTCGGATTCCCAGGAGCGTGACAGTCAAGGAGCAGGGAGACTCTGGGAGGAAGCGACCTTGTCAGGAATCACGGATACCAGCGCTGGCACACTTTCAACGCTCCCTCCGTACATCCAACGTCGGATTCCCAGGAGCGTGACAGTCAAGGAGCAGGGAGACTCTGGGAGGAAGCAACCTTGTCAGGAATCACGGATACCAGAGCTGGCACACTTTCAACGCTCCCTCCGTACATCCAACGTCGGATTCCCAGGAGCGTGACAGTCAAGGAGCAGGGAGACTCTGGGAGGAAGCAACCTTGTCAGGAATCACGGATACCAGAGCTGGCACACTTTCAACGCTCCCTCCGTACATCCAACGTCGGATTCCCAGGAGCGTGACAGTCAAGGAGCAGGGAGACTCTGGGAGGAAGCGATCTTGTCAGGAATCACGGATACCAGAGCTGGCACACTTTCAACGCTCCCTCCGTACATCCAACGTCGGATTCCCAGGAGCGTGACAGTCAAGGAGCAGGGAGACTCTGGGAGGAAGCAACCTTGTCAGGAATCACGGATACCAGCGCTGGCACACTTTCAACGCTCCCTCCGTACATCCAACGTCGGATTCCCAGGAGCGTGACAGTCAAGGAGCAGGGAGACTCTGGGAGGAAGCAACCTTGTCAGGAATCACGGATACCAGAGCTGGCACACTTTCAACGCTCCCTCCGTACATCCAACGTCGGATTCCCAGGAGCGTGACAGTCAAGGAGCAGGGAGACTCTGGGAGGAAGCAACCTTGTCAGGAATCACGGATACCAGAGCTGGCACACTTTCAACGCTCCCTCCGTACATCCAACGTCGGATTCCCAGGAGCGTGACAGTCAAGGAGCAGGGAGACTCTGGGAGGAAGCAACCTTGTCAGGAATCACGGATACCAGAGCTGGCACACTTTCAACGCTCCCTCCGTACATCCAACGTCGGATTCCCAGGAGCGTGACAGTCAAGGAGCAGGGAGACTCTGGGAGGAAGCGACCTTGTCAGGAATCACGGATACCAGAGCTGGCACACTTTCAACGCTCCCTCCGTACATCCAACGTCGGATTCCCAGGAGCGTGACAGTCAAGGAGCAGGGAGACTCTGGGAGGAAGCAACCTTGTCAGGAATCACGGATACCAGCGCTGGCACACTTTCAACGCTCCCTCCGTACATCCAACGTCGGATTCCCAGGAGCGTGACAGTCAAGGAGCAGGGAGACTCTGGGAGGAAGCAACCTTGTCAGGAATCACGGATACCAGCGCTGGCACACTTTCAACGCTCCCTCCGTACATCCAACGTCGGATTCCCAGGAGCGTGACAGTCAAGGAGCAGGGAGACTCTGGGAGGAAGCGACCTTGTCAGGAATCACGGATACCAGCGCTGGCACACTTTCAACGCTCCCTCCGTACATCCAACGTCGGATTCCCAGGAGCGTGACAGTCAAGGAGCAGGGAGACTCTGGGAGGAAGCAACCTTGTCGGGAATCACGGATACCAGAGCTGGCACACTTTCAACGCTCCCTCCGTACATCCAACGTCGGATTCCCAGGAGCGTGACAGTCAAGGAGCAGGGAGACTCTGGGAGGAAGCAACCTTGTCAGGAATCACGGATACCAGAGCTGGCACACTTTCAACGCTCCCTCCGTACATCCAACGTCGGATTCCCAGGAGCGTGACAGTCAAGGAGCAGGGAGACTCTGGGAGGAAGCAACCTTGTCAGGAATCACGGATACCAGAGCTGGCACACTTTCAACGCTCCCTCGGTACATCCAACGTCGGATTCCCAGGAGCGTGACAGTCAAGGAGCAGGGAGACTCTGGGAGGAAGCGACCTTGTCAGGAATCACGGATACCAGAGCTGGCACACTTTCAACGCTCCCTCCGTACATCCAACGTCGGATTCCCAGGAGCGTGACAGTCAAGGAGCAGGGAGACTCTGGGAGGAAGCAACCTTGTCAGGAATCACGGATACCAGAGCTGGCACACTTTCAACGCTCCCTCCGTACATCCAACGTCGGATTTCCAGGAGCGTGACAGTCAAGGAGCAGGGAGACTCTGGGAGGAAGCAACCTTGTCAGGAATCACGGATACCAGAGCTGGCACACTTTCAACGCTCCCTCCGTACATCCAACGTCGGATTCCCAGGAGCGTGACAGTCAAGGAGCAGGGAGACTCTGGGAGGAAGCGACCTTGTCAGGAATCACGGATACCAGCGCTGGCACACTTTCAACGCTCCCTCCGTACATCCAACGTCGGATTCCCAGGAGCGTGACAGTCAATGAGCAGGGAGACTCTGGGAGGAAGCAACCTTGTCAGGAATCACGGATACCAGAGCTGGCACACTTTCAACGCTCCCTCCGTACATCCAACGTCGGATTCCCAGGAGCGTGACAGTCAAGGAGCAGGGAGACTCTGGGAGGAAGCAACCTTGTCAGGAATCACGGATACCAGAGCTGGCACACTTTCAACGCTCCCTCCGTACATCCAACGTCGGATTCCCAGGAGCGTGACAGTCAAGGAGCAGGGAGACTCTGGGAGGAAGCGACCTTGTCAGGAATCACGGATACCAGCGCTGGCACACTTTCAACGCTCCCTCCGTACATCCAACGTCGGATTCCCAGGAGCGTGACAGTCAAGGAGCAGGGAGACTCTGGGAGGAAGCGACCTTGTCAGGAATCACGGATACCAGAGCTGGCACACTTTCAACGCTCCCTCCGTACATCCAACGTCGGATTCCCAGGAGCGTGACAGTCAAGGAGCAGGGAGACTCTGGGAGGAAGCAACCTTGTCAGGAATCACGGATACCAGAGCTGGCACACTTTCAACGCTCCCTCCGTACATCCAACGTCGGATTCCCAGGAGCGTGACAGTCAAGGAGCAGGGAGACTCTGGGAGGAAGCGACCTTGTCAGGAATCACGGATACCAGAGCTGGCACACTTTCAACGCTCCCTCCGTACATCCAACGTCGGATTCCCAGGAGCGTGACAGTCAAGGAGCAGGGAGACTCTGGGAGGAAGCAACCTTGTCGGGAATCACGGATACCAGAGCTGGCACACTTTCAACGCTCCCTCCGTACATCCAACGTCGGATTCCCAGGAGCGTGACAGTCAAGGAGCAGGGAGACTCTGGGAGGAAGCAACCTTGTCAGGAATCACGGACACCAGAGCTGGCACACTTTCAACGCTCCCTCCGTACATCCAACGTCGGATTCCCAGGAGCGTGACAGTCAAGGAGCAGGGAGACTCTGGGAGGAAGCGACCTTGTCAGGAATCACGGATACCAGAGCTGGCACACTTTCAACGCTCCCTCCGTACATCCAACGTCGGATTCCCAGGAGCGTGACAGTCAAGGAGCAGGGAGACTCTGGGAGGAAGCAACCTTGTCGGGAATCACGGATACCAGAGCTGGCACACTTTCAACGCTCCCTCCGTACATCCAACGTCGGATTCCCAGGAGCGTGACAGTCAAGGAGCAGGGAGACTCTGGGAGGAAGCAACCTTGTCAGGAATCACGGATACCAGAGCTGGCACACTTTCAACGCTCCCTCCGTACATCCAACGTCGGGATTCCCAGGAGCGTGACAGTCAAGGAGCAGGGAGACTCTGGGAGGAAGCAACCTTGTCGGGAGTCACGGATACCAGAGCTGGCACACTTTCAACGCTCCCTCCGTACATCCAACGTCGGATTCCCAGGAGCGTGACAGTCAAGGAGCAGGGAGATTCTGGGAGGAAGCACCCTTGTCAGGAATCACGGATACCAGAGCTGGCACACTTTCAACGCTCCCTCCGTACATCCAACGTCGGATTCCCAGGAGCGTGACAGTCAAGGAGCAGGGAGACTCTGGGAGGAAGCAACCTTGTCAGGAATCACGGATACCAGAGCTGGCACACTTTCAACGCTCCCTCCGTACATCCAACGTCGGATTCCCAGGAGCGTGACAGTCAAGGAGCAGGGAGACTCTGGGAGGAAGCGACCTTGTCAGGAATCACGGATACCAGAGCTGGTACACTTTCAACGCTCCCTCCGTACATCCAACGTCGGATTCCCAGGAGCGTGACAGTCAAGGAGCAGGGAGACTCTGGGAGGAAGCAACCTTGTCAGGAATCACGGATACCAGAGCTGGCACACTTTCAACGCTCCCTCCGTACATCCAACGTCGGATTCCCAGGAGCGTGACAGTCAAGGAGCAGGGAGACTCTGGGAGGAAGCAACCTTGTCAGGAATCACGGATACCAGAGCTGGCACACTTTCAACGCTCCCTCCGTACATCCAACGTCGGATTCCCAGGAGCGTGACAGTCAAGGAGCAGGGAGACTCTGGGAGGAAGCAACCTTGTCGGGAATCACGGATACCAGAGCTGGCACACTTTCAACGCTCCCTCCGTACATCCAACGTCGGATTCCCAGGAGCGTGACAGTCAAGGAGCAGGGAGACTCTGGGAGGAAGCAACCTTGTCGGGAATCTGGGAGGAAGCAACCTTGTCGGGAATCACGGATACCAGAGCTGGCACACTTTCAACGCTCCCTCCGTACATCCAACGTCGGATTCCCAGGAGCGTGACAGTCAAGGAGCAGGTAGACTCTGGGAGGAAGCAACCTTGTCGGGAATCACGGATACCAGAGCTGGCACACTTTCAACGCTCCCTCCGTACATCCAACGTCGGATTCCCAGGAGCGTGACAGTCAAGGAGCAGGGAGACTCTGGGAGGAAGCAACCTTGTCGGGAATCACGGATACCAGCGCTGGCACACTTTCAACGCTCCCTCCGTACATCCAACGTCGGATTCCCAGGAGCGTGACAGTCAAGGAGCAGGGAGACTCTGGGAGGAAGCAACCTTGTCGGGAATCACGGATACCAGAGCTGGCACACTTTCAACGCTCCCTCCGTACATCCAACGTCGGATTCCCAGGAGCGTGACAGTCAAGGAGCAGGGAGACTCTGGGAGGAAGCAACCTTGTCGGGAATCACGGATACCAGAGCTGGCACACTTTCAACGCTCCCTCCGTACATCCAACGTCGGATTCCCAGGAGCGTGACAGTCAAGGAGCAGGGAGACTCTGGGAGGAAGCGACCTTGTCAGGAATCACGGATACCAGAGCTGGTACACTTTCAACGCTCCCTCCGTACATCCAACGTCGGATTCCCAGGAGCGTGACAGTCAAGGAGCAGGGAGACTCTGGGAGGAAGCAACCTTGTCAGGAATCACGGATACCAGAGCTGGCACACTTTCAACGCTCCCTCCGTACATCCAACGTCGGATTCCCAGGAGCGTGACAGTCAAGGAGCAGGGAGACTCTGGGAGGAAGCGACCTTGTCAGGAATCACGGATACCAGAGCTGGTACACTTTCAACGCTCCCTCCGTACATCCAACGTCGGATTCCCAGGAGCGTGACAGTCAAGGAGCAGGGAGACTCTGGGAGGAAGCGACCTTGTCAGGAATCACGGATACCAGAGCTGGCACACTTTCAACGCTCCCTCCGTACATCCAACGTCGGATTCCCAGGAGCGTGACAGTCAAGGAGCAGGGAGACTCTGGGAGGAAGCGACCTTGTCAGGAATCACGGATACCAGCGCTGGCACACTTTCAACGCTCCCTCCGTACATCCAACGTCGGATTCCCAGGAGCGTGACAGTCAAGGAGCAGGGAGACTCTGGGAGGAAGCAACCTTGTCGGGAATCACGGATACCAGAGCTGGCACACTTTCAACGCTCCCTCCGTACATCCAACGTCGGATTCCCAGGAGCGTGACAGTCAAGGAGCAGGGAGACTCTGGGAGGAAGCAACCTTGTCGGGAATCACGGATACCAGAGCTGGCACACTTTCAACGCTCCCTCCGTACATCCAACGTCGGATTCCCAGGAGCGTGACAGTCAAGGAGCAGGGAGACTCTGGGAGGAAGCGACCTTGTCAGGAATCACGGATACCAGAGCTGGCACACTTTCAACGCTCCCTCCGTACATCCAACGTCGGATTCCCAGGAGCGTGACAGTCAAGGAGCAGGGAGACTCTGGGAGGAAGCAACCTTGTCAGGAATCACGGATACCAGAGCTGGCACACTTTCAACGCTCCCTCCGTACATCCAACGTCGGATTCCCAGGAGCGTGACAGTCAAGGAGCAGGGAGACTCTGGGAGGAAGCGACCTTGTCAGGAATCACGGATACCAGAGCTGGCACACTTTCAACGCTCCCTCCGTACATCCAACGTCGGATTCCCAAGAGCGTGACAGTCAAGGAGCAGGGAGACTCTGGGAGGAAGCGACCTTGTCAGGAATCACGGATACCAGAGCTGGCACACTTTCAACGCTCCCTCCGTACATCCAACGTCGGATTCCCAGGAGCGTGACAGTCAAGGAGCAGGGAGACTCTGGGAGGAAGCAACCTTGTCGGGAATCACGGATACCAGAGCTGGCACACTTTCAACGCTCCCTCCGTACATCCAACGTCGGATTCCCAGGAGCGTGACAGTCAAGGAGCAGGGAGACTCTGGGAGGAAGCAACCTTGTCAGGAATCACGGATACCAGAGCTGGCACACTTTCAACGCTCCCTCCGTACATCCAACGTCGGGATTCCCAGGAGCGTGACAGTCAAGGAGCAGGGAGACTCTGGGAGGAAGCAACCTTGTCGGGAGTCACGGATACCAGAGCTGGCACACTTTCAACGCTCCCTCCGTACATCCAACGTCGGATTTCCAGGAGCGTGACAGTCAAGGAGCAGGGAGACTCTGGGAGGAAGCAACCTTGTCAGGAATCACGGATACCAGAGCTGGCCACTTTCAACGCTCCCTCCGTACATCCAACGTCGGATTTCCAGGAGCGTGACAGTCAAGGAGCAGGGAGACTCTGGGAGGAAGCAACCTTGTCAGGAATCACGGATACCAGAGCTGGCACACTTTCAACGCTCCCTCCGTACATCCAACGTCGGATTCCCAGGAGCGTGACAGTCAAGGAGCAGGGAGACTCTGGGAGGAAGCAACCTTGTCGGGAATCACGGATACCAGAGCTGGCACACTTTCAACGCTCCCTTCGTACATCCAACGTCGGATTCCCAGGAGCGTGACAGTCAAGGAGCAGGGAGACTCTGGGAGGAAGCAACCTTGTCGGGAATCACGGATACCAGAGCTGGCACACTTTCAACGCTCCCTCCGTACATCCAACGTCGGGATTCCCAGGAGCGTGACAGTCAAGGAGCAGGGAGACTCTGGGAGGAAGCAACCTTGTCAGGAATCACGGATACCAGAGCTGGCACACTTTCAACGCTCCCTCCGTACATCCAACGTCGGATTTCCAGGAGCGTGACAGTCAAGGAGCAGGGAGACTCTGGGAGGAAGCAACCTTGTCAGGAATCACGGATACCAGAGCTGGCACACTTTCAACGCTCCCTCCGTACATCCAACGTCGGATTCCCAGGAGCGTGACAGTCAAGGAGCAGGGAGACTCTGGGAGGAAGCAACCTTGTCGGGAATCACGGATACCAGAGCTGGCACACTTTCAACGCTCCCTTCGTACATCCAACGTCGGATTCCCAGGAGCGTGACAGTCAAGGAGCAGGGAGACTCTGGGAGGAAGCAACCTTGTCGGGAATCACGGATACCAGAGCTGGCACACTTTCAACGCTCCCTCCGTACATCCAACGTCGGATTCCCAGGAGCGTGACAGTCAAGGAGCAGGGAGACTCTGGGAGGAAGCGACCTTGTCGGGAATCACGGATACCAGCGCTGGCACACTTTCAACGCTCCCTCCGTACATCCAACGTCGGATTCCCAGGAGCGTGACAGTCAAGGAGCAGGGAGACTCTGGGAGGAAGCGACCTTGTCAGGAATCACGGATACCAGCGCTGGCACACTTTCAACGCTCCCTCCGTACATCCAACGTCGGATTCCCAGGAGCGTGACAGTCAAGGAGCAGGGAGACTCTGGGAGGAAGCGATCTTGTCGGGAATCACGGATACCAGAGCTGGCACACTTTCAACGCTCCCTCCGTACATCCAACGTCGGATTCCCAGGAGCGTGACAGTCAAGGAGCAGGGAGACTCTGGGAGGAAGCAACCTTGTCAGGAATCACGGATACCAGAGCTGGCACACTTTCAACGCTCCCTCCGTACATCCAACGTCGGATTCCCAGGAGCGTGACAGTCAAGGAGCAGGGAGACTCTGGGAGGAAGCGACCTTGTCAGGAATCACGGATACCAGAGCTGGTACACTTTCAACGCTCCCTCCGTACATCCAACGTCGGATTCCCAGGAGCGTGACAGTCAAGGAGCAGGGAGACTCTGGGAGGAAGCAACCTTGTCAGGAATCACGGATACCAGAGCTGGCACACTTTCAACGCTCCCTCCGTACATCCAACGTCGGATTCCCAGGAGCGTGACAGTCAAGGAGCAGGGAGACTCTGGGAGGAAGCGACCTTGTCAGGAATCACGGATACCAGCGCTGGCACACTTTCAACGCTCCCTCCGTACATCCAACGTCGGATTCCCAGGAGCGTGACAGTCAAGGAGCAGGGAGACTCTGGGAGGAAGCAACCTTGTCAGGAATCACGGATACCAGAGCTGGCACACTTTCAACGCTCCCTCCGTACATCCAACGTCGGATTCCCAGGAGCGTGACAGTCAAGGAGCAGGGAGACTCTGGGAGGAAGCGACCTTGTCAGGAATCACGGATACCAGCGCTGGCACACTTTCAACGCTCCCTCCGTACATCCAACGTCGGATTCCCAGGAGCGTGACAGTCAAGGAGCAGGGAGACTCTGGGAGGAAGCAACCTTGTCAGGAATCACGGATACCAGAGCTGGCACACTTTCAACGCTCCCTCCGTACATCCAACGTCGGATTCCCAGGAGCGTGACAGTCAAGGAGCAGGGAGACTCTGGGAGGAAGCGACCTTGTCAGGAATCACGGATACCAGAGCTGGCACACTTTCAACGCTCCCTCCGTACATCCAACGTCGGATTCCCAGGAGCGTGACAGTCAAGGAGCAGGGAGACTCTGGGAGGAAGCAACCTTGCTGGCACACTTTCAACGCTCCCTCCGTACATCCAAAGTCGGATTCCCAGGAGCGTGACAGTCAAGGAGCAGGGAGACTCTGGGAGGAAGCAACCTTGTCAGGAATCACGGATACCATAGCTGGCACACTTTCAACGCTCCCTCCGTACATCCAACGTCGGATTCCCAGGAGCGTGACAGTCAAGGAGCAGGGAGACTCTGGGAGGAAGCAACCTTGTCGGGAATCACGGATACCAGAGCTGGCACACTTTCAACGCTCCCTCCGTACATCCAACGTCGGATTCCCAGGAGCGTGACAGTCAAGGAGCAGGGAGACTCTGGGAGGAAGCAACCTTGTCGGGAATCACGGATACCAGAGCTGGCACACTTTCAACGCTCCCTCCGTACATCCAACGTCGGATTCCCAGGAGCGTGACAGTCAAGGAGCAGGGAGACTCTGGGAGGAAGCAACCTTGTCGGGAATCACGGATACCAGAGCTGGCACACTTTCAACGCTCCCTCCGTACATCCAACGTCAGGATTCCCAGGAGCGTGACAGTCAAGGAGCAGGGAGACTCTGGGAGGAAGCAACCTTGTCGGGAATCACGGATACCAGAGCTGGCACACTTTCAACGCTCCCTCCGTACATCCAACGTCGGATTCCCAGGAGCGTGACAGTCAAGGAGCAGGGAGACTCTGGGAGGAAGCGACCTTGTCAGGAATCACGGATACCAGCGCTGGCACACTTTCAACGCTCCCTCCGTACATCCAACGTCGGATTCCCAGGAGCGTGACAGTCAAGGAGCAGGGAGACTCTGGGAGGAAGCAACCTTGTCGGGAATCACGGATACCAGAGCTGGCACACTTTCAACGCTCCCTCCGTACATCCAACGTCGGATTCCCAGGAGCGTGACAGTCAAGGAGCAGGGAGACTCTGGGAGGAAGCAACCTTGTCGGGAATCACGGATACCAGAGCTGGCACACTTTCAACGCTCCCTCCGTACATCCAACGTCGGATTCCCAGGAGCGTGACAGTCAAGGAGCAGGGAGACTCTGGGAGGAAGCGACCTTGTCAGGAATCACGGATACCAGAGCTGGCACACTTTCAACGCTCCCTCCGTACATCCAACGTCGGATTCCCAGGAGCGTGACAGTCAAGGAGCAGGGAGACTCTGGGAGGAAGCAACCTTGTCAGGAATCACGGATACCAGAGCTGGCACACTTTCAACGCTCCCTCCGTACATCCAACGTCGGATTCCCAGGAGCGTGACAGTCAAGGAGCAGGGAGACTCTGGGAGGAAGCGACCTTGTCAGGAATCACGGATACCAGAGCTGGCACACTTTCAACGCTCCCTCCGTACATCCAACGTCGGATTCCCAGGAGCGTGACAGTCAAGGAGCAGGGAGACTCTGGGAGGAAGCAACCTTGTCAGGAATCACGGATACCAGAGCTGGCACACTTTCAACGCTCCCTCCGTACATCCAACGTCGGATTCCCAGGAGCGTGACAGTCAAGGAGCAGGGAGACTCTGGGAGGAAGCAACCTTGCTGGCACACTTTCAACGCTCCCTCCGTACATCCAAAGTCGGATTCCCAGGAGCGTGACAGTCAAGGAGCAGGGAGACTCTGGGAGGAAGCAACCTTGTCAGGAATCACGGATACCATAGCTGGCACACTTTCAACGCTCCCTCCGTACATCCAACGTCGGATTCCCAGGAGCGTGACAGTCAAGGAGCAGGGAGACTCTGGGAGGAAGCAACCTTGTCGGGAATCACGGATACCAGAGCTGGCACACTTTCAACGCTCCCTCCGTACATCCAACGTCGGATTCCCAGGAGCGTGACAGTCAAGGAGCAGGGAGACTCTGGGAGGAAGCAACCTTGTCGGGAATCACGGATACCAGAGCTGGCACACTTTCAACGCTCCCTCCGTACATCCAACGTCGGATTCCCAGGAGCGTGACAGTCAAGGAGCAGGGAGACTCTGGGAGGAAGCAACCTTGTCGGGAATCACGGATACCAGAGCTGGCACACTTTCAACGCTCCCTCCGTACATCCAACGTCGGATTCCCAGGAGCGTGACAGTCAAGGAGCAGGGAGACTCTGGGAGGAAGCAACCTTGTCGGGAATCACGGATACCAGAGCTGGCACACTTTCAACGCTCCCTCCGTACATCCAACGTCGGATTCCCAGGAGCGTGACAGTCAAGGAGCAGGGAGACTCTGGGAGGAAGCGACCTTGTCAGGAATCACGGATACCAGAGCTGGCACACTTTCAACGCTCCCTCCGTACATCCAACGTCGGATTCCCAGGAGCGTGACAGTCAAGGAGCAGGGAGACTCTGGGAGGAAGCAACCTTGTCAGGAATCACGGATACCAGAGCTGGCACACTTTCAACGCTCCCTCCGTACATCCAACGTCGGATTCCCAGGAGCGTGACAGTCTAGGAGCAGGGAGACTCTGGGAGGAAGCGACCTTGTCAGGAATCACGGATACCAGAGCTGGTACACTTTCAACGCTCCCTCCGTACATCCAACGTCGGATTCCCAGGAGCGTGACAGTCAAGGAGCAGGGAGACTCTGGGAGGAAGCGACCTTGTCAGGAATCACGGATACCAGAGCTGGCACACTTTCAACGCTCCCTCCGTACATCCAACGTCGGATTCCCAGGAGCGTGACAGTCAAGGAGCAGGGAGACTCAGGGAGGAAGCGACCTTGTCAGGAATCACGGATACCAGAGCTGGTACACTTTCAACGCTCCCTCCGTACATCCAACGTCGGATTCCCAGGAGCGTGACAGTCAAGGAGCAGGGAGACTCTGGGAGGAAGCAACCTTGTCAGGAATCACGGATACCAGAGCTGGCACACTTTCAACGCTCCCTCCGTACATCCAACGTCGGATTCCCAGGAGCGTGACAGTCAAGGAGCAGGGAGACTCTGGGAGGAAGCAACCTTGTCAGGAATCACGGATACCAGCGCTGGCACACTTTCAACGCTCCCTCCGTACATCCAACGTCGGATTCCCAGGAGCGTGACAGTCAAGGAGCAGGGAGACTCTGGGAGGAAGCGACCTTGTCAGGAATCACGGATACCAGCGCTGGCACACTTTCAACGCTCCCTCCGTACATCCAACGTCGGATTCCCAGGAGCGTGACAGTCAAGGAGCAGGGAGACTCTGGGAGGAAGCAACCTTGTCAGGAATCACGGATACCAGAGCTGGCACACTTTCAACGCTCCCTCCGTACATCCAACGTCGGATTCCCAGGAGCGTGACAGTCAAGGAGCAGGGAGACTCTGGGAGGAAGCAACCTTGTCAGGAATCACGGATACCAGAGCTGGCACACTTTCAACGCTCCCTCCGTACATCCAACGTCGGATTCCCAGGAGCGTGACAGTCAAGGAGCAGGGAGACTCTGGGAGGAAGCGACCTTGTCAGGAATCACGGATACCAGAGCTGGCACACTTTCAACGCTCCCTCCGTACATCCAACGTCGGATTCCCAGGAGCGTGACAGTCAAGGAGCAGGGAGACTCTGGGAGGAAGCAACCTTGTCAGGAATCACGGATACCAGAGCTGGCACACTTTCAACGCTCCCTCCGTACATCCAACGTGCAGCACGAGATCCGTCGGGATTACCAGGAGCATTACCGGCTTCATCACCAAGTTCTCTGGAATGCGTCAAAGGGATTGTTAGACATTAGCAGCAAATTATGATTCCAGGTTTACTGTAATAACCATCAAAATCAAACGAGAAAAGTTTGCCAGGGATGCAGTTTGAAATTTAATTAGCGTTACAATCCAATCTTCCTGGCTTACAGCTCATTAAAGAAGCTCACCTACAAAATCTTGCTGGCAACAGCAAAATTAAACTACACAAGCAAGAAAGATAACATTCAACCCTGTAGGTCCACATATAATTTATTTATTCTTCTCGTTATGATATTTGCCAACTATTATTCCTAATTATTCAATAAAAAAGTTTCTCCATCAGGCTCATCTCCCGGGAATCAAGCCTAATATTGAATCTGATGATGATGAAATTATTACACAAGAAATACAGGCCCTTACTTCAATGATAATCATTTCAATATATTTAAAAGAATTTTTTTTTGCAACCATGACCTGTTGTGTAAAATTCAACAGCAAAACAAAAAAGACAAAATACCTACTAATTCCAAGCAGCAGTGACTGTGTTGTGGTGAGCCTGAAGCAACCAATGAACGCCTGCGTAATCTCCGAGAAGTCTGTTTGTTTCATGGTGCTTAACGACATGCACTGTTTTGACAGCTGGCACCGTGGCGCTGGTCTATAATGAAAGGGTGATGATGAACCTACCCTATGGCTAGAAGGGAGGAGGGGAAACCCGGTGATTCATTGATTGATTGCCGGTGTTTAACGACATGCACTGTTTTGACAGCTGGCACCGTGGCGCTGGTCTATAATGAAAGGGTGATGTTAGAGATAGGATAGTAATGCAGTATCAAAGCCAGAATATGCGCTATCAAAAGCTTCAATAAGCGGCAAAAATGGCCAAATATGCAGTATCGCAGGATGGAATGAGGGTGAAAGAATGTATGAAAACGGTGTTTTTTTTAAACAACTTTTTTTCAAACATTGCCCTTAAGTTGGCAGACGAGAATAATTTTTTCCATTACTTGCTAGACTTGCTTGCATGCTTGGCATAGCAGTGACTAACAATACTTTTTTCTATATTGCTGATGTCAGTCTATGCCGCTTGTCAGTTAGTATATTCTTATCAACGGAGAACGATCTCTCCACGTCAACAGATGTAAAGGCGCATATTTGAATTTACATACATCGGTTGGGACCAAACCGTGAACCTCGGCTTCTTCCCCGGAATGAATTTTCCCGACACTTTGAAGAAGTGCTAGCGATGGATTTTTTGCCAACACAAGATCCAGTTTGTAGCAAGCAACTCGTGCAACTCTTCCTGGTTCTGTTTGGAGCTTTATCTGGAAGTCGTTCACAATTTGCAGTGATTCGGTCAACTGCTAAATACTTGTGTTCTTTCACCCATTGTTTCAACTTCACACTTAAAGATGCTTTTATAGGTGCCATGATAAAAAGAACCTAGATAATGCTTACTCACTGGCTACTCACTGCACAATTTCAGTGCAACTGGGCTAGATGACAACACACCTGTGTCGATCAACAGCTCCCTTTTGTTGTAGAGCTCTAGGAAAAATCCAACAGTAACGGTCGGATTCTCAGAAGTGAATTATTTTTATTGTGAATTTGAAAATAATAATAATAATCAATTTTATTTGTCCGTTAGGGTCAATGATTTTTTGTACAGCAAAAAAAACACAAATTAAGGCCTTCTCAAAGTCATCCGGCTGGCCAGGCCTGTCGATATTACTTCTTCCTCTTCTTCACTCTTCTCTTCTTCTTCTTCCATTTCCACTAACGCTTTCCATGCTTCTTTATCTTCCCACAATTTCTCTAACTCTACCTTCTTCCAATTCCTTTGTCTCTTCTCTAAATCTTCTTTAATCAAACCACTCCACTTCTCTCTCGGTCTTCCCACCTTTCTTCTTCCGACTACAGTTTTTTCAAATTCTCTCTTGGGCATTCTTATCTCATCCATCCTTTTCACATGTTCTTTCCACACCTAATTCTTTTCTGATTTTGCTACTTCTTACTTTATCCATTTTTGTCACCCCGTTTACACTTCTCAGGAACTTCATTCCTGCTGCCTCCACCATTCTTCCCTCATTTCCTCCCATCGCCCATGTCACTGCCGCATATGTCAATATCGGTATGAAGTACATGTTGTACATGATCAATTTACATTTTACTGGAAACTTTTTCTCCCACAGTAATTTTCTAACTGATTGATAAAATATTTCTGATTTCCGCACTCTGTCTTTCACCTCTCCATCTATTTTAGCCTTCTTATTTAATTCACTCCCCAAATATTTAAAAACCTCCACCTCTTTCAATTCCTTGTTTTTTAGTATTAATGCAGCTCTTCCTCTAGGATTATTTTTTCTTTCCATTGTCATTACTTCGCTCTTTTCCTGGCTGATTTGTAATCCCATCTTCTTAGCTTCTTCACTCCATCTGTCTATCTTTTCTTGTAACTCTTCCCTACTATCTCCCCAAATAAGCACATCATCGGCATATATTATCGTTCGTGATTCTAATCTTTCATTTTTCTCTACCGATCTCAATAATTCATCCATTACAATCAAAAAAAGAAATGGAGATAACACACTACCTTGTCGAACACCTTCTTCAACCACAAACCATTGAGTTCTTCCCACATCTGTCTGGACACAACTGCTGCTGTTCTTGTAAGTTGATCTTATCCTTTCTATCAGTCCACTTCTTACATTTTTCTTCTTAAGGCAATCCCACACTATTCTTCTTGGTAGTCTGTCGTATGCTTTTTCCAAATCTATAAAAACCATGTGCATATCTTGTCCACTCTCCCACCTTCTCTCCATGGTCTGTCGTATTGTAAATATGGCATCAATCGTAGCCCGGCCCCTTCTGAAACCGCATTGCTCTTCACGTATACCTTCCTCCTCATATCCTTTCAATCTCAAGTCAATTATCTTTTCATATAATTTTGCGCATTGACACATCAAAGTTATTCCCCTATAGTTTCCACATACTTTCCGATCTCCTTTCTTAAAAACTGGTACAATTACTCCTTTACTCCAATCTTCTGGGATCTTCTTTTCTTTCCATATTGTGAGAATTACCCGAAATAACCATTTCCCACCGTTGACACCGGGAGCCGCTTTAATCATGTCAGTTGTTAGCTCGTCTACACCGGGAGCCGCTTTAATCATGTCAGTTGTTAGCTCGTCTACACCGGGAGCCGCTTTAATCATGTCAGTTGTTAGCTCGTCTACACCGGGAGCCGCTTTAATCATGTCAGTTGTTAGCTCGTCTACACCGGGAGCCGCTTTAATCATGTCAGTTGTTACCTCGTCTACACCGGGAGCCGCTTTAATCATGTCAGTTGTTACCTCGTCTACACCGGGAGCCGCTTTAATCATGTCAGTTGTTACCTCGTCTACACCGGGAGCCGCTTTAATCATGTCAGTTGTTACCTCGTCTACACCGGGAGCCGCTTTAATCATGTCAGTTGTTACCTCGTCTACACCGGGAGCCGCTTTAATCATGTCAGTTGTTACCTCGTCTACACCGGGAGCCGCTTTAATCATGTCAGTTGTTACCTCGTCTACACCGGGAGCCGCTTTAATCATGTCAGTTGTTACCTCGTCTACACCGGGAGCCGCTTTAATCATGTCAGTTGTTACCTCGTCTACACCGGGAGCCGCTTTAATCATGTCAGTTGTTACCTCGTCTACACCGGGAGCCGCTTTAATCATGTCAGTTGTTACCTCGTCTACACCGGGAGCCGCTTTAATCATGTCAGTTGTTAGCTCGTCTACACCGGGAGCCGCTTTAATCATGTCAGTTGTTACCTCGTCTACACCGGGAGCCGCTTTAATCATGTCAGTTGTTACCTCGTCTACACCGGGAGCCGCTTTAATCATGTCAGTTGTTACCTCGTCTACACCGGGAGCCGCTTTAATCATGTCAGTTGTTACCTCGTCTACACCGGGAGCCGCTTTAATCATGTCAGTTGTTACCTCGTCTACACCGGGAGCCGCTTTAATCATGTCAGTTGTTACCTCGTCTACACCGGGAGCCGCTTTAATCATGTCAGTTGTTACCTCGTCTACACCGGGAGCCGCTTTAATCATGTCAGTTGTTACCTCGTCTACACCGGGAGCCGCTTTAATCATGTCAGTTGTTACCTCGTCTACACCGGGAGCCGCTTTAATCATGTCAGTTGTTACCTCGTCTACACCGGGAGCCGCTTTAATCATGTCAGTTGTTACCTCGTCTACACCGGGAGCCGCTTTAATCATGTCAGTTGTTACCTCGTCTACACCGGGAGCCGCTTTAATCATGTCAGTTGTTACCTCGTCTACACCGGGAGCCGCTTTAATCATGTCAGTTGTTACCTCGTCTACACCGGGAGCCGCTTTAATCATGTCAGTTGTTAGCTCGTCTACACCGGGAGCCGCTTTAATCATGTCAGTTGTTAGCTCGTCTACACCGGGAGCCGCTTTAATCATGTCAGTTGTTACCTCGTCTACACCGGGAGCCGCTTTAATCATGTCAGTTGTTACCTCGTCTACACCGGGAGCCGCTTTAATCATGTCAGTTGTTACCTCGTCTACACCGGGAGCCGCTTTAATCATGTCAGTTGTTAGCTCGTCTACACCGGGAGCCGCTTTAATCATGTCAGTTGTTACCTCGTCTACACCGGGAGCCGCTTTAATCATGTCAGTTGTTACCTCGTCTACACCGGGAGCCGCTTTAATCATGTCAGTTGTTAGCTCGTCTACACCGGGAGCCGCTTTAATCATGTCAGTTGTTACCTCGTCTACACCGGGAGCCGCTTTAATCATGTCAGTTGTTACCTCGTCTACACCGGGAGCCGCTTTAATCATGTCAGTTGTTACCTCGTCTACACCGGGAGCCGCTTTAATCATGTCAGTTGTTACCTCGTCTACACCGGGAGCCGCTTTAATCATGTCAGTTGTTAGCTCGTCTACACCGGGAGCCGCTTTAATCATGTCAGTTGTTACCTCGTCTACACCGGGAGCCGCTTTAATCATGTCAGTTGTTAGCTCGTCTACACCGGGAGCCGCTTTAATCATGTCAGTTGTTACCTCGTCTACACCGGGAGCCGCTTTAATCATGTCAGTTGTTACCTCGTCTACACCGGGAGCCGCTTTAATCATGTCAGTTGTTACCTCGTCTACACCGGGAGCCGCTTTAATCATGTCAGTTGTTACCTCGTCTACACCGGGAGCCGCTTTAATCATGTCAGTTGTTACCTCGTCTACACCGGGAGCCGCTTTAATCATGTCAGTTGTTACCTCGTCTACACCGGGAGCCGCTTTAATCATGTCAGTTGTTACCTCGTCTACACCGGGAGCCGCTTTAATCATGTCAGTTGTTACCTCGTCTACACCGGGAGCCGCTTTAATCATGTCAGTTGTTACCTCGTCTACACCGGGAGCCGCTTTAATCATGTCAGTTGTTACCTCGTCTACACCGGGAGCCGCTTTAATCATGTCAGTTGTTACCTCGTCTACACCGGGAGCCGCTTTAATCATGTCAGTTGTTACCTCGTCTACACCGGGAGCCGCTTTAATCATGTCAGTTGTTACCTCGTCTACACCGGGAGCCGCTTTAATCATGTCAGTTGTTACCTCGTCTACACCGGGAGCCGCTTTAATCATGTCAGTTGTTACCTCGTCTACACCGGGAGCCGCTTTAATCATGTCAGTTGTTAGCTCGTCTACACCGGGAGCCGCTTTAATCATGTCAGTTGTTACCTCGTCTACACCGGGAGCCGCTTTAATCATGTCAGTTGTTACCTCGTCTACACCGGGAGCCGCTTTAATCATGTCAGTTGTTACCTCGTCTACACCGGGAGCCGCTTTAATCATGTCAGTTGTTACCTCGTCTACACCGGGAGCCGCTTTAATCATGTCAGTTGTTACCTCGTCTACACCGGGAGCCGCTTTAATCATGTCAGTTGTTACCTCGTCTACACCGGGAGCCGCTTTAATCATGTCAGTTGTTACCTCGTCTACACCGGGAGCCGCTTTAATCATGTCAGTTGTTACCTCGTCTACACCGGGAGCCGCTTTAATCATGTCAGTTGTTACCTCGTCTACACCGGGAGCCGCTTTAATCATGTCAGTTGTTAGCTCGTCTACACCGGGAGCCGCTTTAATCATGTCAGTTGTTAGCTCGTCTACACCGGGAGATCTACCATTTTTCATTTCACCGAGTGCTCTCCATACTTCAGTTTCACTTATTTCTTCTTCAGTCAACTCTTCTACATCTTGACTGTGTCCATCGACAGTACTATGATCAATCAGTTCATCTGTGGCAGTAATATATTGTGATTCTATATTTAACAGATCATCAAAATATTTTCTCCAAATTTCTAATAATTGAAATAATGTGAATTTGAAATGTGAATTTGAAAATAATAAATTTAACTGTGAAGTATGCAAAAACCCTGAAATATGCGCTTTAAACCGGCAAAAAAAAGCTGAAATATGCAACTTTATGCAGTTCAGCCCAAATATGCGCTAAAAGCTGAAATATGCAAAATATGCGATATCAACATGATGTTATTGCAATCCAAATGTCATGAAACGGATATATCCACAATTTCGCATGGGATACTAGCATAATTGAAGAATATGCATTTGCATTACTATCCTATCTCTAGTGATGATGAACCTTACCTATGGCTAGAAGGGAGGAGGGGAAACCCAGTGATTCATTGATTGATTGCCGGTGTTTAACGACGCACTGTTTTGACAGCTGGCACTGTGGCGCTGGTCTATAATGAAAGGGTGATGATGAACCTAACCTATGGCTAGAAGGGAGGAGGGGAAACCCGGTGATTCATTGATTGATTGCCGGTGTTTAACGACGCACTGTTTTGACAGCTGGCACCGTGGCGCTGGTCTATAATGAAAGGGTGATGATGAACCTAACCTATGGCTAGAAGGGAGGAGGGGAAACCCGGTGCCGGCACGTAGCCTACTCCTGTCGAAAAGCACCGAGGGAACCACCGGCTTTACGTCCCTTCCGAAGGACGGTGCAACTCGAACGACAGGATTCCTCCGCTAATCCGTGCTGTCGAGAGGTTGACAAGCAAGGCGAGTAAAGTTGTCGTACTAACTTCAAACCCTCCGACCTCTCTCCCGAACAGAACTGATCGTGTGTATGATGGTCACCCATCAAACACCTGACCCAGCGCGATGTTGCTTAACTTCGGTGATCTCACGAGAACCTGTGTTTCCACAAAAAGTACCGGTCTCGACCAACAAAGAGCACTTTGACCTCCTCGTTTGCAATCACAAATCCGGCCAGACTGAACCAGACGTCCGGGTCCGTGAACACCGAAGAGCCGTCGCCACCAAGCTGAGCACGTCGTCGCTCCGCCAGCACGTGGAACAAACCCACCGCACCATCGACTTCGACGGCATCCAGTCTCTGGCCACCGTCGATGACCACGCCTCGCGCGGCATCCGTGAGGCTGTGGAAACCCAACGACGCCCGTTCAACGCCGGCATCGGCGTCCCCCGAGCGCGGAAGCCCGTCGCGGAGGTGCTCTCCGCGGCCCCGGCAGTTCCCACCCGGGCAGCGGATGCTACAGTTGCCGGCGACCCACCGACGCAGACCGCCCAGCACACAACGCCAGGCCGGCGACCGACAAAGCCAATGGGACGGCAGCTCGTCCACCGTTGGCTCGGTGACCGAACTGCTCCCACGACTTCAACAGCCGTCGCGGGGGCGGACACATCCGAAGATGCCAACGCGCTCGTTGGAGAAACGTCGGTCGATGGTCCTTTTCAGGAGCACCGACCAGGTCGTACAGAGCAGCCACCGTGAAACCACTTCAACCATCGACATGGGCTCTGAAAGCCTCCGTTTAGCCGAGAAACTTACTTTAAAACGTTCATTTTATATTCCTTTGATGTTCTTGTCCCCTGTTTCCTGGCTGTTGTTGAATGTCCGGGCGGCGGTGAGATGTGGCGTGAAGGTGGTTGCGTCGGGGAACGGGAACTGTGTCACGTACACAAGTGACCACAGCTGCACACCAGGCTGGAACAAGGGCCAAGTAAATTAGTCCATCGCACGGCACAGAACAAACAATACTTGTCTTTCGGTTATTAATTTCAGCTCAACAAGCCAGTTAGCACTTGGCGTTCATGCAAACTCTTGCAACAGCTAGTCAATTCTGATTTCAACTCTTTGTTCTAGTCAAACCTATGAGAAACTAACTCAGTCGGACTTAATTTTCCAAGCTAGTACTAGTGATTGAGTATTTTTCCAGTCAATTCTCACAATGTCTAGCTAAAATTGGACTAGAATTAACTGGTTTATGCAAGACAACCAACTTCCTTATTCCAATTATTTGAATAAATGCTGTTGGCATGCTAATTAAAAATATGTTTTTCTTTACTCCATAAACAAGTTAAATGTGTTTGTTTCACGTGGTTTACTCCTCGTAAGATAGAAGCCATCTATTTTGACGGAAAGTAGGGGCTCAGCTCAGCACTAACGGCAGGCAGCTGCTTGTAGCTTGAGAAGTCCGTCCGGAGCACTTTAGAAGTAATGTGGATGGAGTCGATTTTGAATTGAGAAAACACAGCAAAAAGAAGCCGCAGTTCTGCTCGGTCCACATCACTTACTTCTAGTTCTACTAGAGTGCTCCTGAACTTCCTGCAAAAAGCACACAGCCTATAATCTTTCAAACAGATAACTTGCCCCCATCATACCATTGAATAATATGATTGAATTATGAGCATACACATACCTGTTCATGGAGTGTGAAACTGCAGACATCCATGGTTTTGGAAAGGCGGAGTGCTTCAGAGCCGTGACTTGAAGAAATGCAAATGTTCGGTTTTGCTCTGTTAAAACGTTGTGGCGGTTCTAGAAAGGACCTTGTCGAGTGTCGACGTATTGTCCACGATGTCGTGGACATGGCTTTGATCTAGATCTAAATGGCCAGTGACCGGCTCCAGAAATTTGCCTGCAACAAAGACAAAACGTGCTGTTAGTCTAAAAGGAAGTCTCAAACAAGGTTGTTGGCACACTGGAAACAAAAAAGGAAAGGATTAACTGCAGTGAATTGGTTCTCACTCGGAGATGAGAAGCAGGTAAAACTTGTAAAACGTACCAGGTTAGCTAGTTTCTATACATTTGTACATTGTCTACATTTGTAGAGACACTTGTAGAAAGAATTTCGTTTTTATTTCATTTTAGCTATGCAGATCAAACTTCTGTTTCGCTTCTCTAGATGTAACCTAAAAAATTACATGCACATTCCAATGACATATGCAATGACCTTGTCAAGCCATGGTGTTCAAATTCAAATTTTCCCATTATAATATGAAATTTTCACTATTTCTTATCTAAATTTTAATATGTTCTCAATTTACTACATACCCATTTAAATATTTTTACTAAGCTTTTAATCAGCAACTAAACTAAACTACCGACTCGTCTATTGTCTGTGACAATTCATAAAAACATAGTCATAGGTAGGTAGGTACTTAGCTAGAATAAATGCAAATTTTACTATTAAAACACCAAAAAATAAGTTGAGGGCAGATGGTTAGTCTTAAAATATGTGATTTAAGTTCATATATGCGTTTTAGGTCTAGTCATTCATCCAGTCACAAAAATTAACAGTAAAAACTGTGAATTCCGATATTTATTTTTCGATTCAATGGGCTACAATAAAAAATGTAAATTTGAATATTAAAATACAAAAAAAGGGTAAAAACACAAGTGATTTGTCTTATAAGATTTCATTTTAGCTCATTGATACGATTTATGTCTAGTTAGAGGTCCAGTTACGAAATTTACTTGAAAAAATGACGATTTCCGTTTACTTCCTCAGGGTGCCGTTGAACTGCACCCCAATAAACTGCACCTGTGTAAACTGTACCCGAAGAAACCAAATTTTACAGGATGTGTAAACTGCACCCGGACATACTGCACCCGAACTATCTGCGCCTACGACGCTTTTTCCTCAAACTGCAAACTGCACCTCAATAATCTTCACCCGGTACAGTCTGTCCGAATGAAAGAGACCTTTCGCTTGTGAAATCAGTACCCGAAGCGAATTTATTGGGTGAAACGTAGCGGCAAAAAATGGCAACGGTATTGTAAGCAGTGATTGCTCAAGTGTAAAATTAATGTTCGATTGATTAATTGAAGGAGCATAATTAGACAGGTGGAAATTGAAAGTGACCAAGTGAAGAAAACGATCTAGCAACGTAATATTATTATTATTAAACAACAAGATGCATAATCGATCTCAATTGTGCCGGCCGGTAGCCATAACCTTACCAGTGACAAACATCTTGACATTATTATACCTAGCTAACATTCTAAACATCATAAACATTATGTATTGATCAATTATGGAAAAAATTATTACTATTGTTATTATAATAATTTAAGATCCTACCAGCTAAACTAAAACATTGATTT
This sequence comes from Nemurella pictetii, assembly GCA_921293315.2. Classification (NCBI taxonomy): domain Eukaryota; kingdom Metazoa; phylum Arthropoda; class Insecta; order Plecoptera; family Nemouridae; genus Nemurella; species Nemurella pictetii. The sequence continues at coordinate 12,332,501 of OV121124.1, forward strand.
CTGTGATTTTTAGGTCCCACTTGGACTGCGATGGAAGCTGATACGGCTGTCACATTGAGTAAATTGCCAACAAGATTGCATGCGGCATGAAAGAGAATTTCCACCATAGAAGCATACACAATCCGATAACAATCGAATGGCCATGAGCTGAAGATAAGTGGAAGAAGGTCCACGCTCAGCTAACGATGCCGACGACAAGTCATGTTTAAATGTATGCAGCTAACACTGAAATATCGCTTTAAATGTATCTCGGTTCACATGGATTTATGATCACCGACTAGATAATATAAGTTAATTCGCTAATAAAACAATGTACCTTTAATATTATTAAGCCATTCTATGACTGTTGTCATCTCATTGCCCACTTGAAATCCTCCTTTTGACAAGGACAAACTTAGTGGTAGCAGATGGGCACCTCACAAGAATAATCCATTTTACCGATGGTGCTAATGAAGATGTTCCGATGCCTGTTCGGTGCCGTGTTCCGATGCCGAAGACTAAAGCCAACGGTTCTGTTCAGAGAATGAAGGTGCTTATTTAGCAGCAGGTAGTAGTAGCAGTAGTAGCAGTAGTTTTATTCACTTTAGCAGAAATGCCATCTTTACAATTTTGCATACTTGTGTATACTAACCATACAATCATACTTCAACATTACAAAAAAGTTAAATGCTCTAGGAATTGAAGCTCTAGGAAGGTCAGCGATGGAGGAAGAAAGTTTCGATATGCCAGTTATCGCTACGATCAGCTACGATTTGATTCTGCGAATCAAACGGTGAGGTAACTACAAATTATAGCCACTATTTTTACTTGAATAATTGCATACCCTTAAATTTGAAGCTGTCCCTGCAGACCTGCTATTGATATCGGGGACCAAATTTTCCACAAACTGCCAAGTTGAACCATTTTCCTATTCAACATTTGGATTGACTTAACATTCAGCAATACCTAGCAAAAATCAAAATGTAGGTATGTTGTGACTTTGGTTTCTGCCCTTATTTACTCTATGCCCACGTGGTTCTCCAGGTTCAATCTCACTAAATTCTAGAACCATAGGAAAATTTTGGCCACAAAAAAAACATGTATTCTCTCCTTCTTGCAGCATTCAACAACCACAGCCTGCAAAGGTTTATTTCCCATACTCATCCTGTATTCTTGCAGTGCAGATTTTCAAACGGGGAGTTACTTGCACAAATTAATAGGTACATCTTTCAACATAGGTACTTCTCGTTAAAATAAGCTGTAGGTCCTAAACAAGAGCAAGAACAAGAACAAGAACCAATTTAATCTAATCGCCAGCACAAATCTCTTGTTAGAAAAAGTGTTTCTCACTGACAGCAGTATAAATATAGGTGTAACAGTAATGTTCATGTCAATAAGTGCATGCACAGTTATATGAGTTTGCTAAAGCTACCATCCTTCCAAAACTATGAAATATTTTTTTCAATTTCAATTGAACATCTTGCTTGATTTCAACTAATGATCTTAGATGGATGCTGTTGAACTTTTCCTTCGACTTGCTGATCTCGCAGAACTTCCAGCCCAAAGCAAACGGTTTGGCATGACAGCAGCTAGGATGTTTCCGCTGGAACACAGTTTTATTATTATTAAATAATTAGTACAGATATTTGGTACTATGTAGGTAATGACTAGTTAATGTGCTTGTTGATACAACAAAACAAAATTTCAAAATAAAAATTATAATTATCCTACTTACATGAATGTGCCCAAATTGAAACAACTTGAACCTTGTTCGGCAATTTAATAACCAGGCAATAGAAACAGCGTACCTTCTTAATTTAAGACTGCAGGCAAAAGGTCAGCATGCCATTGAATTTGGAGTTCAATGCTCAGATAGCTGTTGTGACGCTGTCTGCGGGGAGAATAAAAGGCGGTGAATTTCTATATCATTACATATATCATTTTTATTAGATTATATCCCAACATAGTCAGTTTAATGATAACATTGGTACAGTTTAATGTCAGATATGTGTGGAATCAAAATATGTTAGTAGTTTTATAATCCTGGTACTACAGCAAAATTGTTGGAAATTTGGTTTTTTGGAGTTGGTGAGGAGTTGTGAGGAGTTGTAATCCGCCGAGATTTTAGGTCGGAAGGCGTTAGATAAGTCCCAGATAATTAAACATACTTTAATAAAATCCATTCAAATTATGATTTACCTATCAAGTTCAAACGAGGTGGAAAAACACGAAAAACACCAAATAAACACCGAATAAAATTCACCGTGAAGACACCAGCGCCCATTTTGAATAGGTGTCAGAAACTCAGAAAGCTGTCAGAGGGCGGCGGTGGCCGACGGTGGCTATGGCGCGATTTCTCTCAATTGATTCAAACGAAAATAATTATTAAATATTTATTAATTTTATAAATTATATTAGGACTTCGCAAACGCTCATTTTACTCACTTTGTGGATGAGCGTCATTTAATCGATGCAAATTAAAACTTTTCCACCACCTCGACAGCCAAAAAAACTAATAAAACCATATTTTCTTCAATATTTCCCGACTTTTCCAAACAATTTTCCTGAAATTTTAAGACTTACTGCATAATCACTAAGCGGATGCATATTTCAAATTTCATCCGTATCAGATAATTACTTTGTGAGTTATTACTGACAAGGCATACTTTCATATATATTTTCCGAATTTTCCAAACGATTTTCCTGATAAATTAATTTTGGTTTCATTGTACTATTATATAATCACAGTTAAAATTTCATTCAAATCCAATAATTACTTTAAAAGTAGTTTTCATAAAATCGAGATATTCTACAAGTCCTAAGCTATTTTAAAGAGCTAACACCGGCATGGGTCGTGTACACATAAACGAATTCGGTTTTATTTTTAATTGCTGAACCTGAAGTTAGATTTGGATGAAACTTTAGAAACATATTAATGCTATCAACTGCCACCTATGTCAAAAATTTTATCAATATTTAACATTAATTATTCTTTTTATTGTCAATTAACGTATTGCCTAATTAAACCTGTTCTTTTATATGTATGTATTGTGTTTGCTCTAATAATTTGACGTGGACCCTATCTTGTGACACAACACGAACAGAAAATTTTTGGAGTATTATAAGTTTTGTGGATGCGTTAAAATCGATGAAAATTTATCACATCGTGTACTAGTTTATATTTTTATGTCATCTCCTGCACCGGACTTGCCAGAAGAATTACGTGAAATGGGTGCCAATATCTGAGAACCTTTACTTGTTTTTGGTTATGTCTGTCCAATCCCCAGCATAGATACCCTTCTCGTTTATATATTATATTCGATATTCATTTGTTGATTAAAGGTTTATTTATGTCATATCTTCACAGTCTTTAAGATGACCGCGCCATCGCTGTCGAAACGTCGGCTGACACCAAGGTCCTAAGAACCACTTCCAACAGAGCAAAACCATTGAAAATGGCAAAACCATGCTCTTCAATAGCAACTAATAAGTACCTAGATATAATATCTTTATTCTTGTTTCCTTAAAAAAATACAGGGTCAAGTTTTCTTTTTTTTCATCTAGAGCATCTTGGGTTGCTTTTAATCCGGCTTGCCAAGCCTGGCGTTTTCCCATTATCTTCTTCACTATAACTAAATTCACTTCCTTCCCCATCATCAAACTCTTCGTCCTTTTCTACCAGCGCATTCCATTCTTTTACATCTTCCCAAAATTTCCCTCTGTTAAGAAAAAGCTTAAGAGAAAGCAGGCATAGGACAAATCAGCACCAGGGCATATAATATAATGTAGAGTTCAATTTGCTTCAAACGTTTTAACGGCGGCAAATATTGCTTGGTATATCGAGCGATAACATGTGAATAAACATTCAGGTGTCCATCAGTTTAGATCATTTCCAACACGGTTAACTTGTGGCAAGAATCGATCTACAATGTTTGATTTTCAGCATCAAATAATAGCGCAACCTGCTCAGCAAAACCTTCTTCCCCCATTGCTGACCTAGGTTCTAACAGAGCATCTGTTGAGCAGCTTCATCCTCTTGAACAGCACCGTTGGCTTCTAGTCTGAAAGGCATCGGAAGATCTTCATCGGCACCAATGGGAAAATGGATTATTATTGTGAAATCTCTATCTGCTACCACTCAGTTTGTCATTATCAAAAGGTCAATTTCAAGTACCTAAGCACATATTGAAAACGACAACAGCTGTCATAGAATGGCTTGCAGCAAATATGTGAAGGTTTTTAATATACAGATTCAGTGGTTTTACAAGTTTGATTTGCAGCATCAATAGCATCAGCTGAGCACCTTCATACTCTTGAACACGCCGTGGCTTCTAGCCTGAAAGGCATCGGAGTATCTTCATCGCGGCACCGGCAGAAAAATGTATGATTCTTGTGAGATGACCAGTGGTTAATTTGGGCGTAAGCCCACGTACGCCCGGCTTACCCACCTCTTTTTCGAGGGTAAGCCGGCTTACGCACCTCTTATTGTATTTTCCAGACGGCTATCATTGATTACAGGCAATCAGGTTAAAAAATAATAAAAATAACCGATTTTTGTATCTTTATTGTGTCAGACAAATCTTTTAAATCTTTTAAATTTTCTGCAGTAAGCAGTATACTCTGTCTGCTTGAGCTGTAACGTTAGCTTGACTTTCAGCGTATTCGTAGATTCTCTTCAATATCTAGTGCGTGGCGTGCTCATATCGACGATTCTCTTATCGCGCCGCTACCCTTTGCGGTGCAGCGCCGACAAAGCAATGCGACAGAATGAAGTTAATATATACTAGGTACTGAGTGGATTGTTTCTTGTTATTGAATGAGATATTTACAGGGCATTTATAATTTTGCACTGGCATAGACAAAGTCAGGTATCATAAATAAAAAAACGCGCAGTCCAGCTCGGCCATTCAGTTAGTACACATCTACAGCACAGGGTCATAATCGCACTGTCAATATTTTTGATAACCATGCCGCTAGGAAAGCGTGCAAGTGGGGGTAGCGACCCAGGGTCAGGTCCGCCACTAAATAAATCAAAAATTACTTCATTTTTTACACCAAAGCCTAAATCCTAGTTCTTGGAAAGTTAGTTGGCTTTTTAAATTTACGAGGGCTTACTCTCCTTTTTTTTTACAAATTAACCACTGGAGATGCCTATCTGCTAGTACCACTTAGTTTGCCATCATCAATAGGTCAATTTCAAGTGGGCACATATTGAAAACAACAACAGAATGGCTTGATAATAATATTATCCCTGTACATTGTTTTAATAGCGAATTTGCTAATTTACACCGTCGGTGATTATTAATCCATGAAGAGATATATTTCAGTCATAGGTACTTGTAACTTGTAATACGTATTACTTAAAAGTACTTTTTACTAGTTGTCAGCATCGCTAGCTGAGCACGGACCTTCTACGGCTTCTCTTCAGCTCGGGCCATTCGATTGTTAATGCTTCGTGGTGCAAACTGTCATGCAATCTTGACGACAATATCCTCGATGTGACAGCAGTCCTCATATGGAATTACATAAATCAATGCAGTTGATAAAGTTTCATTATTGTTTCATTTTAATTACACTGTTATTTGTTTTTATAAAAATACTAATCATTTGGCCATTCGATTGCTATCCGATTGTGAATGCTTCGTGGTTCAAATTCTGTCATGCAATCTTGTTGGCAATTTCCTTGATGTATCAATGTAGTTGATAATTTTTCATTGGAGTTTAATTTTAATTTCACTTCAATTTGTTTTTATAATAATACTAATAAATAAATATTTCCATAATAATGATGTTTAATCATAATATAATAATACATAATTATGTCAAGATGATTGACACTGGTTAGGTTAGGTTAGCGGCACGAATGCGGTTACTAGGGGTACAGATTCCACTTACTGAAGGTTCCATTATTTGCGAACAGACTGTAACGGTTCGGGTGCAGATTGTCCAGGTGCAGTATCCAGTTTGAGAAAAAAGCAAATGGGGATCAGATAGTTCGGGTGCAGTATGTCCGGGTGCAGTTTACACATCCTGTAAAATTTGGTTTCTCCGGGTACAGTTTACACAGGTGCAGTTTATTGGGGTGAAGTTTGGGTGCTTCCCTTCCTCAGCTGATATGGCTGCTGGAAAAAAAATTAGTTATTAATATTGAGATACAAATAAATAGTTCCAGCACGAGTGGTTTGTCTTATATTATGTCATTTTAGCTAATTTATACGATTTAAGTCTAGATAGAGGTCCAGTAACAAAATTTTATAGTAAAAAATGATTATTTCTTTTATTTCTTTTCAACCCAATGGCAATGGCCTTGCTATAAAAAGATTTGAATTTGAATATTAAAATACAACAAAAGAGTTTAAGCACAAGCTGTTTGTAGTAAAATATAAGCTTTCAGCTAAAATATGCGATTCGGGCATAGTTTTGAGTCCAGTCACAAAATATACCAGTTTAAAATGACGATTCCGTTTATGTCCTGCCGACAGATTCCTGCGATAAAACAATTGTGTTTCTTAGTATTAGAATTCAACAGAATGGTTTTAGCATAAGTGGTTTGTCTGATCATATGTGGTTTAAGCTAAAGATACGATTTTGGTCTAGTTATTAGTTCTATCCACAAAATTTACCAGCAAAAAATTTGAAATCTGTTTTTTATTTAAACATATTCACTATTTATTGCTTTAAAAAATTGGGATTCCCAGTCTAGTTTTCTCTTTTAGTATACAAATTTCAGCCCCTTAATTTATGAATGTATGTTTAGATAATATTATATTAATGATCATACCCCTGTAGTCTTTTATAAACACAATGCACAAATTTATATTTGAAATCCGGATTTTCACACTCAGCCCAAGTGGCTTCGTTTCTGAGCTGCTGTGTTTCAGCAGCATGAGTCTTGAAGCCTACTTCAGCCAGTATTTCCAACAGCTGGCATTCCAACAATCCCTAACAAAGAATTTCAGGTAATTTAGCACACTTCACAGTTATCACCTTTGTATAGGCACGACACCCATAGGGGTCTAGTTGATATTATTAGCTAATCAAACGTTGGTGTTTATGTAATTATGATAATATCCATGTACCTACCACTAATAAATCAAATCAATGCAGCTTGATAAATTCGTGAGTCCAACCATTGTATGCAGGCAGAAGATTTTTTAATAAATTACCAAATATGATCAAAAGCTTGAGATACAAAAGTGATTTTAAAGAAAAACTAAAGACGTTCCTTATAGAAAAGTGCTTTTACTCGACGAATGAGTTTTTATTGTGAATTGAAGAGTATAGGTACATGTACAAATTGACAATTGTCGATATCATCCTTGATCACATGACAAATAAACAAATTATTATTATTATTATTATTATTGAAATGAGGAACACCCAACGGCAATTGCACTTTTATTGAATGTTATTGAAAGGTTCAATCTGTGTAATATCTCATTTGAATGATGCTTTTTGTTTTAGATACTAAACTTACTTACATTGTGTTCCTTCAAAACTGAGAATTGAAAAAACTAGGTGTGGATTTTAAACGTAATGATTACTTCAATTTAAGATGTCGCAATAAAATGTATCTGTGATTTCCACTCTGAAGTACAAGCCTCCTGGTTTATATTTCCTCGACAAGGTTCCCTACACCTGATGGTTCCGATTGCAGTGTGTGTTCCTGGAACAAAACAATACGTAAATGTTTTTAATCAAACACGTCTTTCATCCTAAAGTTACCTGCATCGTGTGAGCTGCCAAATCCAAATGCACGAAAGCTACGTTGAAATCAATTGCCGAGTTTGCCAGCCGGAACTAAGATATTCATCGTACTTCATCACGTCGACAGATTCACAAACTGCTTGGCCGATGTCCGACATCTCAATTCATCAATCGGGTATTTATTTTTTTCTCTCACAGTTGCTTTTGGTGCCGTGGTAACTGGTAAGGTCTTAAAGTCAAGGTGTCGTTCATTCAAATCTGCTTGTAATTAATAATTTGAAGCCCAGCACCCTTTACCCCAGCACCATTTAAATTCAATAACTCAATCGAAGCAATTGTCAACTTCATTATTATAAAGAATTGGGGGCTTCGAGGCAGCACTGCAATTGATTTCAATTATCTTTTAAGTAGAGGTTTTGAATTTTGATGGTTGTTCGATGTCTTATGTAAGTAATGTTGTGTGGGTTGTTTTTGCTGGGTCATATTTAATTTGTTTTGTAAACGTGTGTGTGTTTTTCGTTTTAATTTTAATTTCACACGTTAGCTTGGGAACTAGCTTGAAATAAAATAGGATGATTGCACAGTGCAGCTAGGGTTGTGAGCCACTATTTGGAGGGATGATAAGTCGGGCCTCCGATGTAGTTGAGATTCTCATGGCTATGTATTTCACGTAATCAATTGTGCTCTGGATTCTAGACCTGTCCCAGCTGTTTTAATCCAGCAGTGATTGAGAACAGTATCCCTATTCTTGAACATTGTTTTACTCTGCTACGAAACGGCGTCACGACACAACACGGAAAATTGGTATTCTAATTGAAGAAGGTTTGATGCTGTTTCAACTCGGGCTGGCTGCCGACATGGGATGTGACGCAGGAAGCACACCGGTGTTTTAACAAGATTTCTTTCCATCACAAGCCATTATCGCAATGAACATTCAGAAAACTTCACTCGTAGACTGGTGTGTAATTAACAATGTTATAATAATTAACATGAATAAATAATGAAACTTAATAAACAATGCAGTTTAATATTCAACTCTCAGTCAGATTGACCCCTTCGAAGTGTGGAGAACATTTTTTAGACTTTTAAGTCCAACTAGATACAAGAAAAAGATCAGAAACTATATAATTCTCTTTTCAAAGGACAAATGAAACTCCTTCTGAGTTGAACAAGCCCCACATGCAACTGACAAGTTAGCAAGATCCCAACTCAACCAATTACATAGACTAGCACAAATCTATGCATTGCTTGAAACTTGTTTTCTAATCTTGGTGTTGACAAGGCGGCGATACCATGTGAATTTTGCGGTGTTGTTTGTGTGCGACTGTGTAGGCCTAGAGGGTAATAGTCTATGGGCCAGCGGTCAAACATCGCTTGTTGCTCGATAGACATGACTACAACATGCCACCTATTTGAAGGTGCTGAGCACTAAAAGTTTTAGTGCCTGTCTCGCACCCCTGGCAGGGGGTGGGGGTGCAGAGGTTTAGCAGAATAATTCCTGTCGGGTGCGTTTCAAAGATAGAAATCTGAAACTTTTTTTTATAGACTAACAAAAATATTCTCTTGCTAAATAAAATTTTTTGTTTCCCATTTTGGGCCCTCGTCTTGCCCAAAAAAATATAGAAAGATATATTTACACTTTACAAGAAATTTTTCGTCTAAAAAATTGTCAATTAATTTTTTCCATTGTTGCATCAATCTGTTGTGAACAAGTTTGTAGTTTGAAGTGTGAGCGTAAGTTTTTTAGTTTGGCCGTGGGGACTGTTTTTGTGTCGCGCCGTGCGGCGGGATGGGCGATGGAGCGTGCAGGGCTCGCACTCGACGCTCGATCGCTCCGAGTCCGAGCTCTACGATTCAATTCACACCAACTTTGATGGATACTTTTCTATCATTTCATTGGCATTCCAAGATCTGATTTTTACCGAAGGACTTTCCTGTAAGTGCCTAGCAGCGATGGCGGAGGATTTGGGCGAGTGCGAGTTCGTTTTGTCGGTGGCGTGCATCAAAGGCAAGCCGACAAAGGGTCCGAGGAGATGGATGACACAGGGGCTGCTAAAAGCCTCCCCCCCCCCCTCCCCCAGCACTCCATCAAACACATGGGACACTCGGCTTATTTTCAATCGTGCTGTAACTAGAGCTTTGGAGATGCAGGTTTCGATGTGCAATCTTAGAACTGCATAATATTCTCTGAGCACGGCTATAAATTCCAGGAACTACGCAATGCTCCACGATTCAACGATGACTCTATTGCCCCATGGTGCTTCGGGTTGGACCAAGCAGCATGCGGATTACGGAGCTGGGAAGTCCCATCATTATGTCTCCGTTTTCGGGTGCAGTTCGTTGTGTCTGGTTACGTCCACGTAAGCTCACTTAGACGTAAATGATGAAGATGATTTCAAACTGATTGAGATGTGCCCCAAATGCCAAGATGTGTTAAAAATCGCCACGACATCAATCTCAAGTGATGAAAGATGTAATTTGGCTGCCACCTGCCTACCTACATTACATAAGCACAAGCGACTGAACTTGCCTGTTTTAATCGCATGTCATCAATGAAAGCATTCCTCTTCTCTCAAGTCTATAAATGTTAAATTGCGTTGTTACAACATTGATCATGTCTTCGCCATGGTGATTGATCACAAAAGCTCACAATTATTGGCCAAAATTGCACAATGAAAGAAGGAAATAGCGCGCACGTGTCTACCTAAAGCGACAAGTAGCTGAGAAACGTGGGAGCGAAGCAGGACTTGCTGTATACAACGCGTAATCTTCGCGAAGCATCCACCTCGGGTGTAGCCTGGCCCAGGATGGCCAAACATTGCCAGATGTTTTCGCCCTCCCTCCCCGCGGTCGCCGTGACCAACAAACAACAACAATACGTGTGCTGTGCTGCCTGCAGTGCACGAATGCAACCATTTCTTGTATCAAAGTATTCCTCGTTTTGCAGGCAAATGCCATGTGTTTGAAGACCGATGACATTGTTGCCGATTTGTGTGTAGACCTACCGTCGCTTGCGAGCCTTTGGTAATCCCGAGTTCGAGGAATCGCCTGTTGCCAGACAGACTTGGGAATGGGAATAGAATTTTTCACGAGCTACTGTTTTTTAATTCTATAAGAAATACTTGCTCTGCTGCAGAATGGCTTCCACTCGACGACTAAATATAATTCGATGTCGACCGCGGTGCAGTGTTTGTGTTCACTGCTAGTGTTGTTTACAATGTGAACAATGTGATTGTCATTTGATGACGCCTAGATTATGCCAGGACCCGGGTTTGAAAACCTTTTCTCGGTCCTGCCAAACCGCAGTGGATATGATCGCAAAACCTGGTCGCAGCGAGCGCATCATTTCGTTGAAACTAATGAAACCTCGCCACCTGAGCATATGGTGTTAATCCAGTGGATTTATCCCATATTTAAGTCTGGCTTTATGCCGGTACATATCAGATGTAAGAGATGCGCAGCCACCGGGGCTGTCCATGATACGAGCGCGGACATTGGTTCGATATAATGCAACGGCACCTCGTTCTTCAAGCAACTTGCCAGCCAGCGAAGCCATGCTGCTACGTGAGTGCAAGAGAGAAAGAGAATCTCCATCCCCGCTCGTCGAGCCAGCCACAAAGACGTTCTTCCGAGAATTTGCCGTCTTCTCCAGCCATGGGTTTCCTGGAGCTTCAGCATGACTCGGAATGGATACAGTTTCGCTCGGTGAATACACATCTTGCGTATTTTGTAGCGCAGCGCTGGATTAACGAATTGTGCAACTGCAAGTAACGCTGTGTTGTTTTTCGAGATAACAGCAATTAAAGAAATAGGGTGGCATCATGACAAGTGTTTATGCGACCGCCCTGCGTCTTGTTCGGCTCTCTTGCTGTCCTCTCACCTTGCCTAGCGCAGCCTCGGCGAGCTAATATCGCCAGCAATGCATGTTAATATGATAATGTTATATGTCCTGCTGCTGCAGTCTGCACTGCATCAACTACATAGTCCTAGTTTATGAAGACCCAGTGAACAATTATCACGGTTTGCTCGATATAAATGACAAGAAACATGACATTTACTTAGATAAGTCGGGTAAACAAACACCATGCTGCATGCCATGTGCTTTGTGGGCCTTTACCTCGTTAGTTACACCTCGTAGTTACAGCAAGGGTGTTGAAATTCGTCCAAACCGTCTAAATCTTCCCCGGCAACTCTGTGACAAATGCTGGACCACGATCATAGCCACAACGCGGCTACTCTGGGGAACGAATATTCGCAATGCACGGTTGATATGAATTGTTAAAAGTCCCTCTGATAAGAAAACTGGTTTCCATCATTAGGCAGCCTCCCAAGCAAGTGGTTTCATATGCCATGTGCTCAGCCTCCACCTGGCTGCCTGTACTATTTTCAAGCAAGTCTTCACGGCGACTTGTAAACGTTTCAGGCGGACGGTTGTCAGTGTCCAGAGGTTCAGTGTACGTATTATGAAGGTAATGAGCATGGAAGTTTGGCTGCCGGCCTCGCTCCTTGCCAAGATGAAGATTTTGAAACAGTTGTTCGTATCGACCAATGTCAATCAGTTGCAAGTGTTTCAGTGTTTTTGGCCCCAACAGCCCTGCATTATGAATGCACTTTAGAGTGCATTTTCTGTCCGCGTGAAGCCAGGCGGGCAACAAGTCGTAACTTGCGATGGGTCAAGAATACGATGGGTTGCGAATACGATGGGTTAGGAAAGTGATGAAATAGGGTCAAGCCTGCTATGGGTCAAGAATACGATGGGTCAAGAATACGATGGGTCAAGAATACGATGGGTTAGGAAAGTGATGAAATAGGGTCAAGCCTGCTATGGGTCAAGAATACGATGGGTCAAGAATACGATGGGTCAAGAATACGATGGGTTAGGAAAGTGATGAAATAGGGTCAAGCCTGCTATGGGTCAAGAATACGATGGGTCAAGAATACGATGGGTTGCGAATACGATGGGTCAAGAATACGATGGGTTAGGAAAGTGATGAGATAGGGTCAAGCCTGCTATGGGTTAAGAATACGATGACTTGCGAATACGATGGGTCAAGAATACGATGGGTTAGGAATCTAGGATACGATGGGTTGCAAATGCGATTAGTTAGGAATACGATGGGTTGAGAATACGATGGGTTAGGAATCTAGGATACGATGGGTTGCAAATGCGATTAGTTAGGAATACGATGGGTCAAGAATACGATGGGTTAGGAATCTAGGATACAATGGGTTGCAAATGCGATTAGTTAGGAATACGATGGGTTGAGAATACGATGGGTTAGGAATCTAGGATACGATGGGTTGCAAATGCGATTAGTTAGGAATACGATGGGTTAGGAATCTAGGATACGATGGGTTGCAAATGCGATTAGTTAGGAATACGATGGGTTAGGAATCTAGGATACGATGGGTTGCAAATGCGATTAGTTAGGAATACGATGGGTTAGGAATCTAGGATACGATGGGTTGCAAATGCGATTAGTTAGGAATACGATGGGTTAGGAATCTAGGATACGATGTGTTGCAAATGCGATTAGTTAGGAATACGATGGATTGAGAGGCTCCCGGAAGGTTTAGCCGCAAGTGCATTTCTTATTGAAGTCTGTTTTTAAATTCCGTAGTTTCCTTGAATCGAAGGGAATAAAACAATCGAAGTAGAATTCATATCATAGATCATAATATCATGCATAGAAATCATATCATTATTTTTTATGAGGGATCAAACCTGACACTTCTAAAAGTGCTTTATGAAAATAGCTCGTGAATACTTTCATGTTTTCGACAGTAAATAAGTGGGTGCCTGCAGTGCAGTGTCTTGTGTTCGTTGTAACAGCTGGGATGATGATCATGATACGTTTCTTACAGGACTTGTTACCTCGTGAAATTAACTTCCCTCGTCGATTTCTGATACCTTATAATGAATTTAGGGCCTTACAAAAAAGATCCCATGTTTACGGGAGGAAGATTAAAAATTGTCGAAAACCGTAATTTCCAGCCTAGGTGCTTAGAGAAACTTCTCCCATAAGGAATAACACGGGGAACTTTTTCGACCCTTACCTTCGGTCGGAAAAAATAAACAAAAATAGTGTCATACTCGTCCATCTTTCACCTGTGTAGATATTATTTTGGTTTTGTGATCGGAGATTTCGTTTAGCCGCAGGACGCTGCTAGCTGAACGCGTGTAATCAACTTGCTGCATTGTCTCGCAGCGGCAGCCTCCGCCGCGGAGGGAGAATGTCGGCCGGCAGGGGGTGGGGGGGGGGGGATCGCGGTGGTTCCAGTCACACATGCTGCAGCTTGTTTATCGCCGTTCACGATCCTAGCTCCGTCCATTCATCGTTCATCGCATTGCATTCGGAGCTGCAGGTATTAATGTCTAATGATTTTATTGTTATTACGGCCCAGGCTAACGCCGGGTCGATGTTTCAACCTGAATATTCGGAGCAAGAATTGACTGCGATGGAAAAATTAAGCGATGTGTCAAACGAAGGCGCACTCGATGCAAGTGATGTGCTTGCTCGGTGTAGATGCGATGAATGTGAGGTGATGCCCACGGAAGTCGAGAGCGTTGGCTTCGCAGGCAGACACAGTCAGGCTGCGGGTTGCAGCCGACACGCCAGACGTGTTAACCAGTGGTTAATTTGTAAAAAAAAAGGAGAGTAAGCCCTCGTAAATTTAAAAAGCCAACTAATTTTCCAAGAACTAGGATTTAGGCTTTGGTGTAAAAAATGAAGTAATTTTTGATTTATTTAGTGGCGGACCTGACCCTGGGTCGCTACCCCCACTTGCACGCTTTCCTAGCGGCATGGTTATCAAAAATATTGACAGTGCGATTATGACCCTGTGCTGTAGGTGTGTACTAACTGAATGGCCGAGCTGGACTGCGCGTTTTTTTATTTATGATACCAGACTTTGTCTATGCCAGTGCAAAATTATAAATGCCCTGTAAATATCTCATTCAATATAACAAAAAACAATCCACTCAATACCTGGTATTTATTAACTTCATTCTGTCGCATTGCTTTGTCGGCGCTGCACCGCTAAGGGTAGCGGCGCGATAAGAGAATCGTCGATATGAGCAAGCACTAGATATTGAAGAGGATCTACGAATACGCTGAAAGTCAAGCTAACGTTACAGCTCAAGCAGACAGAGGTTACTGCTTACTGCAGAAAATTTTAAAGATTTAAAAGATTTGTCTGACACAATAAAGATACAAAAATCGGTTATTAGCGCAGCTCCCACCAGGGATAAAGGCATTTATCACTATGGGGATATGCGCTGGTGCGTTTGGTTTCTGACTTTCGTCATGACGATCGCCGTTAGCGCGGTTCTTAAAATAAACGCTCGAGTAGGGCATCGTTTCTCGTAATTCAAACTAGAATTTTGAATTATAAATTAATTTGTGTTGCGCTGCGATAGTTAAAATCTCAAATAATAAGTATTTAATTAAATAGATTCAAACCCTGGCTCAAGTTTGTTGATTTTTTCAAACCACAAAAGATATTTTCATAAAAAAAAAAGAAGAACACTGACATTGAAATCGGACACATTTATATTTTAATCGTTTTAATACCAGTGAAAAGTCATATATTGGCTGGAAATGTACTCGGTGTTTTTCAAATATAATGGCATTGGCCTCAGAAGACAGATTTCCAGTAATTTGGTTAGGTAATCTAGCCGATTTTGAAAATAACATTTCATACGTCGGATGGCGAGATTAATGTTTGTTGTTTACTATTTGAGTGGCCTTCGCCTTGGGCCTACGCTACCGAAACCAAATGCATTGTAAGAAGTAGCTTTGTTCAAGGCATTCTTGTGGCACGTGGTGCTCTCGGCCATATAAATATTGGCATTATACGTGGAAGGACTACAAGGCAGAACCAACAGAAATGGATATCATCTACATGTGTCTGTACCTAGATTCTAGTAGGTAGGTAGGTACATATTATGTACAATTTTGAACACAAAGGTTCTTTATTATGAGATGTCAGTCAATGCTGGGCAATTAAAACACATCTTCTATCTGACTAGGAAGGTAGGTACATTCTGGAACGTCGTGGAAAGGTCTTGGAATGCAAAGTGTGCCTATGATCGTAAGATTGTGGGTAAAATGATGGCTTTACAACAAAAAGTGGTTCTTACCTTAGTTGTTGTATAAGTAGACTAGTACTAGCCTTTTCACTGGACTACATAGGTACTCTACTATAAGGTTTTATTTCATAAAAATCATTCGGGGCTTTCGAGTACGCTTCTCCAAAATCTGAAAATTCATTGAGATATCATTGCTCTCAAAGCAAATAGTTCATGCAATTCATATTTGATATGTTACTGGGCATACGGAAAAACTTTATAATCTTTGATTTTGGAAATTGGGCACAGAATGAATAACAACAACCAGAAAATCTCTATATACCCTGCTAAAAATTCTAGCTTAAACTAGTTAATTCTAGTCCTATTTTAGCTAGGCATAGTTAGAATTGTCTAGAAAAATACTTGATCACTAGTACTAGCTTGGAGAATAAAGTCAGAATGAGCTAGTTTTCCATAGACTTGACAAGAACAAAGACTTGAAATCAGAATTGACTAGCTGGTGCAAGAGTTTGCAAGAGCAAGAAAGTGCTAGAAAAAGCTATCTTTAGTTAGAAATCACTTGCGTTTGCTAGAACTTGATAGAACTAGCAAGACGTTACCTAGGCGTAGCTAGTAATAGATAGAGTTAGCAAGTTGCTAGAACTAACTAGACTTTGCTAGATTTGGTTCAATAACTAGAATAAGCTAGAAGTCAACAGACCTAGCTAGAACTAGAAGACACTAGAATACACTAGAGATCACTTTCACTAGACCTCGCTAGCAATAGATAGAGTTAGCAAGTTGCTAGAACTAACTAGACTTTGCTAGATTTGGTTTGATAACTAGAATAAGCTAGAAGTCAACAGACCTAGCTAGAACTAGAAGACACTAGAATACACTAGAGATCACTTTCACTAGACCTCGCTAGCAATAGATAGCGTTAGCAAGTTGCTAGAACTAACTAGACTTTGCTAGATTTGGTTTGATAACTAGAATAAGCTAGAAGTCAACAGACATAGCTATGAACTAGAAGACACTAGAATACACTAGAGATCACTTTCACTAGACCTCGCTAGCAATAGATAGAGTTAGCAAGTTGCTAGAACTAACAAGACTTTGCTAGATTTGGTTTGATAACTAGAATAAGCTAGAAGTCAACAGACCTAGCTAGAACTAGAAGACACTAGAATACACTAGAGATCACTTTCACTAGACCTCGCTAGGAATAGATAGAGTTAGCAAGTTGCTAGAACTAACTAGACTTTGCTAGATTTGGTTTGATAACTAGAATAAGCTAGAAGTCAACAGACCTAGCTAGAACTAGAAGACACTAGAATACACTAGAGATCACTTTCACTAGACCTCGCTAGGAATAGATAGAGTTAGCAAGTTGCTAGAACTAACTAGACTTTGCTAGATTTGGTTTGATAACTAGAATAAGCTAGAAGTCAACAGACATAGCTAGAACTAGAAGACACTAGAATACACTAGAGATCACTTTCACTAGACCTCGCTAGCAATAGATAGCGTTAGCTAGTTGCTAGAACTAACTAGACTTTGCTAGATTTGGTTTGATAACTAGAATAAGCTAGAAGTCAACAGACATAGCTAGAACTAGAAGACACTAGAATACACTAGAGATCCCTTTCACTAGACCTCGCTAGCAATAGATAGAGTAAGCAAGTTGCTAGAACTAACTAGACTTTGCTAGATTTGGTTTGATATCTAGAATAAGCTAGAAGTCAACAGACCTAGCTAGAACTAGAAGACACTAGAATACACTAGAGATCACTTTCACTAGACCTCGCTAGCAATAGATAGATTTAGCAAGTTGCTAGAACTAGCTAGACTTTGCTAGATTTGGTTTGATAACTAGAATAAGCTAGAAGTCAACAGACCTAGCTAGAACTAGAAGACACTAGAATACACTAGAGATCACTTTCACTAGACCTCGCTAGGAATAGATAGAGTTAGCAAGTTGCTAGAACTAACTAGACTTTGCTAGATTTGGTTTGATAACTAGAATAAGCTAGAAGTCAACAGACATAGCTAGAACTAGAAGACACTAGAATACACTAGAGATCACTTTCACTAGACCTCGCTAGCAATAGATAGAGTTAGCAAGTTGCTAGAACTAACTAGACTTTGCTTGATTTGGTTTGATAACTAGAATAAGCTAGAAGTCAACAGACCTAGCTAGAACTAGAAGACACTAGAATACACTAGAGATCACTTTCACTAGACCTCTTTTGTGTGCTAGTGACTTAATCTAGCATCATCTATAGCGCAGCACTGCTAGCTAATTGCTACCCAGCTAGCAAAAATCTCGATTGGTACCAATTGGTTAACCAAATGATATCAATTGACATCAATTGATCACCAATTGACTTCACATGACCACCAATTGGTATCAATTGGCAAAGATTTTTTAATCAATCGACCACCGATTGGTACCAATTGACTTTAATTATAACCAATCAATATCAATTGGTGAAGATTTTCAACGAATTGACCACCAACGTCGTTAATAGATATCAATTGGTGGAGATATGAAACCAGTTGGCATCAATTGACATCAATTGGTAAAGATTTTGCTACTTTACAAACTGCCATTTGGTTATCGGTAAATTAACTACCCAAATTTTATTATTAACCAAATTATGATAAATTTCCCCAATTCGGCGGGAGTCGAATCACATATTGATAGATAGCTGAGGTAAATGCACATTTTTTATGTCTGATTGCATTTTTCTTATAAATTGAATTTAAGAAAGTTATTCAAGATTTAGTGTTTTTGTTGAAATTTCGGCCAAGTCATTTAACATTGTAGCTTATGGGAGACCCGAAAAATTGCTAAGTTCGGACGGGGGGACATTTGCGGGGTATCGAAGTATATATTTATAGATAGCCCAGGTGAATTTGCATCTTTTATATTGAATAGCTTTTTCTTCAGAAATTGAATTTTCAAAAGTTTTAACGACTTCAAAGTAGGTACCAAAAAACTTAAAATCGCAATAAAAATATAAAAATAATGTTAGATTTGTTTCAAATTCAAATAACAGCTGTCCGATTTTGCAATTTCATTCCAATCCATCATCAGAAAAAATTTATAGCAAAAAAAAAAACGTTTTTTGTTACCAAACTTTAGTCATGCCTATGTTACTCCCATCTATCAACCTATGTCTTGACAATTATCTCGATTTTACGAAAACTTCTTCTAAATTAATTAACGGAATTTAATGAAATTTTAACTGGGAATGCAAAATAGGTGGGTTAACTTAGAATTAATTTGTCGGAAAATTCGTTCGGAAAATTTGGCCAAAAATAAATAAAAACCACCTTATCAATTATAACTCGATAACAATTGATACAATCAATTTGAAATTTGGAAGGTGCATCTGTATAGTGATTTGGCAGATTATATCAAAATTTGAAGACAATCGTTTGGAAAATTCGGAAAATATACAAGAAATTGTGCTTTTTTGACTTCTCTTGTGTGTTGTGAAAACGGAAAATTATGTATTCGCTTAATAAAATCAACTATCGATTGAAATAATCATTCGTCAATAATGCGCCAGTAACATAAATAAATAGAGGGCTATTATTTGAACACGTCCATCACAGCGCCATTGAGTTTGAACTGACAGCGCCAGTCTTCCCCCACTTAAATCCAATATGGCGGACTCAGAGAAGACCGTTATAATGCCGGCTTGTTTTCGTGTGAAATTTACATTTATGTCTAAACACACCTCGTTCTCGCCGCGTAATGTCTTTTCTCATAAAATTTATGTTGTGATACACATTTCGTGAATAGTTTGCGACGTGGATCGACTTTTTCTAAGGTATGTATTGCACTTAACATTTGCTACCTATTGCTTTACTGTGTCAGTCAATTGTCATCAAGCAAATTTGTTTTAGTTAGTTGATATATTTTAATATATCTACCACTTCTAATTGAATGGTCTTATAATTCAATGGTCTCATGCTTCAATACAAAATATGCTTGTTGGAAAATTGCAGATAGGGGTACGTCTTCGATTGGCCGACAAATCTTCGACAGCGAAACTTTGAACAAGGAAGGTTGTTCCGTGCAAAGTAATTATTAACGGGAAGATTGCATCTATCAGGCACGGGAAGCCAGAGAAAACTGGTGAGATCTGCAATGGAGACCGGCATGCAATGGCGAGACCTGCAATTTGGAGACCGGTATGCAATTGACATTCTACACTTGAAGAAGCTCTCCGATTTGATTGCCTATTAGATTTTACATATCGTCGAGTATACCAATCAAAGTGACATTCCGTTTCAATTTTATTTTTATAAAAATCCGGGGCCTAATAATCGCACATTTTCTCTTTGGCATCAAGCCCCTTGCATGACGTCACCACAGGGACGGGTGCGACGGGTGCAGCACTTGCTCGGTTGCTCAGCCGCTTGCCGAGGCTGCGGAACGTTTGTATGCCAGATACCTTCTTGTCAGTAGGTTCTTTTTTGTCTTGTGTATCAGGAATACCGTGTTCAGTAATGCACTTGCCTTCCTGACAACGCTCGTAATTGCGTTGGCTCTTTACAGCAATGTCATGTTATGTCATTGTCCATTGAGATGCAGTTGCCACAAGTGCACCACAAGGTATTTCCTGCCCTTCCTTGGAATGTTTCTTCTCTCCTTCTTTCTTGTGCAAGCCTCAAAACATTTTCAGTCATTTCACTTTGAGTAAACTTCGGATCCAAACTATATGGACGCCCTACCATATTCACGCTGATAAATTGATACGATCGCGAGCGCCGAGGCCTGGCACTAGACTAGCAGACTCGGCTTGCGGCTACGCACCCGTCCCTGCGGAGACGTCACGCAAGGGGCTTTGCGCCAAAGAGAAAATGTGCGATAATTTGGGCCCAGATTTTTTTCAAAATAAAATTTTAACGGAATGTCACTTTGATTGGTATACTCAACAATATATAAAAGCTAGTAATCAAATCAGAGAGCTTCTGTAAGTACCTAGCTACAGTGATTATTTGTTGTTTCATTATAAGTAAAATAAATTTTTGTTTTGTAGGTGCCGAAGACTTGCTCGACAAGTATCCCGAACAGAACGGAACGGACTTATCCTCAATTCCTCACCAACAAACGCTTGATAAATGAAATTCTATCGTAGTACGTACTAACTTCAATAACATTTTCAGCTCCACCATGAGTCTATTTGGTATCGTAAGATATATTTAGTTGCAATTAAATTTTAATCAAATGCATTGCAGAATCGCATACTTTTTCTTTCAATCCCAGTGAAATCTCCAATTGAAAATACAGCACAGAATGTAAATGATGCCACTATTAATGTGTCTACTTATTTGTTTTCCTCAGCAAGCGCTGGTGGTGCACACCGGGAGGGAATCGAGAGCGATAGCTGCACGTTAATCTGGCCGTGACATTGTACAAGTGCAACATCTTTGCCTTCAGCTTCCGAATGTCTCTTATCGCTCTCGGGTCCTGGGTCCCGGTGCGCATCAAACAGCTGCCTGCCAGTCTAATCTGACAGTTTGATGTTATCACAGGTAAGAAAATTGTTGCCATCCAGTAGCCATGTGTAGCGTCGGAACACATTATGATATCAATTAATCGTTGTGCCTATTCAATTTCCAGCACTTGGCCTCCTGGCCAAATGAACAATTGGTACCAAATAGCAGATTACCAATTGTTTGCCATTTGAAATTCGTTTCAAATATCAAATGGCAACCAGTTGATGTCAATTGAGATTTTTGCACTTCATCAAGTTCTAGCGACTTCTAGCTAAAACTAGCTGGTTCTATCTACGTCTAGTGAGTGCTAGTGACTTCTAGCATCTTCTAGCGAGGAACTGCTAGCTACTTCCATCGAGTTCTAGCGACTTCTAGCTACAACTAGCTGGCTCTATCTGCGTCTAGTGAGTGCTAGTGACTTCTAGCATCTTCTAGCGAGGAACTGCTAGCTACTTCCATCGAGTTCTACCGACTTCTAGCTAAAACTAGCTGGTTCTATCTGCGTCTAGTGAGTGCTAGTGACTTCTAGCATCTTCTAGCGAGGAACTGCTAGCTACTTCCATCGAGTTCTAGCGACTTCTAGCTTAAACTAGCTGGTTCTATCTGCGTCTAGTGAGTGCTAGTGACTTCTAGCATCTTCTAGCGAGGAACTGCTAGCTATACTTCCATCGAGTTCTAGCTGGTTCTATCTACGTCTAGTGAGTGCTAGTGACTTCTAGCATCTTCTAGCGAGGAACTGCTAGCTACTTCCATCGAGTTCTAGCGACTTCTAGCTACAACTAGCTGGTTCTATCTACGTCTAGTGAGTGCTAGTGACTTCTAGCATCTTCTAGTGAGGAACTGCTAGCTACTTCCATCGAGTTCTAGCGACTTCTAGCTAAAACTAGCTGGTTCTATCTGCGTCTAGTGAGTGCTAGTGACTTCCATCGAGTTCTAGCGACTTCTAGCTACTACTAGCTGGTTCTATCTGCGTCTAGTGAGTGCTAGTGACTTCTAGCATCTTCTAGTGAGGAACTGCTAGCTACTTCCATCGAGTTCTAGCGACTTCTAGCTACAACTAGCTGGTTCTATCTGCGTCTAGTGAGTGCTAGTGACTTCTAGCATCTTCTAGGGAGGAACTGCTAGCTACTTCCATCGAATTCTAGCGACTTCTAGCTACAACTAGCTGGTTCTATCTACGTCTAGTGAGTGCTAGTGACTTCTAGCATCTTCTAGGGAGGAACTGCTAGCTACTTCCATCGAATTCTAGCAACTTCTAGCTAAAACTATGCCAGCTAATACTAGCCAAGTCTATTGAGTGCTAGTGAAAAAATTCTACCTAATTCTAGCAATATCTAGGGTGTTCTACTAGTTTCTATCAATGTCTAGTAAGTTCTAGTTCTAGTTAAAGTGGGCCATAATCAAACTAAATCTAGCTGTTTCTAGTGAAGACTTTCTAGTCAAATCTAGCTAACTATTAGCTAGAAATACTGACTAGAATTTTCATCAGGGTAACCCTCTATAACCTAACACTGACAGCAGCGCAACTCAGTTTGAGGCTATTCCCACCACACGCAAATTACACTCATATTTCTGTGAATATAAAGGCTATCATATGAGTCGTGAAAGCATGGCGAAGAATGTTTTAACTTTTGGTTGACTTCAAAATGCTTATAAGAAAATATTCAGGCTATTTTTATGAACTTTGATAATTATATTCTAAAAGTAGTGGATAAGTGTGTATAGTCTATTTCCAGCTGTTCCAGACATGGGCTTGGGGACATGATAAGTCTATTCACTCTGTTTACATAAAAGATAAAAATGGTCTTAGAAAATAATATTCTGGTTATGAATGTTATTAGTAGGTAGAGTACCTATTAACTTTGTAGGTACATACCTACCTACACTGAATGTGTAGTTTAGTTCCCTTCCGTCCCTTGGTTCCTGCATTAGTACTATCCATTATAACCCATTGGTACTAGGCAGTGGTTAATTTGGGCGTAAGCCCACGTACGCCCGGCTCACCCACCTCTTTTTCGAGGGTAAGCCGGCTTACGCACCTCTTATTGTATTTTCCAGACGGCTATCATTGATTACAGGCAACCAGGTTAAAAAATAATAAAAATAACCGATTTTTGTATCTTTATTGTGTCAGACAAATCTTTTTAATCTTTTAAATTTTCTGCAGTAAGCAGTAAACTCTGTCTGCTTGAGCTGTTACGTTAGCTTGACTTTCAGCGTATTCGTAGATTCTCTTCAATATCTAGTGCGTGGCGTGCTCATATCGACGATTCTCTTATCGCGCCGCTGCCCTTTGAGGTGCAGCGCCGACAAAGCAATGCGACAGAATGAAGTTAATAAATACCAGGTATTGAGTGGATTGTTTCTTGTTATTGAATGAGATATTTACAGGGCATTTATAATTTTGCACTGGCATAGACAATGTCAGGTATCATAAATAAAAAAACGCGCAGTCCAGCTCGGCCATTCAGTTAGTACACACCTACAGCACAGGGTCATAATCGCACTGTCAATATTTTTGATAACCATGCCGCTAGGAAAGCGTGCAAGTGGGGGTAGCGACCCAGGGTCAGGTCCGCCGCTAAATAAATCAAAAATTACTTCATTTTTTACACCAAAGCCTAAATCCTAGTTCTTGGAAAATTAGTTGGCTTTTTAAATTTACGAGGGCTTACTCTCCTATTTCTTTACAAATTAACCACTGGTACTAGGCACCTATATTTATTATTTTACCAACAAGTTAACATATTATATCACATACATTTGCTCATTTCCCATTCACATTCATTTTTGTCAGAGTTCATTCTCGTTAGTTTAGCAAGCTGGTACTGCTCAGGAACTTAATATAAACAGAATATAGGTAGGTACCTAGGTGAAGGTAGGGATCGATAGTAATGTTTTAGATTTTAAATATTCTGATTTATCGTATATATATATAATTATATATTAATATATTATTAGGGCATCGTTTCTCGTAATTCAAACTAGAATTTTGAATTATAAATTAATTTGTGTTGTGCTGCGATAGTTAAAATCTCAAATAATAAGTATTTAATTAAATAGTTTCAAACCCTGGCTCAAGTTTGTTGATTTTTTTATAAATATATTATATATTATATTATATTATATATTATAATAAAAATAAGAAACCCAACTCAGCTTTCATACGCCCAACGTAGGATATTTTTCCGAAAGTCATTTAATTATGTTCCTCGAACATAATTAGGCCCGGGTTCTAAATCAAGGCATAATTAGGTCGTTGAGGAATATTGCTCTTTCGGGAATAATTATGACCTTTGGGCATATTTATGGCTTAGAGGAATTTTTACGTCCTATAGACGCAGGGGCGATTTTTTGCCCGAAGAGCATATTTATGCCCCGTGGGCATAATTTTGTACCCCGTGGGCCTATACTTGACAGTAAAATGTACACACGCTACGCCCTATGGCCATATTTAAGTCCTGTGGGCATATTTACGCCATATGGGCGTTTAACAAGGTTGTTACAACCCTACAACGTTAACACGTACACGTCCGAGAGTCAGATCTGGTCCAAGAGTCCGACCTGGTCCAAGAGTCCGACCTGGTCCAAGAGTCCGACCTGGTCCAAGAGTCCGACCCGGTCCGAGAGTCGACCTGGTCCAAGAGTCCGACCTGGTCCAAGAGTCCGACCTGGTCCAAGAGTCCGACCTGGTCCAAGAGTCCGACCTGGTCCAAGAGTCCGACCTGGTCGAAGAGTCCGACCTGGTCCAAGAGTCCGACCTGGTCCAAGAGTCCGACCCGGTCCGAGAGTCCGACCTGGTCCAAGAGTCCGACCCGGTCCGAGAGTCCGACCTGGCCCAAGAGTCCGACCCGGTCCGAGAGTCCGACCTGGTCCAAGAGTCCGACCTGGTCCAAGAGTCCGACCTGGTCCAAGAGTCCGACCTGGTCCAAGAGTCCGACCCGGTCCGAGAGTCCGACCTGGTCCAAGAGTCCGACCTGGTCCAAGAGTCCGACCTGGTCCAAGAGTCCGACCTGGTCCAAGAGTCCGACCTGGTCCAAGAGTCCGACCTGGTCCAAGAGTCCGACCCGGTCCAAGAGTCCGACCTGGTCCAAGAGTCCGACCCGGTCCGAGAGTCGACCTGGTCCAAGAGTCCGACCTGGTCCAAGAGTCCGACCTGGTCCAAGAGTCCGACCTGGTCCAAGAGTCCGACCTGGTCCAAGAGTCCGACCTGGTCCAAGAGTCCGACCTGGTCCAAGAGTCCGACCTGGTCCAAGAGTCCGACCTGGTCCAAGAGTCCGACCCGGTCCAAGAGTCCGACCTGGTCCAAGAGTCCGACCTGGTCCAAGAGTCCGACCTGGTCCAAGAGTCCGACCTGGTCCAAGAGTCCGACTCAGTACGGGAGTACGAATGCACTTTCCGCCATAAAGCCGAAATCTCATCCAATATCTTTTTGCCCTTTATAAAAAATTATACCAGGAAAGCTGCGCCTATATAGTATGACTTTAGGCATAATATAATTATGTTGTTATGTAGTTACTATCACTACAAAAGAACGACTTATATTAGCGTATTTAAAGCCTATACTTTACAGGTAGAAGCATGTCCTACGGGCATATGTAGAAAAACCTTTAGCATAGGTAGGTGTGCCCTATGGACATACGTAGGTATGCGCATAGGGCGTAGGTTAGTATGCTCTATGGGCAAAGGTATGTATGCCCTATGGGCATAGGTATGTCTGTCCTATGGGCATAGGTATGTCTGCCCTATGGGCATAGGTAGGTATGCCATATGAGCTTAGCTAGGTATGTCCTATGGGCATAGGTAGGTATGCCCTATGGGCATAGGTAAGTATGCCCTGTGGGCATAGGTAGGTTTGCCCTATGGGCATTGGTACGTTTGCCCTATGGGCATAGGTAGGTATGCCCTATGGGCATAGGTATGCCCTATGGGCATATATACGCCCTACGGGCGTATAAACGTGCCCTATGGGCACCAAGCTCGGGAGCGTAGCTCCCGTGCTTGTTTTTATTATTTTTTAACCTGATTGCCTGAAATCAATGATAGCCGTCTGGAAAATACAATAAGAGGTGCGTAAGCCGGCTTACCCTCGAAAAAGAGGTGGGTAAGCCGGGCTTACGCCCAAATTAACCACTGGTGTTAACGTAATACAACAATGTCACAATCGCGGCTATTATTTGATATCAACACACTTTTTAGCCAATCACCAACGAGGATGATAAGCCGAACGCGAGATCAGTGTCACGTGTCACAGTAGAAGATGTTAGAACACTTGCTCGTTGGAACGCACGAAGATCCACTCGATGCTGCAAAAAGTCGTCCACCACCGAACCGAGTCAACGTATTTCCCGTCTCTCTTATGAAATGTGTTCACTGTTTCACCCGCCATCAAGTAGGAGACGAGAATACAACTGGACGGAAATTTGATATCGTCTGCAACATGAATCCCGAATCGATTAAAGAGACAATTCTTTCAGCTGCCACATTATCGTCAAGCGAATGACGTACGATTACCAATCTGATCTGTTGGCGGTGATCGCAAAATGCAACGCGAAGTACGTGTCAGCCTCTGTCAGTTCTAGGAACATCGGAGCCAATCTAAAGAATCGCAGAACTTTGCAGTCAGACCGAGCCAGCGACCTGACGTCATGCTGTTGTTTCTTATCTTTAATCGAGGCCGGAATAACTTGTGCATCAAGTTTTTAAGAAATTCAAATATTTTTTATGGGCTAAGGGGTGGACACAGAAACGGCCAACGCGGAAGAAAATACAGAGAAAAAATATCAATCAATTATTTAATTAAATTCCTCAACCGCTAATTTGTCCAGCATAATGTGCTCGAAGACACTGTCCGTTGGTCACTTGCATCAGCGAATCCGCGATATTGAAACCAGCCAGGAAACAAACAGAAGTGACGATCTTGAACAGTCGAATCCTGCAACCAAATCAGTGCACCAGCCAGATTCGTCTCGCCTGTGTATTTCGTGGGAGTATTTCTTAGAGATGTTGCAGAAGATATTTTGGTGATGCAAATCTAGGAAATCATGCAGCATTTCTCCCTGTGCACGGCATTGGCTGCACCGTCGTGTACCGATGTGATGCCGAATGTTACAGAGAACATTACGAGCGCGAGAACAGGCTGCACGGAAAAGCCTACACGTCCAGCGGTCTGCGCTATTTGCTTGCAGCGAGCGTGTTGCTAGCCGCGCTAGCTGCACTGGGAGGGGCCGGAGCGACCCAAACACAGCGCGCCAGGAAAAACGATAAACGATGCTGTGAAGTTCGCGTTTTCGAAGATTTAGATCTGCAGTATTGTAGGAAATCCTTCAGCCTACCTTTTGATACCAATTTCAATGTATTTGTCTACTTTTTAGTCGGATAGTCTAAGCGTCGAACACGAGTGTGGCAAATACGACGCGCGTTTTTCATGATTCTTTTTCAATAATCGGGTATATATTATATAAAAATGTGATGTCTTGGATCTTATGTTGACAGAGATTTGCGAGACGAATATTTTTTTGGTAGCTACACGTTTCTAGCTAAAAAACTGTACGAGATATTTGACATTTAAGTTGTTTTTTAGAAAATAAATACCACTTCCCAATTTTTTTAGATGTGTTCCGATGAAATTATTTTTGGCTACTTGAAACAATGTACTAGAAACACTGTTGGGGACAATTGGTAAAATTTATAGCTCAAGATACCTCCGAGTAATGAAGCCAAACCGTCAATTAGCATTCGATATTGGTCGAGTGTTGCAGGTTGCGAGACAATGTTTACATGGTTGCCTGGGTAACCCATTGCTTGGCCAACTCGGCAATGTTTACATCGGGTCACCAGCTGGCAGCCGGCTTCCTAGGTCCTAAATCAATGCCACTGCTATTAAAAGCCAAGAGAATCGATCATTGAAGTCGGGTTTTCTGCCTTCAATATTGAAGTGTATTTGATTGCAACCAAACGGCAATCCATGGTTGCATCACGCGAGACATACAATATCGGAACCTAAATGTCCAGCCCAAGTTTGTGTCCGTACCGCCCCGTGGCGCTTTGCGGCTCGAAAGATGGAGGAGGCACTTGCATAATTATTCACCTAATGAGAAGTTTCATCTGAAGGAGTCAAGTACACAGTTTGAGTTCAGTGGGAAACGCTTTCCGACCAGTGGCATTCGGCCAGAACCCACGTCTAGAATCCCATGAAACGTTCGCCCACATTTCCCTTCGTCACGTTTGCAGAAAGGCAACGGAAACCTGAGATTTGCCTGCTTTGTCTGTTGCCTCGTAATGTCCCACAAGAAGAAATCGCGGTCCAATATTTCCCTCGTGATTTCAAGCAGCCGACTCGATTATTTCGTTGTGCGATATCTTGGATAAACCTCCACGTAAAACGCTGTCGTATTTACACAAATGGTCGAACTGTCCTCTGAAATGAGCCATATTGGCCGAGGTGTCGCTCTCGTGATGCACTCGAAAAGCCCCCTGCTGCTTTGCCAGCCAGCAAGTTTTGTCAGTCAAACGCTCGAAGATTTGAAGATTGTGGAATTCGTGTTGAAAACTTTGAACACGTGCAGCAGCATCATGAATTGGCTGGTCGACTCTCCGGCGTCCTAACAGCTGGGAGCGAGTCTCAGGCTGAATATGCTCGATGCTCGTCCTGCGCTACCTGCCAGCCTGTGGAATTCCACACGAGTGATTGTTGTGATTGAGTGATTGCTGCCCGCCAGCCAGCCACATCTTCGATGACACTTTGTCAGAAAACGAACGATTTCTAGCTACAACTTTGACGATTATTTTGAGATAGGGTGATCGGGTGTTGGTTTTTATTCTAACACGTTCTACGAAGTCGCGTTTGCTTCACGGAAGATACAAGGCGTGTGGATCGGGGAAAATCAGCGTAATTCGACGTTTAACGACGCATTCCACGCGGCCGCGCGGCGATCACAGTCACAATGGCCGGACGGGGAGTATCACGACGTGTCACGTTCACGGCGGAGCCCGTAAGAAAGGGAATCGAAGATTGCCGGCCTCGTGTTGGTATCGCCCACAATCACGGAAGGGTTGCCAGCTCGCTCGACGAAACACTCGATAACGCATTGAAACGCATTGATTGCCAACAAAACGATTTGATCTCGCATTTAGCCACGTGGAATCAGCGCGCGCTTGCGGTTCAAACGCAACAATTTCTTCGTTATTGGTACTATAACTAAAATAATGACGAGGTAAGCATTGTGCATTGTTACCAGAGATAGGTACTTGATGTTAGAAATACGCATGAAGCTATTTACCCGTACGGAGTCTTTGGGACAAGTCACATTCATTCTCACGCGACACTAATATTGACAGTTTATAATATCTTATTTAATGTTGTACCATGCCTACAATTAAAAAATAAACCCTGTATCGATAATATTGATCCAAGCTTTTGTGTGTTTCAAGTTTCTACATATTATTATTATCTTCGTCTTGATAATCTAATACCACTGATTACAACAGCTGCAGATTCCCAACAAAGCATCTGAATTCGTCGGTGCAGAGCAATTTAGATTTGTGACAACTATATCGCAATGGAGACATTGCATTATTTATCCGTACGTATTATTTGGAACAATCGCTAGACATTTTGGGATACTATGAGTGGCACCAGTTTTATCTTATTGCCACCGGATCTTATATGCTAAAAAAATTCATAGCCCAATAGTGTTTTCCGCCGAATGGAAAATTTTAACATGGATTTTAGATCACGTAGCTTGGTGTAATGTGCACGCCAATCAAATGTGTTTCGGAGTCCAAAAATTGACATCCTGACGTTATGCACAACGTCTTGAGCTGAACCCAATATTGTAGAGTTGTTGACAACTCCCCTGTGTCTTGAGAGAGCCATGAACAAGATGCAAAGGTTCTGGAACGCACTTTTAAACTTCATATTGGCTAACTACCAATGAGTGACGACTATCAAGTGATCTGAGCTTATTCGAGTGAACCATGTGCCTCAGATCTTCGTCGACTGGTTTAGATAGGAGAGGTGATACATCTTCGGCGGTATCCAATCGGTCGACCTGCATCACATTATTATTTCGTGGCACAAAATAAGTAGCGTGGTCCTCTTCATCCAGACTTTAGAACAACGGATACACTTTTGCTCTCGATTACTGAGCTCTTGAAGAGATTTTTTGTCTCGAAGGCAATTTAAACCATAAAATTGTTTTACAAACCAACACAAATCGCACGATGAGTGCTAGTTGCATCTTTTAAAACTCGCTCGTGGATTTGATCCATGGTTATCATGTTTTCAAATCTTGTCTGCAATACAGACCGTGGTTTATTGAAAACCGCGACTCTCAACTATTTCTACACCTATTCCTCCCAGGGTTATCCGATGGGCGGGGGAACCTGCTTCTGTTTTGCGTTGAATGTTCGTTTTATTAGCGAAATAAGAGAAGCGCCCTCCATGCCAAAAAAGAGTTGCCTCTAAGTTCCTACAGATAATTTTTGACTTGATAAAAAAAACGATAAATATTTGATATCGGCGCTGCTTGCCTGAGTTGCAAGCAATCTCAACATTCTCTTCTCCTTAAAAGAGACATTTTTAATGTGATGCTGATTTGCATTCCTGCGTGCATTGGATTTCGGTCTGGTCAGTCAGTCAAAGACAAAACGATAGTGAAGACTTGAAGTGGAATCTACTCTGAAGTATTGTATACGCGTAAAGTGGCATTGCTTTGACAGTAAACTGTGATTCGCACCACTACACCAACCACAAAGGTTAGGTTAGGTTAGGTTAGGTTAGGTTAGGTTAGGTTAGGTTAGGTTAGGTTAGGTTAGGTTAGGTTAGGTTAGGTTAGGTTAGGTTAGGTTAGGTTAGGTTAGGTTAGGTTAGGTTAGGTTAGGTTAGGTTAGGTTAGGTTAGGTTAGGTTAGGTTAGGTTAGGTTAGGTTAGGTTAGGTTAGGTTAGGTTAGGTTAGGTTAGGTTAGGTTAGGTTAGGTTAGGTTAGGTTAGGTTAGGTTAGGTTAGGTTAGGTTAGGTTAGGTTAGGTTAGGTTAGGTTAGGTTAGGTTAGGTTAGGTTAGGTTAGGTTAGGTTAGGTTAGGTTAGGTTAGGTTAGGTTAGGTTAGGTTAGGTTAGGTTAGGTTAGGTTAGGTTAGGTTAGGTTAGGTTAGGTTAGGTTAGGTTAGGTTAGGTTAGGTTAGGTTAGGTTAGGTTAGGTTAGGTTAGGTTAGGTTAGGTTAGGTTAGGTTAGGTTAGGTTAGGTTAGGTTAGGTTAGGTTAGGTTAGGTTAGGTTAGGTTAGGTTAGGTTAGGTTAGGTTAGGTTAGGTTAGGTTAGGTTAGGTTAGGTTAGGTTAGGTTAGGTTAGGTTAGGTTAGGTTAGGTTAGGTTAGGTTAGGTTAGGTTAGGTTAGGTTAGGTTAGGTTAGGTTAGGTTAGGTTAGGTTAGGTTAGGTTAGGTTAGGTTAGGTTAGGTTAGGTTCCCCCCCGGTGGAGGTCGCCTTGTCGTGGTGGGGGGGCTCACCAGTCTGGTGCTAAACGACCTCCGAAGAATGGAAATGGATAAAAATACAAACAATATACCCCAGGGGGGTACCACCAAGGGTGGAGAATCCCCCCCCCTCCCAATAACAACGGGAAGGGGCAGCTGCACGGATTCTGGGGGCAGCAATTTTGTCCGCCTCGAGAGACGCTCGAGCGAAGAGGCCAAGCGCCAAACATCAGCTTCAGCAACAGAAAAGCTGAAAAAGACCGGGACATGGGGATCCCTGGGAGAGCTCGCAAGAATCCCGAACCCCTTTGCCAGGTCGTCTCCTTTGAAGAGGACACCACCCAAGGGGACGGCCAAACAGACAACAATCTCGCCAAGTGAGGACATAGAAGATGACGTCTTCGAAGAAGGACCGCACGACGAGATGAAGGGAAAGAAGAAGAAGAAGGGGAAAGAGTTCGATCGCCCGGGATTCTTCGAAGAAACCATCTGCCAGATACTTGAAGGTATCAAGGATCTTGACAGACGCATCACAAGCACCATCAACACCAGACGGGACATCAGGGAGGCAGCAAACCTGCTGCGGCACCTGGGCTCCAACCTGGAGAGAGAGGACGTGGCCTTATACTTCGGTGAAGTGGCAAGCCGGCGACAACAACAGGCGCCCTCATCACGAGCCGCAACGCCACCAACAACGACGTCCACCTCCACTGGGACCCAAACCTGTGTGTGGCACCGGGAGGCTGAGACCACGACCGTCGGGAGTCTGGTGGGAGTCAAATCCCTACCGGACTTTCAGGCAGTCGCTGACCTCGAGTGGGAAGACAAAGTCTTTGCAAACGTCACCGTGAAGACGGGAAACCCTCTTGAGACCCCCCACTCGACAGTTAAATGTGTGCTGATAGAGCCAAAAGATCGCTCTATGAAGCTCAGCATACAGAAGCTGTATAAAGACCGATTCCCAGAGCTAATACCCCTCCAAGAGGAGTGGTCAGTTCTGGAGCAAAGGACCAGGCGTAAGGGCCCGGGAGGGGATTCGGAGACCCTCCAGAGAATCGTCAAAATTCATCACGACGGCTCAGAAGAGGATATCTGGAACAAGCTCCAGGCCCTGAGGGAGGAGACGCGCGGGGAGGAGGCTCTGGCGATCCACCATGTGGAGGCGCTGCCTGTTAAGAGGCTGAGGAAACTCACACAGGCGGTCTTCCGGGGTGCGAGTGCCAGGGTGGAGATCTACACCACCCTGCAGCGGAAAGAGCGGGAGAAGATCATCGAGTCCCCGAAGAAGAAGGAGAAGAAGGAGAAGAACACCCTGGCCCTGGAGGTCGATCCCGGAGCACGTGCCTTCAAGGACATCCTGAAGGACGTAAGGGAAGCTGTCGCGGGACACCCCGGAAGTGAGGCGATCCAGGCTCTAAGGAGCACCCGGGAGGGCAAGCTTCTTATAGTCCTGGATAAGGACGAAGAGGCCAGGACCAGGGTGGTGAAGCTCCTGGGCGCCCGAAACATCGGCGGGCGCAACATCGGCCGGAGAGAAAAGGTGGAGGTGATCCACCTGAAGGGGTTGGACGGGCTGGCCTCCAGAGAGGAGGTCCGTCTGGCTCTGGAGGAGGTCGTCGGTGACGACGAGGCGACGCAAGTCGGACAGTTGAGGCCTCACAGCCAGAACACTCAGGCTGTGACTGTGACCATCGCCAAGACACTGGCCGACAAGCTGCTGGACGTGGGCCAGCTAAGGGTCGGGCCCTCTCGCTGCCAAGTCGAAAGACGCTTGGAGGTGAGGAAGTGCAATCGATGCTGGAGCTTCGAACACACCACCAGCAGTTGCAAGGGGCCGGACAGGACCAGAAGCTGCCGGAACTGCGGGCAGGCTGGTCACCGTAGTAAGGACTGCACGGGAGAACGGAAATGCGTCCTTTGCAGTGAGGACCACGTCCTTGGCTCGGGATGGTGTAAGGCCTTTAGGTCTGCACTAAACAGGGCCAAGAAGCAAGAGGCGAAGCGTCGCCGCCCATCCCAAGCGGCGGCTGGGGCTATGGAGGTTGGGACAGAGAGCGCGGGACAAGACCAGTACCCGCCCCTGAGGAGGAGGATGTCCCAGCCCCGAGAATGAGCCCACCTGTCAAATTCCTGCAGACGAACGCGAACAGGTGCTGGGGCGCTATGGATCTGTTGCTAGCCACCGTGCAACAATGGTCCATAGACGTCGCAGTCATCTGTGAGCCCAACATCAGATTCTGCAAGGAGGGATGGGTCCTCGACACCGGACGTGACGTAGCGATGAGAGCCTTCGGCAGCCAGATCACCCCAACAAGATCTGGGGGGGGCCAGGGGTTCGTTTGGCTTGAGGTCTGTGGGTGCCTGGTCATCGGCACCTACTTCTCGCCAAACAGGGATACCGAACACCTGGAGTCTCTCTTACATGATATCACCACCACAGTCCGCGGCGCTAAGAAGCCGGTCATTCTGGCCGGCGACTTAAACGCCAAGTCCCCGCTCTGGGGCTCGCGGACTGAGAATGTGAGAGGGACGCTGGTTGCCGAGTGGCTGCAGGCCAGCGGGATGTCGATCGTGAACGTTGGTGACTGCCCAACGTTCGAAAGAGGAGGCAGCTCCTCTGTCATCGACATCACGCTGGCCTCACCGGCCATCGCGGGAAGAGTGACGGGCTGGAGCGTTCGAAACGACATCGAGAACCTCAGCGACCACCACTACGTCACCTTCCACCTGAACGCGACAGCAGACTCCAGAAAAGGACACCAGAGGAACAGCGGAATCGACAGGGCGAAGTCATGGAAGATCGACGACGACGCCCTGGACGCTGTGGAAGCTGAGATGTCCCGGACGTGCTTCGAGGGGTCAACGGAGGACCCGGAGAGGTGTGTCAGGGACATTCAAGGGATCTTGAACAGGACGTGCCTGTCCAAGAGACCGCAGCTTTCCAGAAGACCGGTTCACTGGTGGTCGGAGGAAATTGCCTCTCTCCGGAGAGCCTGTCTTGGCGAGAGAAGACGGCTCACTCGGATGAGGGGGAAAGGAAACCTGGAGTCGCGGGAGGTACGACTTGTAGCGGGGAGATACAAGTCGGCCAAAAGAGCACTGAGAAAGGCGATCTCGAACTCGAAGAAAGCGAAGTGGGGGGAACTCCTTGCGACCATCGACAAGGACCCCTGGGGCAAGGCTTACAAAATCGTCACCGGGAAGCTACGCAAGAAGCTCCCGAACCTTGATGCGGCCGAAAGGCTCCGTGTGGCCCACACCCTGTTCCCGACCCACCCGACCATCCGGTGGGATCGGGAAGAGGGCACGGAAGAGGTGGTGCCGTTCACGGAGGCAGAAGTCTTGGCCGCTGCCGACCGCATCAAGGTAGGCAAGGCTCCAGGGCCCGACGGGATCCCCCCAGTCGTGGTCAGACTCTTCCTCAGAACGCAGACGAAGGCTGCTATGGCTCTTATGAGCAGCCTGCTGCAGAGGGGAGTTTTCCCAGACGCGTGGAAGAAAGCCACCTTGGTGCTCATCCCGAAAGAAAAGAAGACCGAAGAAGACGCGCAAACGTACAGGCCTATATGCCTTCTCGACGTCCTTGGCAAAGTCTACGAGAGGCTGATCCTCAATAGACTAGAAAGGGACTTAGAGGAGGGAGAGGGCCTGTACGAGGACCAGTACGGGTTCCGGAAAGGAAGGTCAACGGTGGACGCCGTCCGCCGCGTCCTGCACCTGGCCACGACAGAGGAGGCCAGGTGCGCTTCCTACCGGGACAAGCCGGTGAGCGCGATGATAGCAATCGACGTCCAGAATGCCTTCAACTCCGCACCGTGGCCCGGCATCATGGCGGCCCTGACCCGGAAGGGGATTAGCACTCACACCATCAACATCGTGAAGAGTTATCTCTCCGGCAGGAAGCTGCTTGTGAGCCCGGGCCAGTCACTGGATGTGACCTGCGGAGTCCCGCAAGGGTCCATCCTGGGGCCGACGCTGTGGAACTGTTTCTACGACGACATGCTCCGGGTCAGTATCCCACATACCAGCCTCGTGGGATACGCGGATGACCTGATAGCTGTCGTCGTGGGAAGGGACAAGGCTGCCCTGGAAGAACACGGAAGCCAAGCCCTCGAGAACATCTTCGAGAAGGCGGCACGAATGGGCATCACCATCGCGGCCCACAAGACCGAGGCTATCATCGCGCGCGGCAGACGGAAAGTCCTGGCTGCCACGTTCCGAGCCGGTGCTACGGCTATCGACACCAAGGCAGAGATACGGTACCTGGGCGTTACCATCAACAGGAACCTATCGATGTCGGCTCACGTGGAACGGGCAGCCACGAAGGCCTCTCAGGCCATGAGGAAACTCATGGGCCTGATGCCAAACAAGAAGGGCCCCGGCCAAAAGAGCAGGCGAGTCCTCGCCTCAGCTGTCTACTCGGTGATCCTTTACGCATGTCCTGCGTGGGCTACCGCGGTACGACACGCCTGCCACCGAGCCAAGATCGAGCGCGTACAGCGGGTGATAAACATCAGAGTCACCCAGGCGTACCGCACGACGTCCTCGAGTGCCTTGTGCGTCATCGCTGGATACCCTCCCGCGGCTCTCATGATTGAGAGCCGCTGCGGAGTGTATAGAGACGGCACAGGGAGAAGATCTGCGATCGAGGACGAGATCTTGGATAAGTGGCAGAGGAGCTGGGACGAGGCTCAGACGGGGAGGTGGACGAAGTTGCTAATCCCAAACATCAGGGAGTGGCTGGAAAGGAGGGGAGGGGAGACCGAGTACTTCCTGACCCAATTCCTGACCGGTCACGGCAACTTCAAAACCTACTTGGCCCGGATCGGAAAGGGAGTAGCGACCACCTGCGACCACTGCGGGGAGGAAGACGGCCCTGGCCATGCGTTGCTCGAGTGCCCGAGGTGGGAGGAGCCACGGAGGGTCACTGCGGGCGCCGTGGGCCGGGAATTAACGCCCCAGACAGTGGTCTCCCTAATGATCCGGTCCAAGTCCCACTGGAAGATAATCCACGACTTCGTGAGGCAGACGCTCACCGAGAAGGAGGAGGAAGAGCGGGAGCTTCTGCCGATGAGCGAAGTCATGGGGGAACCAGAAGACGAAGAAACGGACCAGGAAGACGAGAACACCTTCGGCTTCCTGGGAACGGATCTATGACCACGCAAGACATGAACGGGACGAAGACACCACCGGAAAAAAAAAAAAAAAAAAAAAAAAAAAAAAAAAAACACAACGGCGGGGTCTTTTAAGAAGAGGAAAATCGAAGATCGGACGGTACCATCATGAAGAGTATAGCACGGAGGATTGTACGAACCATAGGTGGCACTATAGCAATAGCATTGAGCAACTCCCAGCACGCTCTTGGTTATTGTTTACCTCCTGTGTGTTCGTATCGAAGCAACGACCACTGAAATATTTGCGGTATATGAGGACATTGCGAGCACCGTTGTCATTGTTTAGCTTACAGCAATGCTGACAGTGTTTGTAAACAAGGCCTCGATTACGCTCGGCTGTTATTGTTATCTACTGCGCGGAGCGAGGAATGCAGACAATGTTAGTAAACACCGACTCAATTGCACTTCATTGTTATGGTTCGCCTCGGCCAAAGCGAGGAATGTGCACAGAGTGTTTTGATCGAGCAGGAATGTGGTATGAGTCTGTTTGCATTCCTACTAGCAGCCTGCCCAGTATATAGAGGACGGGAGCTGGACAGGCAGCACAGTGCAAACAGACAACAGACAATGGAGAAGAACAACAAGAAGAGAAAGAACCCAGCAAGAGCCCAACGTGACGCCTTAAGACTCAACACCCACAAGGCTGAAAGGGCAGAAGAACGAAGGAAGAAAGAAGACCGGAAAGAAGAAGACACCGGGGCTGCCCCCTCGACCGAGCCTTCGCCCGACACCACCTGGGCGAGGAGACTGTGGATCAGAGGATCCACCCTCTTCAGGAAGAAGAAAGCGGAGGACAAGAACACAACAGTCCTCCCCCCAGAAGAAGCCGAAGAGGCGGAAGAGGCAGAAAAGGCAGCCCCCAGCATCAACCCCACGGCGATCTACCAGGGCCTCGAGGAGAGCCACAGACTGGCTAGACTCGAGGAGCCGGGGAACCTGACAACAGCCTTGCGGTTCCTGACCAGGGTACGACACGGGAAAGGTAAGAACATCTGCTTTCCCGTAATAGAGGAGGTCGACAGGATGCAGCTTCGATGCGCCAACCTGCCGACCGACCCGAACGAGCTCGTACTGCTGGTCAGGGAAGCCTTTAAACGGAGGGGGGAATCGCTAGACGAGGAGTCCCTATATAAAGGCTTTGTCGTAGCGCATGGCCGACGCGCTTTCGACTTCACAAGGCAGTTCCCCGACTGCTACTATCACACCCGGTGCCCCTGATAGATCGCCAAAGGGCCCGGCCCGCCTTTGAAGTAATGCCTCACGGCGGTTCTGAAGGCGGGTGCGGAGGGTGGAGTTTAGTGGGTATGGCTTGGAACCCGCCAGGCGAGTCCCACACTACTGATATGAGCGAATGAAACCCCGCCAATCAGTGTGCGTAAATGCATTCTCCACCTACCAAAAAAAAAAAAAAAAAAAAAAAAAAAAAAAAGGTTAGGTTAGGTTAGGTTAGGTTAGGTTAGGTTAGGTTAGGTTAGGTTAGGTTAGGTTAGGTTAGGTTAGGTTAGGTTAGGTTAGGTTAGGTTAGGTTAGGTTAGGTTAGGTTAGGTTAGGTTAGGTTAGGTTAGGTTAGGTTAGGTTAGGTTAGGTTAGGTTAGGTTAGGTTAGGTTAGGTTAGGTTAGGTTAGGTTAGGTTAGGTTAGGTTAGGTTAGGTTAGGTTAGGTTAGGTTAGGTTAGGTTAGGTTAGGTTAGGTTAGGTTAGGTTAGGTTAGGGTTAGGTTAGGTTAGGTTAGGTTAGGTTAGGTTAGGTTAGGTTAGGTTAGGTTAGGGTTAGGTTAGGTTAGGTTAGGTTAGGTTAGGTTAGGTTAGGTTAGGTTAGGTTAGGTTAGGTTAGGTTAGGTTAGGTTAGGTTAGGTTAGGTTAGGGTTAGGTTAGGTTAGGTTAGGTTAGGTTAGGTTAGGTTAGGTTAGGTTAGGTTAGGTTAGGTTAGGTTAGGTTAGGTTAGGTTAGGTTAGGTTAGGTTAGGTTAGGTTAGGTTAGGTTAGGGTAGGTTAGGTTAGGTTAGGTTAGGTTAGGTTAGGGTTAGGTTAGGTTAGGTTAGGTTAGGTTAGGTTAGGTTAGGTTAGGTTAGGTTAGGTTAGGTTAGGTTAGGTTAGGTTAGGTTAGGTTAGGTTAGGTTAGGTTAGGTTAGGTTAGGTTAGGTTAGGTTAGGTTAGGTTAGGTTAGGTTAGGTTAGGTTAGGTTAGGTTAGGTTAGGTTAGGTTAGGTTAGGTTAGGTTAGGTTAGGTTAGGTTAGGTTAGGTGTAGGTTAGGTTAGGTTAGGTTAGGTAGGTTAGGTTAGGTTAGGTTAGGTTAGGGTAGGGTAGGGTAGGTTAGGTTAGGGGTTAGGTTAGGTTAGGTGGTTAGGGTAGGTTAGGTTAGGTTAGGTGAGGGTAGGTTAGGGTAGGTTAGGTTAGGTTAGGTTAGGTTAGGTTAGGGTAGGTTAGGTGAGGTTAGGGTAGGGTAGGTTGGTTAGGTTAGGTTAGGTGAGGGTAGGTTAGGTTAGGGTAGGTTAGGTTAGGGTAGGTTAGGGTAGGTTAGGGTAGGGTAGGGTAGGTTAGGGTAGGTTAGGGTAGGTTAGGTTAGGTTAGGGTAGGTTAGGTTAGGTTAGGTTAGGTTAGGTTAGGTAGGTTAGGTGAGGTTAGGTGAGGTTAGGTGAGGGAGGTGGTTAGGTGTAGGGTAGGTAGGGTGGTTGGGTAGGTGGTAGGTTAGGT
>OV121124.1:12372310-12448030 GCA_921293315.2 Nemurella pictetii
TAGTCCTTCTGGCCTCGGCTACATTGCAGCCTGGGGAAGCTGGCCACGTTAGTCCTTCTGGCCTCGGCTACATTGCAGCCTGGGGAAGCTGGCCACGTTAGTCCTTCTGGCCTCGGCTACATTGCAGCCTGGGGAAGCTGGCCACGTTAGTCCTTCTGGCCTCGGCTACATTGCAGCCTGGGGAAGCTGGCCACGTTAGTCCTTCTGGCCTCGGCTACATTGCAGCCTGGGGAAGCTGGCCACGTTAGTCCTTCTGGCCTCGGCTACATTGCAGCCTGGGGAAGCTGGCCACGTTAGTCCTTCTGGCCTCGGCTACATTGCAGCCTGGGGAAGCTGGCCACGTTAGTCCTTCTGGCCTCGGCTACATTGCAGCCTGGGGAAGCTGGCCACGTTAGTCCTTCTGGCCTCGGCTACATTGCAGCCTGGGGAAGCTGGCCACGTTAGTCCTTCTGGCCTCGGCTACATTGCAGCCTGGGGAAGCTGGCCACGTTAGTCCTTCTGGCCTCGGCTACATTGCAGCCTGGGGAAGCTGGCCACGTTAGTCCTTCTGGCCTCGGCTACATTGCAGCCTGGGGAAGCTGGCCACGTTAGTCCTTCTGGCCTCGGCTACATTGCAGCCTGGGGAAGCTGGCCACGTTAGTCCTTCTGGCCTCGGCTACATTGCAGCCTGGGGAAGCTGGCCACGTTAGTCCTTCTGGCCTCGGCTACATTGCAGCCTGGGGAAGCTGGCCACGTTAGTCCTTCTGGCCTCGGCTACATTGCAGCCTGGGGAAGCTGGCCACGTTAGTCCTTCTGGCCTCGGCTACATTGCAGCCTGGGGAAGCTGGCCACGTTAGTCCTTCTGGCCTCGGCTACATTGCAGCCTGGGGAAGCTGGCCACGTTAGTCCTTCTGGCCTCGGCTACATTGCAGCCTGGGGAAGCTGGCCACGTTAGTCCTTCTGGCCTCGGCTACATTGCAGCCTGGGGAAGCTGGCCACGTTAGTCCTTCTGGCCTCGGCTACATTGCAGCCTGGGGAAGCTGGCCACGTTAGTCCTTCTGGCCTCGGCTACATTGCAGCCTGGGGAAGCTGGCCACGTTAGTCCTTCTGGCCTCGGCTACATTGCAGCCTGGGGAAGCTGGCCACGTTAGTCCTTCTGGCCTCGGCTACATTGCAGCCTGGGGAAGCTGGCCACGTTAGTCCTTCTGGCCTCGGCTACATTGCAGCCTGGGCAAGCTGGCCACGTTAGTCCTTCTGGCCTCGGCTACATTGCAGCCTGGGGAAGCTGGCCACGTTAG
This sequence comes from Nemurella pictetii, assembly GCA_921293315.2. NCBI lineage: Eukaryota > Metazoa > Arthropoda > Insecta > Plecoptera > Nemouridae > Nemurella > Nemurella pictetii. The sequence continues at coordinate 12,373,588 of OV121124.1, forward strand.
TCCTTCTGGCCTCGGCTACATTGCAGCCTGGGGAAGCTGGCCACGTTAGTCCTTCTGGCCTCGGCTACATTGCAGCCTGGGGAAGCTGGCCACGTTAGTCCTTCTGGCCTCGGCTACATTGCAGCCTGGGGAAGCTGGCCACGTTAGTCCTTCTGGCCTCGGCTACATTGCAGCCTGGGGAAGCTGGCCACGTTAGTCCTTCTGGCCTCGGCTACATTGCAGCCTGGGGAAGCTGGCCACGTTAGTCCTTCTGGCCTCGGCTACATTGCAGCCTGGGGAAGCTGGCCACGTTAGTCCTTCTGGCCTCGGCTACATTGCAGCCTGGGGAAGCTGGCCACGTTAGTCCTTCTGGCCTCGGCTACATTGCAGCCTGGGGAAGCTGGCCACGTTAGTCCTTCTGGCCTCGGCTACATTGCAGCCTGGGGAAGCTGGCCACGTTAGTCCTTCTGGCCTCGGCTACATTGCAGCCTGGGGAAGCTGGCCACGTTAGTCCTTCTGGCCTCGGCTACATTGCAGCCTGGGGAAGCTGGCCACGTTAGTCCTTCTGGCCTCGGCTACATTGCAGCCTGGGGAAGCTGGCCACGTTAGTCCTTCTGGCCTCGGCTACATTGCAGCCTGGGGAAGCTGGCCACGTTAGTCCTTCTGGCCTCGGCTACATTGCAGCCTGGGGAAGCTGGCCACGTTAGTCCTTCTGGCCTCGGCTACATTGCAGCCTGGGGAAGCTGGCCACGTTAGTCCTTCTGGCCTCGGCTACATTGCAGCCTGGGGAAGCTGGCCACGTTAGTCCTTCTGGCCTCGGCTACATTGCAGCCTGGGGAAGCTGGCCACGTTAGTCCTTCTGGCCTCGGCTACATTGCAGCCTGGGGAAGCTGGCCACGTTAGTCCTTCTGGCCTCGGCTACATTGCAGCCTGGGGAAGCTGGCCACGTTAGTCCTTCTGGCCTCGGCTACATTGCAGCCTGGGGAAGCTGGCCACGTTAGTCCTTCTGGCCTCGGCTACATTGCAGCCTGGGGAAGCTGGCCACGTTAGTCCTTCTGGCCTCGGCTACATTGCAGCCTGGGGAAGCTGGCCACGTTAGTCCTTCTGGCCTCGGCTACATTGCAGCCTGGGGAAGCTGGCCACGTTAGTCCTTCTGGCCTCGGCTACATTGCAGCCTGGGGAAGCTGGCCACGTTAGTCCTTCTGGCCTCGGCTACATTGCAGGCTGGGGAAGCTGGCCACGTTGGTCCTTCTGGCCTCGGCTACATTGCAGCCTGGGGAAGCTGGCCACGTTAGTCCTTCTGGCCTCGGCTACATTGCAGCCTGGGGAAGCTGGCCACGTTAGTCCTTCTGGCCTCGGCTACATTGCAGCCTGGGGAAGCTGGCCACGTTAGTCCTTCTGGCCTCGGCTACATTGCAGCCTGGGGAAGCTGGCCACGTTAGTCCTTCTGGCCTCGGCTACATTGCAGCCTGGGGAAGCTGGCCACGTTAGTCCTTCTGGCCTCGGCTACATTGCAGCCTGGGGAAGCTGGCCATGTTAGTCCTTCTGGCCTCGGCTTCATTGCAGCCTGGGGAAGCTGGCCACGTTAGTCCTTCTGGCCTCGGCTACATTGCAGCCTGGGGAAGCTGGCCACGTTAGTCCTTCTGGCCTCGGCTACATTGCAGCCTGGGGAAGCTGGCCACGTTAGTCCTTCTGGCCTCGGCTACATTGCAGCCTGGGGAAGCTGGCCACGTTAGTCCTTCTGGCCTCGGCTACATTGCAGCCTGGGGAAGCTGGCCACGTTAGTCCTTCTGGCCTCGGCTACATTGCAGCCTGGGGAAGCTGGCCACGTTAGTCCTTCTGGCCTCGGCTACATTGCAGCCTGGGGAAGCTGGCCATGTTAGTCCTTCTGGCCTCGGCTTCATTGCAGCCTGGGGAAGCTGGCCACGTTAGTCCTTCTGGCCTCGGCTACATTGCAGCCTGGGGAAGCTGGCCACGTTAGTTCTTCTGGCCTCGGCTACATTGCAGCCTGGGGAAGCTGGCCACGTTAGTCCTTCTGGCCTCGGCTACATTGCAGCCTGGGGAAGCTGGCCACGTTAGTCCTTCTGGCCTCGGCTACATTGCAGCCTGGGGAAGCTGGCCACGTTAGTCCTTCTGGCCTCGGCTACATTGCAGCCTGGGGAAGCTGGCCACGTTAGTCCTTCTGGCCTCGGCTACATTGCAGCCTGGGGAAGCTGGCCACGTTGGTCCTTCTGGCCTCGGCTACATTGCAGCCTGGGGAAGCTGGCCACGTTGGTCCTTCTGGCCTCGGCTACATTGCAGCCTGGGGAAGCTGGCCACGTTAGTCCTTCTGGCCTCGGCTACATTGCAGCCTGGGGAAGCTGGCCACGTTAGTCCTTCTGGCCTCGGCTACATTGCAGCCTGGGCAAGCTGGCCACGTTAGTCCTTCTGGCCTCGGCTACATTGCAGCCTGGGCAAGCTGGCCACGTTAGTCCTTCTGGCCTCGGCTACATTGCAGCCTGGGGAAGCTGGCCACGTTAGTCCTTCTGGCCTCGGCTACATTGCAGCCTGGGCAAGCTGGCCACGTTAGTCCTTCTGGCCTCGGCTACATTGCAGCCTGGGGAAGCTGGCCACGTTAGTCCTTCTGGCCTCGGCTACATTGCAGCCTGGGGAAGCTGGCCACGTTAGTCCTTCTGGCCTCGGCTACATTGCAGCCTGGGCAAGCTGGCCACGTTAGTCCTTCTGGCCTCGGCTACATTGCAGCCTGGGGAAGCTGGCCACGTTAGTCCTTCTGGCCTCGGCTACATTGCAGCCTGGGGAAGCTGGCCACGTTAGTCCTTCTGGCCTCGGCTACATTGCAGCCTGGGGAAGCTGGCCACGTTAGTCCTTCTGGCCTCGGCTACTTTGCAGAATACGCTTCGTGGTGGGTAATTGGTCAAAAGTTATAGTATGCTTAAACATTTAAAATGGGTGGGTTGGAAAGTTGGGTTGGGTTTCTTCAGGTAAAATTGCGTTACAAGGGGTTTGGAAGGGTGGAGGGAGGGCATGTTGGCAGTATTTGGAAAGAACATGTCAGTTGGTAGCATGGTCAAGTTTCTGTAATCTTGACACTTTTTCCCCTCCAATTTATGGTTTTCCAAAAATGGGCTTTTATTCGTTCAATGTGGACTGCTAGAAGAACGCTTAATTTGGACAAAATAATTTAAAATTTGTTTCCAGAAAGAAGTGTCAATTTACAATAAAATTTATAGTTTGTAGACATCCGGCTAAAAATTGGGTACATTTTCTTTAAATTTTTACTTTTGAGACGTAGATTTTCTTTTCAATTGTTTTTTTTTGTCAGCCTACCCATAATTGCTAAGACGAGTCTTGTGCTATGTATATCTCTGTAAATCTGTGCCCTGCCTTCACAAAACAGATTATTATCATGCCTTTATAAGCCAGCTACATATCCAACGAATCTGTGTACTATAACGACCAAAAAACTTTAAAAAAAGTAGCATTCAGCATGCAAATCGAAGAACTCAAACCGACAAGATCCCACCTTTACGTTTAGAATCACGGTCTTTGACATTTTCTGATCTGCTTTCTGTCAACATTGGATCTTTTTTTACCGGCTCTTAATTCATTATTTGTTATCATTAATCGATGATGGACGTCTGCTTATCTGAGTCTTTTCATGAAACCTCTATGATTATAAGGTACATATTTTTTCAAAAATTTTAGGTCGGTTAGATGAGATTTTGGATTGTGATGTTAGTTCACCCACGTGGTCGGATGAGACTACGGTGACCAACTATTTGACTGTCATGATTTCACTCTTATTACGTTCATCCATCCACATTTTATGTGGAGTAGGGGAAAGCCCCCATCGGGGGTCCAGGGGAAGAAGACCCTAGTTTCATTAGACTAGGCTATGTCAACACTCATATAATCGTGTTGTGGATGAGCGTAATACTTACGTTCACCCACAACGCGATTAGAAAGCGTGTGCGCATTGCCTAGAGGCTTTTATGATCAATTTAAAATGTTCGGCGTTAATTTAGCAGCTTTCTCAATGACAATGAATATTTCAAAACTTAAAAATCGATTTAAAGAAAAAATATTCATTCGATTTGCTTGAAATTAACACAATATCTTCTTTTAAAGATAAATAATACACACAGTAAATTTTGGCAAAATCGGTTGAAGATAAAGTTGATTTAGTAGCAAGAAACTGCAAAATCGCTAAAAAAGCGTCATAAAAGCGCCATTCCCAAGAAAAGCGCTAAAAATACCACAATGAAATTTTTACACAAACATTAAATCGTGAGGGCCAACATATCTGGAAAGTTTCGTCAAATTATATGGAGATCCTTGGCCTCTAGAGTGGAAAACGTGTTTTGGAAAAACTGAAAAATTTCTTAAAAACTTAATAACATAAATTTTACTTGTCCGATTTGCTTCAAAAACGTGGCAGATCTAAGTTCAAAGTAAACGAAGGTCCATATGAATTTTCATCCAAATCCGTTTTGGCGTTTGGCCTGTAGAGCGCGAACAAATCCGTCCACATTTTATGTCAGAGTAGGGGAAAGCCCCCATCGGGGGTCCAGGGGAAGAAGACCCTAGTTTCATTAGACTAGGCTATGCGAACACTCATATAATCGTGTTGTGGATGAGCGTAATTTTTACGCTCACCCAAAACGCAATTATATTGCGTGTGCGCATTGCCTAGAGGCTTTTAAGATCAATTTTAAATGTTCGGCGTTAATTTAGCAACTTTCTCAATGACATTGAATATTTCAAAACGTAAAAATCGATTTAAAGAAAAACTATTCAATTTATTTGCTTGAAATTAACACAGTATCTTCCTTTTACGATTTATAATGCACACAGTAAATTTTGTCAAAATCGGTTGAAGATAAAGTTGATTTAGTTGCAAAAAACTGCAAAATCGCTAAAAAAGCGTCATAAAAGCGCTATTTCCATGAAAAGTGCTTAACATACAACAATGAAATTTCTACACAAACATTAAATCGTGGGGGCCAACATATCTGGAAAGTTTCGTCAAATTATATTGAGATCCTTGGCCTCTAGAGTGGAAAACGTGTTTTGGAAAAACTGAAAAATTTCGTAAAAACTTAATAACATAAAATTTACTCGTCCGAATTGCTTCAAAAACGTGGCAGATCTAAGTTCAGAGAAAACGAAGGTCCACCGAAATTTTCATCAAAATCCGTTTTGGCGTTTGGCCGGAATCGTGCGAACAAACACACAAAAAAAAAATAAAATAAAATAAGAAACAAACAAACAAAAAAAACATTCCGGATTTTTTTAGCAGTAAAGTGTAATTGAAGATTTCGGTTCACTCGCTACGCTCGTTACGCTCATCAATTATTACTGAACGGTTTGGCAACGCTGGAAATACCGATTCTCGTGATATCACCGAAGCTTAGCAACATCGCGCTAAGTCACGTGTTGGATGGGTGACCATCGTGGACATGATCAGTTCTGTTCGGGAGAGAGGTCGGAGGGTTTGAAGTTAGTACGACAACTTCACTCGCCTTGCTTGTCAACCTCTCGACAGCACGGATTAACGGAGGAATCCTGTTGTTCGAGTTGCACCGTCCTTCGGAAGGGACGTAAAGCCGGTGGTCCCCCTAGCAAAAATCTCAATTGGTACCAATTGGTAAACCAATTGATTTCAATTGGTAAACCAATTGACCACCAATTGTTACCAATTGACATCAATTGACCTCAATTGGTGATTTTTTTAAACCAATTGATCACCAATTTTTACCAATTGACATCAATTGGTGATGATTTTACACCAATTCACCAATTGGCGTCAATTGATAACAATTGGTGATGATTTTACACCAAAAGACATCAATTGAGCACCAATAAGTAACAAAAAATTTCAATTGGTGAAGATTGTAATACAATTGACCATCAATTGGTTTCAGTTATTCTCAATTGATATTTTGCTTGTGTGCAGACTGCCATTAATTGAATTGATACCAATTGACATGAAGCCTTTGGAAAGATTTGTCAATTCCAGTCAGAGCAATAAAAAAACTAAATCCTAAAAAAAAAATACGTTACCGAGCATGCCAGGTTACCCCCATCTATTAACCAATTCTTGATGATTATCTCGATTTTACGAAAACTTATTCTAAAGTAATAAACGGAATTGGATGAAATTTTTACTGGGATTTTTTTCTTTACTAAATGAAATTGAAGATTTCGCTCCGCTCATCAATCAAGATGTTGCTTTTAATTTTATCATTATTTTGAAATTAATTCTTACAATTGCAAATCTTTTGAATGTAAATAAGTCGTGTAATCGGTGTTTGAAAATAGGACAGCGTCATCCAGGCTTTAGCTGCCTCCACAACCCAGCTTAAAAGCCGACAATGCAGAGGTCCCCGTTTTAACGTTTCCTGCCCCTAAATATATCCCAATATTGTTGAAAAATAATGGTTTGCAGAGAAAGAGTTCTCCAGCTTGCCTTGTTGGATGAGCGAGCGAAGCGAGCGAAATCCTTCAATTTAACAACATAGGGGAAAAAAAAGCATTTGGATTTATGTTTTTTTTTTGTTTGTAACAAAAACGAGCAGCCCTACTTAAAGGTCACGGATCATTACGAAATTTGGCAAAAACGTTCGTGGTGACTCAGCGAGGTGCTGTATGGTTTTTGAGCAAAATCTGGTCAGCCGTTTCATTTTTATGAGCAAAAACCCGTAAATTTTTCAGTTTTTTGGTACTAGCTTCGTAACTAATTAACCGATCCGCACCAAATTTGGATTGAATATATATGATAACAAGTTAAACAAATTGCTATAGTTTCAGATTCGTGCATGAAGTATTCTGCTAATCAGAAAAATAAAATGACTTAATAATAAATAATAATAAAAATACTTGATCATTAAAGCACTGTTTTCAACAATATGATTTTCAAATGTTTTCCGTTTGAATTTCTCCTCAGAGATTACGGCTCGCTCATCCTGCAACGAGTGTTCTACTAATCGTTTACCTAGTTAATTTTAGTTGAGATCAGAAAGAAAATAAACCAACAAGAGAAGAAAGAAAATTGGTGTTTTTCGTGTAAAAAACCCACAAAATTTCCCAAATTCAAGATGTTTTTTTGAACAAAGTAAACGTTCGATCGACACGAGCCTTTACATCGCGAGTCAGAAATTATTTCAAATATCCACTGACTTTTTTTTCCATAAATATAAGGATAAATTGAGGGGCAAGAAACGTTTGCCAAAGCGAATCTTTCACGGACTAGACCTGGTGAAAAATAACTTCCAGTTTTACTGCCTCATTATCAGCATGAGAGATAATAGCACTCTTGGAGATTATGCTTGCACAACCCGACACAATATGGCTGTAAAAAGTCAGTAAAAAGGTAAACATGAAATTCCGTGGTTCTTAATATGCTTTTTTCGATATGACTGGATTCGTCTCAGTTTGCAGATCTAAAACAATCTTGAAATGAAAAAAATGGGAAAAAATTATCGATTATTTCGGTAATATTCATGCGTTTTTACGTGAGTTAGATGAGAGCGGCTTGAGACATGACGCACTACCAATTATTATTTTCCTTAATTGAAATGCGCCACAGAATCATCAACTTTGGTTCAAACATCACATAATTTGCTGATAAAGATGAACCCAACCGAGTCCTTATAGTCATGAAAATAGAGAAAAAGCAGCATTCTTTCCTTTTGATGACTAAGTTTGGTTATGCAAGAGTCGTAGATGTGTGTTTGCGCTTGATCCGTGGCTTCTTTTTTTTACTGCCACAGATAATTATGTTTTCTATCATCGGATCGGGTTACATGTTATGGAGACTCTTAAGAAGTTTTACTCACGTTGTATAAGATCACGATGGCGGCAACTACAAGACAGACGGAGGCGTTCAACTGATGCATCAGAATCGGGTAGAAAGCCTCGTAGATCTTCGCCACGAACTCATCGATGGCTTTGTGATGCGCCACGCAGTTGCTCAGGCTCACTTCAAGGTTCTTCTCGAATTCAACTGTTAATCGGACGTCTCTGGCAATTGCCTGTGCACTCTTGTGTGACTTGGATGTTTTTAATTCTATCAATGGGGCAAATGGGCTTGGAAATTGTGGATGCTTACGAAGGGTTGGCATAATATGAGACGGCTGGCCGCCTGCGTTAAATATTACAACATCAGTTTTCGGGAAGGAAGACAAGACAATCACTTTTTGATCTTGAAGCTGTTTGGAGACGTCACTGTGTAATGGGTTTGGCCTGGAACAAAAATAAAAATTAGATAAATAATGGAACATCCAGGATAACTGTTTGATTATATGCCATGAAGGCGGTACATTTAAGTAATTTAAACCCATTTCACCATTATTATTATTACTATCGGGGTCAAGGCACCTGTCAATTTAACCCAATTTGGATTTAAACGTTAATCTTCATTTCAAAGCAAGATGGTTAAATCCCCCCCCCCCCGACCCCTTGAGAGAACGCTATCCACATTTTCTAGCATCAAATTATTTTTCTCGACTCTCTCATCCACAAAGCACCACTAGCAGGAAATCAATGCACGAGACTAAGCCAACAATCGATTCCTCTGAATTTGAATTTTCTGCGCATATAATCAAAAGATTCACAGTCAAATTACAAAAAAAAAGGAAACAAAAATGAAGATTTTCAGGCTAGTTTCTGTATTATTTTACACCATCATCTACTTTGAGCTATTATTGGTCCGAGCGGAAGGTGTCTTCAGCATGCGACCAGGAGAACTTAGCAACAGGCTCATCTGCAGAGCCGGAACTTTGTGGTAAGCACGGGCAAAGACCTTTGATCTTGACCAGGTAGGGACTCTTTCGTTCCACATGCAGCGCTACTTCAATGTTATTAACCCTAACAAACTGCAAACTGCATTTAGATAAACAGAAAGCAATTCTGACACATTGTGATAAAGCTTGAACTTCGTGTCCCAACCAAGCCACACTTGAAGTTAACCTGGCCTAGCTCAAAGGTATCCCAACCTAGCCTTGCTGGAAGGTATCCCAACCTAGCCTTGCTCAAAGGTATCCCAACCTAGCCTTGCTCAAAGGTATCCCACCTAGCCTTGCTGGAAGGTATCCCAACCTAGCCTTGCTGGAAGGTATCCCAACCTAGCCTTTTTGGAAGGTATCCCAACCTAGCCTTGCTGGAAGGTATCCCAACCTAGCCTTGCTCGAAGGCATCCCAACCTAGCCTTGCTCAAAGGTATCCCAACCTAGCCTTGCTGGAAGGTATCCCAACCTAGCCTTGCTGGAAGGTATCCCAACCTAGCCTTGCTGGAAGGTATCCCAACCTAGCCTTGCTGGAAGGTATCCCAACCTAGTCTTGCTGGAAGGTATCCCAACCTAGCCTTGCTGGAAGGTATCCCAACCTAGCCTTGCTGGAAGGTATCCCAACCTAGCCTTGCTGGAAGGTATCCCACCCTAGCCTTGCTGGAAGGTATCCCAACCAAGCCTTGCTGGAAGGTATCCCAACCTAGCCTTGCTGGAAGGTATCCCAACCTAGCCTTGCTCGAAGGTATCCCAACCTAGCCTTGCTGGAAGGTATCCCAACCTAGCCTCGCTCGAAGCTCGGACAACGTACCGACTGCGCTGTGCTGGCGGCGACTGCCTCGAAGACAGCCGAGTCAGCGACACGAGCTGCCGAAGGTTGTGGTTGAGAAGTTGGTACTGCGCGATGGCCGCCGAAAGCAGCGACATCAGCAGCGCGTACACGACGACCAACAAGTGAGTCACGAAGGGGAACATAAAAGCCCAGTAGACGACGGTCAGCTCGAAGTTTGGAGACTTGCTGGGGTCGTACGGATACCAGACTCTGGAGGAAATGGAATCACATGGAGAACATTGGTTGTTCTCTGCAGAAAAGTATGCCTTTATCGAGTTTATCTGTGAACTTGCTGAATTCTCTAAACATTTTGGTGTTACGGTTCCGCTGGGGTGGCATGAATAGATAATGCTTTATGTTAATAAATTATAAATAAATAAATGGGCATGCGCGGAGAGTTAATATTATTAGTTACCAAAACACAGTAATCTCTTTTAAATAAGATAGTTTCATTGATATTATCCTAGTTGTGTCACCTGTCGAGGCAGGTCGCGACCCTCGAATTCGCGAGTTTCTTTATATGAGTGTTTGCTCGAACGTGTATTCGAAGGATCTCCGAGTCTGCGCATCTTGCAAGCTAAGTTCTTGTCTCCTATTGTTCCTTCCCTATCAGCCTTACCTAATTCACCCTTTATTAGACATGACGTAACCGGCACCATCGGTGCGTCATAAGGTAGGCAGAGTGGGATTTTCCTCCAATACAGTCCACTTTTTCTCGTTTTAAGTTTAAGTAGCCCTAGTGGCTCCAACACTTTATCTATTTCCTGACCGCAAAGGCATGTTATTTTTTGTAATAAGGACAAGTTAATCGTTTTTTTCACCGACCGAGGACTGCGTTGTTAAAAAAGACAAAACTCTTTTTGGAGTCATTATCTGTGATTCAGGTTCTCTGTAGACTCAAAAACCTCGCCTGTATTTGGGTATTTCCCCCCAATTTCAGCCAGTTCCTCTCAATATCTGTTGGGGCTAGAGTCATAATTGTTACCCCTGAGGAGTGGTCTGGGGCTGGGGACTGGGGCTTCATTGTAGGCCTTTGAACATTTATCTTGCCACTGCTGTCTGAATTGGACAGCTTTTGCCTTTCCTTAGCCATCATAAAAACCCTGTCAAGATTCTATAAAACAGAAAGTTGAAACTTACGTTATAGTCAGCACTCGGGTCAGCAAGACAACGGCAGGCCACGCTACCGTGATAACCGGTATCACGGCGACCAAAAACACGGCGTAGTAAACCAAGATGAAGCCATCCATCGCCTTGGCTCGAGCTGAAATGACGCGGGGGTGCAGCAGGTGTCTTCTGCCGAGCTTCTGCATGTGTTCCATGGCCTCGACGGCAGCGTCAAAGTGTCGGGTTCGGTACCGAAGACATACAATGTCGAGAAAGATCATGATGCAGAAGAAGAGACAAACCAGCGACTCGCAGAAGTCAATCAGGTTGTATCCGGTAAGCATGACGATGGCGACGGGCATGACTACGAATGTTGTGCTCAAGTTGTTGCATTGCGTGTAGAAAAGTATCCAGGAATGCAGTCTTGAAGTTTGCTTAGAGCTTGTCCAGAAACCTGTTGACGTATGTCAGAACCTTAAAGCATCACGTCGTGTTGTGGAAAAATAGAAAGGGAATCAATCGAGTCAACAATTAGCCTCCTCCTCATCATGAAAGTCTCCTCATGAGCCCTGAGATGGTCACGACGTTAATGAATCTTTCGATGATCGATTGGTTCTATATCAGTGTCTCATAATGAGTTGCTGCTGATTGCGTGCCATTGCTTGTCCCTGGCTTCATGGCAGGCAGGCGATAGAAGTCCAGCTGTTGCCGGCCATCGTTCGGCAGGCTGGCTTACTCAGTGCTTGTCGCACATCTCGTGGGGAGAATCTTGAAAAGTGTTTCCCCAGCGTGAAAATCGTTAAATGCAGATTTAATGGGCAAAATGAACCAAAGGTCTTAGTTGATATTAGCTCTAGAAGAGTAAAGAACAATATCAAGAGATAAAAACATCTGGGTGCTAGCACGCTGCACGCTGCACGCTGCACGCTGCACGCTGCACGCTGCACGCTGCACGCTGCACGCTGCACGCTGCACGCTGCACGCTGCACGCTGCACGCTGCACGCTGCACGCTGCACGCTGCACGCTGCACGCTGCACGCTGCACGCTGCACGCTGCACGCTGCACGCTGCACGCTGCACGCTGCACGCTGCACGCTGCACGCTGCACGCTGCACGAGAAAAGCATTTCAAACAAGGACGAGCTACAGTCGAGCGATGCGGGTTGCGTCACGCGCATTCTCTGCCGAGGGATGCATTTGCGCGGAGTTCCGAATTGAATTCACATCAATTCCATAATTAGATGACCATTAGTTTACAAAATATTATTTTACTTACATCTCAAAGGGTTAAGTTAAGGATTAAAAAAAAAACTGAATTTTTTTATTTCTAATTCGATTAATTCTTTTGTTGTGCATGGTTGTTCGATGAGGTTTACATTTTGATGTTTTAATTTTTTTTGTTTACGCTTGCTTATAAAAGCTGTCCCAACGAGGGTTGCTCATGGGGACCATGGTTTTTTGGAAGAATGGAAGAAATTAATTTTTGTGAAAGTTTTGTTTTCCCTGTCAAAGAGGAGAGTTGTAGATTTTGATGTAAAATAAAAGTCATGAAATGGGTTTTTACGAATCTAACAAAATTGTAATAGTGAATTTGTGATCAAGCAATCGGATTTGTGATTTTAGTTCATCTTCCTAGTTACAAGTAATGCCTCGTTTAGTGCTAACCGAAAAAGCTGCGGTTCGAGAATGTTGCGTGCGAATTGCAGCCGTCAGCCAATCACAAGCCGAGAATTGGTCACGTGACAATATGCAGCTCGACTTTAGCGCCGACGTCCCAGACTTCAACTCGGTTGAACTTTTTGTCGCGGCGCGCAGCGTTGCGCGTGCGACACTGCCTTGTAAACCTAGTTTAGGAATTCGCAAGGCGGTGATTTGGCGCGAACTACTTCAAAAAAATGGCGGACAACAACGAGACGGGCAGCAATTTCTCGTTCACTGCCGCATTGGAACATTTCCATGCATATAGAACGCGGGACAGGTAGATTATAAAAACAGAGAGATCCTGGCTATTGCTTGGCAAGGAATTTCTGAATTTTCGGGCATAAAGAGATGGCAAGTACTTGAAATTTAACTTGCCTAACCTCAAACTTTTTGGAAAGCGCACCTATAATAATTTTGCTTTATTTTCGTTTCTTTGAATCACGATACAATACAAGTGTATCAAGAGCTAATTTAAGCTGTATTGTCCGATGGCGCACAGCAATATCGTAACAACATTTTTGCCACAAATAAACACATTCATCGTGCCACTGTGTGACAGCTCTCTCATCGTCCTCCATCTTTACAAACTCCAGTCAGCTGTTCGCCGTGACGTGAAACTTTGCGGCTCGCTCAGGATGTTTGCTCGCAACATTCTCGAGCCGCAGCACTTCGGCTAGCACTAAACGTAGCATAAGAAACAACTCAATTGGAACACCGCTTTTATTTATTTTCGGGCAAACAATTATATACCTCCATAACTCAGCTTGAAGAAATATGATTTGAATCCTTAGTATTATTATTGCAGCAATTATTGCATCGTTGTGGCAATTTTGGAACTTCAAAAATGCAATTTATCAACATAAATATTTATGTACTTTGAGTTAAGAAGACATTGTTCATTGAACAGAGACCTGCAGATGGCAAAAGATCGATATTAACTTACCTAAATGAATCAGGATGTCCCGAAAAAGAATGGCGCTAATGCATTTATTTTCTTTCCACAATTTGAAAGCTTTGAACAGTTTTGTGGCTAGAACTTTGCTTGCCATTGTTTACAAGATGAAGTCGGAAAAGCTCGACTCAGCAAACTTGATGCCGCCGATGGCCGCGATTCACTCTGCGGGACCCATTCCGTGCAGGCTGCTTCGTAAAAATCAATGGGTGTAAAACTTTCATGGATTTTTAGAGCCTGATTTCCTTGGCAAAGCCGCGTTCGTGCGAGCCATAAACTTATGCATTGTTAAGTGCTTACCAAGAAACAAAAGTGTTCCATTTTTAACAACACTATTCTATTTGCAGCGAAGAATTTGTCATCAAGAAAAAATCGATATTGTTTTCACTGCAAGATTTATTTTAATAGTTTAGTAGCGAATAAGGAAAGAGTGAGAAGGAGAACATAAAAGTCATATAATTGACAGAAAGGCTTTGTCGGGTTGACAGGTTGACAGGTTGACAGGTTGACAGGTTGACAGGTTGACAGGTTGTCAGGTTGTTAGGTTGACAGGTAGACAGGTTGACAGGTTGACAGGTTGACAGGTTGACAGGTTGACAGGTTGACAGGTTGACAGGTTGACAGGTTGACAGGTTGACAGGTTGACAGGTTGACAGGTTGACAGGTTGACAGGTTGACAGGTTGACAGGTTGACAGGTTGACAGGTTGACAGGTTGATAGGTTGACATGTTGACAGGTTGACAGGTTGACATGTTGACAGGTTGACAGGTTGACAGGTTGACAGGTTGACAGGTTGTTAGGTTGACAGGTTGACAGGTTGTTAGGTTGACAGGTTGACAGGTTGACAGGTTGACAGGTTGACAGGTTGACAGGTTGACAGGTTGACAGGTGGACAGGTTGACAGGTTGACAGGTTGACAGGTTGACAGGTTGACAGGAGAATTAGAAGGCATGTTGGACAAATTTCAATATCCTTGCTGTTCTTTTGCTGTGCGTTGCCACAACATTTACTATCTTTACAACTGTTTACTAAGAACACAAATACTTACCTTCAATTGGACAGTCAAGGCCAGGCACCAACTTTGATGGTTAAAATACTTAGAATGGCAACATTTGCTTTTCCTTTCCTTAAAGGAGTTATCTAGGTTATCTTTGAAACTGACTTTTTTATGTGCACACGATAACAGTGAAATGTTGCAAAACAAATATGAATCAAAGCGGATCGATAGAAATTAAATAAATAATAATTAAGTGGAAAGTTATACTAGCCCGCCGCGCACCAAGCGTGACGTCATCTGGGGTTCAGTGCTCGCTACAGTCCACCAACCTACGCGACGGACTTGCTGCACGCTGTGTCGCACGTCGCATCTCAGTTTGTCTTGTTTATTAGTAAACAGGCTGTCCCATGACAGACCTGTCAGATCTTACCAAATTATAATTTTATTTCTGATAAAGACAAATTAAGATTTTAGAAATATATTATTTAATTCAACTATTGCAGCATCGAGAGAAAGTTCCCTTCTTGTTAATCGTACCAGCTCAAAAAACTGACATTTGACCTGATATAAGTTCAAATTCTCATTGGTGTGATGGCAAGCTACGTCACAAAGCAGCCGATAATTTCCCAAAAAAATGAATTGGACCGTTGATTGCTTCCATTTCTGCTAAGCAGCCTGGACTGCCGCTTGTTTCCCTGTCTGTTAAGCAGCCTGGACTGCTGCTTGTTTCCCTGTCTGCAAAGCAGCCTGGACTGCCGCTTGTTTCCCTGTCTGTTAAGCAGCCTGGACCGCCGCTTGTTTCCCTGTCTGCAAAGCAGCCTGGACTGCCGCTTGTTTCCCTGTCTGTTAAGCAGCCTGGACTGCCGCTTGTTTCCCTGTCTGTTAAGCAGCCTGGACTGCCGCTTGTTTCCCTGTCTGTTAAGCAGCCTGGACTGCCGCTTGTTTCCCTGTCTGCAAAGCAGCCTGGACTGCCGCTTGTTTCGCTGTCTGCAAAGCAGCCTGGACTGCCGCTTGTTTCTCTGTCTGAAAAGCAGCCTGGACTGCCGCTTGTTTCCCTGTCTGTTAAGCAGCCTGGACTGCCGCTTGTTTCGCTGTCTGCAAAGCAGCCTGGACTGCCGCTTGTTTTCCTGTCTGTTAAGCAGCCTGGACTGCCGCTTGTTTCCCTGTCTGCAAAGCAGCCTGGATTGCCGCTTGTTTCGCTGTCTGTTAAGCAGCCTGGACTGCCGCTTGTTTCCCTGTCTGCAAAGCAGCCTGGACTGCCGCTTGTTTCCCTGTCTGAAAAGCAGCGTCTGGAATATTCACTTGTCAAGCATCCGATTTGAAGTCTTATTTATCAGAACCGACAAATAAAAGTTTCAATGCGCTGGCGAACGACTTAAAGCGTGAAATACTATCACCACGCGGCGCGTTACAAAGCTGCTTCAATGTTTAATGACCCCAAATATGTTTGCTTGCGTTTGACATGCGACGTTCACACGTGTTTGTGGTCGCTAACGGGGACAGTTAGCACGGATCCCTGCGTTCGCTTGGCGACAGTGTCATAAGGCGCTTACAAACACACAAAATACCTTAGAATCACCTGTCACTTCATTCGGAATGAGATCTACGTCAAACTCGTCATCACTGGAGCAATCATCATTGGAGTCAGGCACCATCCTTATCGCAGTCGCCGTCTTCCATTCCATATTAGCGATTTTTGGTTCAAACTAGATTTCAGCGAAACCTTTCCCCTAGTCTGCTCCGGGCTCCCCCACCCTCTGCAACTCAAGCGCCCGTTGCGACAGCCGCAGCTATAAGTTTTTTGAACCATCCCCGCTCTCTGCCAAGAATTTATCCACCCTTTCCATCTCTGGGCACGACCACGCGAAATGACCAACCCGCCTGCAAATGAAGCAACCTGCCCTTCCCCACTGCGATCTTTGGCGATCCCTATCGTCCCCCTGCGCTGGTTGCCTCTGCGCGCCCATGCCCACCGACCCCCGTCCGTCACGAGGCCCCGGAGTCCTCTGCGATGACAACCGGGATGCACGCCGTTCCCGTCCATCATGATCCTCCCCCTGCCGACCCGAGTATCCTACGTGCGGTTCCCTAAGCTCCCGGTGTTGCCGTTCCTGACGACGGGACACATTCAGGGCAGCGACCACTTCCCCCACAAGCCCGGCCGAACATTCCCTGAACTCCCGTCGTGTCACAGCCTGGTCCTCCCCACCCACACAGTGCACAACCTCCTGCTTCACATTCCTTGGACCCGCAATGCTGCCCAGCCGACACTTCAGCATCACCAGGGAAGCCTGCGCCCTTTCCAGGAGGGCGATTGTGTAACTTTTTCGTTAGAGTTGTCACGCGACAATTGCCCAATTGTCGCAAAAAAATTGTCGGATGTTTTTTTTGCGATTGTGTATTTATTTGTCGCATGACAACTTCAAAATATTGCGACAAGTTGTCGCACCCAAGAAACTACTCGCTAGCGAGTTGTCGCATGCGATATCTCAAAACTCGAAACAAAGATGGCGAACTTTCAAGTCAGTCTCGCCGTAGTTCAAAATTTAATTTATCCCGCGGAAGTTGAAGACAAGAACGTGGCCCACGTGCAAGTTAGTTTAGAAAGAAGAAATTTGCACGATCATTCCAACCTATTTTGTGCGAGTGATCCATCTTTTTAATATCGCTTTGTCGGATTCCGAAAGCGGCGTCTCGGCAATGCTGACAGAAAGCCTTGCCTCATCTCCGTCCCAGTCATCGCAATACTTAGTGTTGTGGTCTTGAAATCTTTCACATGAAATCTTTCAGTGAAATGAAATCTATTTGAAATCTTTCAACAGACATTGATTTCTTTCAAATTTTGTGAAATCTATTATTTTTGCTTGTTCAGTTTGTTTTGCGCTATTATGTTTTATTTTCCTGTCTTGTGTGAGTTGGTAGTTCTATTCTAATATATAGAATAGATATAGAATAGAATCGCGCGATTCCTACTCCGAACTTGGCTGACAAAGACATATTTGAGGTTAGGTGACCATTTACGAGTTGCCAGTTAGTTACGATGGGCAGAAAAAAGGAGCGAATATTTAAGTTATTTAGAAGAATAGTAAATTCATAAGAAGGGAAGAAGACTACCTTTATTGTTATTTGTAAGTGTAACAAAAATGTTTTAAAAATAAAATGTTCATGGTAAGAAATACATTTCAGATAGATTTCATAGATTTCATAAATTTCATGAAAAATTTCACGAAAGATTTCAAAAAATATATTTCATGAAATCTAACAACACTAGCAATACTTCAATACCTTCGTGGATGCGGGTAAGTTCACACTAAAATTATATTCAAATTCTCCGCGTGTTTGAAATTTGGCGTACGCAAGGTAGCGCCACCAAGCGGTGAATTCATGATCCTATTTTACGTCAAAATCTCACTTCATTTAACCTAACTTCTGTGGCAATACGAAACTTCTGAGTTGTAAATATCTTGGTAATCTCTCTTGTTTTAGGTAATCACTACTCTCTATTTCATAGCTGCTGGCTGCTATCAGCGTCGTGTCGGACAAGACCGACTGCAATGTATCTGGCGCATCGGTTGCGATGAGAGAGGTTACCCGGGCCGTCAGTGTCACCTTCTCGTCCAATTGTCTTCCCAGTCACCAGAGAAGTACACTTAAAATAAGAACCATTTGACGAAATTGAAACTATAATACTCTTCTATTTTGGTTTATTATGGATCTAAGGAACCAAACTACTTCCAATAGGTGATTGGTTTGGTCGATGGCACTCACATTGCCATGCCAAAATTATTTCCATAAAAAAATAATTACTGCTAAGAGAATGCGCAGATTGTGATTAAACTATCTATTCTCTGTTGCAGTCGTTTGCTGTCGTGAAACCCATGTACGACGCCTTCGGTGGTAAGTAATTAGTGAGGTTGTTAGTTGCAGGTTATATTGGCGACAAATGCCAAGAAATGATAGGAAAATTGAGTACCTACTGTCAGTTTGCTTATGTATATTAATTATTTAATTTTTCTTAATAATATTTGAGACAATTTGAGGAATATTTCACACCACTCTCCATGCATGCATTTAGCCTATTTGTTCCTTCTGCTCCCTCTGCTTGTTGCAACCGTACGTTCCAAGCAGCTCATAACGCAGGACGCTTCTGTGTAAAGATATCCGCTGCTGCTCTCCGCTGATCTGGGATTTGCTACCAAAGGTTAATCATTAGGAAAATTTGTGTCAATTGTGTGTATGTGTTTACTTGACAAAAATAAATATGAATTTTGACCATGCAACTGCTTATCATTCCTAATTCATGTTACCCACATATTTCTCGGATCATATTTTATCCCAATTATTTTTGTAAGAGAGAGATCATTTTCTTGGTGAGATTTTGCTTTAAAATTATTGTAATTCATAAAACTGAAGACAAGGCAAATTTGGATTTGCTAAAATTCAATTACATAGTGACTTATAATTGACATTATTGGTAAAGAATTGCAAACTTATTAATATTGTTCGTATATCAGGCAAGGTGCTTCATTTCTGACTTTGTTTCCCTTTTTTCTAAATAACCTTCTTTGATAATTGCTGAAATCACGACCAAATTCAATATCTTCCCTTGCGAAACATCAAATCACTTGCTCCCAAGCGTTTAAACCATCTGACAGCTGATAAAATCATAGTGCGCATGTCAAAATTGTACTACCTTTGTAGAAAAAGTCAGTCTCAAAGAGTTCTCGCACCTTCTGAAAGATATCGCATGCCATTGTTAACGAATGCGTTAGACAATCGCCAAAGTCACCATTTAGATCTCGCATGCGATAAAATTGTCGAATGACAAAATTATCATGCGACAACTCAAAAAAGTTACACGATCGCCCTCCAGGTTCCCTAGCAGCTTCTCGATTGTGGAATTGTCAAGCATGTCCACCTTGTCTACCAGATGTTGAACCAACACCTTTATCACATGCTTGACCCGTCTCTGCTCGGACATCCTCGGATTGACTCTCCCACAGAGCTGTAACACCTCATATGCGTATGCTGTATATTTTTCCCCAGGCTCCTGCATGCGCTCCTTCAACCGCAGCTCCCAGTCCCCTACCTGCGCCGCACCCCCAAGATGTTTCATTAGGTCACTCTTTAAATCGTTCCAAATACTATCGAAATCGTCCCCCTGCATTTCTGGATGTCTACTCGTAGATTTCGTACCACCTCCTTGTGGTCCCATCCAGAAAGCAAGCGAAAACGTTGAGCTTTTCCTCACTCTCCAACCCCTTTGCCCTCGCCTTCCTCTCGAAGTCCGCCACCCATTCATCTACGGTATCCACTCCCTCCACAAATTTCCTAAACTTCAAATCGGACCCCATACCCCTGATGCTCGTCCCTGATAACGCCGCAAATCCGACTTTCATCAAAATCGGATTAGCCGTTTGGACGGTAGAGCGCGAACAAACACACAAAAAAACACACAAAAAAAAAAAAAAAAACAAACAAACAAAAAAAAAAAAACAAACAAACAAAAAAAACAAACAAACAAACACATGAACTTTTTTTCTACGGGTGGTCAAATTGAAGTCTTCGCTTCGCTCGCTACGCTTATCCAACAAATGCAAAGGAAGTGGTCACATAGCAAGAAACTGCAAGAAAATTGTTCAAACCATTAATATTCAACCCCTGGAACTCCAAAATCAAAACAAGTCATACGCACAGTCTGTGTCTAACACTGCCAAGTTAACATTCCTCCCAACTTACAAGCAAACCAACGAAGAAACAACTCAACACCTTATAGACGACAGAGAAGAAGTAACAATTTTGCCTCTACCACCAAACAACGCAACTCAACAAAATGCAACACCAGCCGAATCAACACAAAGTAAAATTCTTCAACACGTCGAGTCATCAAAATTACCAGAAAAGAAAAAGAAGAGAATGCTTACCCCAGAGACACCCACAGAAGATACAAATGACAAAATAGTTAAGAAATTCCAAATCCTAAAATCACTCAAGACTTAGACGTGACAGAAGACACGGAAGATCACTCTGACTCTGATGGAGAGTCAATCAAACCGAATGATTCTTTTGACTCAATCAAATCTGTCAAATCAGACGCGAGTGAACCAGCTCTAATAAGAAGAAAATTAATTATAGAAAAAGGAAACAAAATTATTGATATTTTCACGGAAAAAATCAAAACCAAATCACATTACCCCCTCTCAAACGAAAAATTCAACCAATTTCTAAAACAATCTTTCGGGTGCAAGTCTCATCAAGTCCTGACCGTAATGAGGGAGTTCACAGAAGACAAGAATGGCCTGAAAATCTTAATCGAAGAAAATCTACATAAAGTTAGTAACTTCACCCTAAAGAGAAGACTAGAAAGAATCGTACACGCAATAGAAGAAGGCGAGTAAATAAATGACAAAATTTCTATCACTAAATGTTAGAGGAATCGTACAGAATACAAAACAATTTTCATTATTAAACTACATCAAATGGACAAATGCCAAAATCATTTTACTTCAAGAAACCAATTTACTGAACACAACTCCCACGCAGATACTAAAAGACTATGATTTCTACATCAATGAACCAAACAACTTAAATTCAGGAACTGCAATTATGATCCATACTACGTTAACCGACCAGGTCACTGTTATTAATCACACAATAATTATGAAAGGTCACAGTCAAGCAATACACATCAATATATTCAACATGGACTGCATTATAATCAACATTTACATGCCACAAGATAGTAAAGCTGCCGCTCATCTGATGCATCAACTCGACTCATACCTAATTACAAAAACAAATGACGAAGTAATAATAATAGGCGGGGATTGGAATGTAACAACATCACCAGAAGACAGAAAAAATTGCTCAGAACTTAGAACAACACTGAAGAACTTATTAATAGACAGCACAACTACCTACAATCTCAAAGATGTCTGGCGTTTTCTACACCCCGACTCCCGCTCCTACACATATAGAGGACTCCACCAAAATTCACCGCGAGCCAGACTAGACAGATTCTACATCTCTCACTGTCACTGTCACTGTCACTGTCAATGTATCTGTCACTGTCATTGTCACTGTATCTGTAACTGTATCTGTCACTGTATCTGTATCTGTCACTGTCACTGTATCTGTCACTGTATCTGTATCTGTCACTGTCACTGTCACTGTCACTGTCACTGTATCTGTATCTGTCACTGTCACTGTATCTGTCACTGAATCTGTCACTGTATCTGTATCTGTCACTGTCACTGTATCTGTCACTGTATCTGTATCTGTCACTGTCACTGTCACTGTCACTGTCGCTGTCACTGTCACTGTCACTGTCACTATCGCTGTCACTGTCACTGTCACTGTCACTGTCACTGTCACTGATGCTCACACTGTCGCTGTCACTGTCACTGTCACTGTCACTGTCACTGTCACTGTCACTGTCACTGTATCTGTCACTGTATCTGTCACTGTATCTGTATCTGTCACTGTCACTGTATCTGTCACTGTATCTGTATCTGTCACTGTCACTGTCACTGTCACTGTCACTGTATCTGTATCTGTCACTGTCACTGTATCTGTCACTGAATCTGTCACTGTATCTGTATCTGTCACTGTCACTGTATCTGTCACTGTATCTGTATCTGTCACTGTCACTGTCACTGTCACTGTCGCTGTCACTGTCACTGTCACTGTCACTATCGCTGTCACTGTCACTGTCACTGTCACTGTCACTGTCACTGATGCTCACACTGTCGCTGTCACTGTCACTGTCACTGTCACTGTCACTGTCACTGTCACTGTCACTGTCACTGTCACTGTCACTGTATCTGTCACTGTATCTGTCACTGTATCTGTATCTGTCACTGTCACTGTATCTGTCACTGTATCTGTATCTGTCACTGTCACTGTCACTGTCACTGTCACTGTCACTGTCACTGTCACTGTCACTGTCACTGTCACTGTCACTGTCACTGTCACTGTCACTGTCACTGTCACTGTATCTGTCACTGTCACTGTCACTGTCACTGTCACTGTCACTGTCACTGTCACTGTCACTGTCACTGTCACTGTCACTGTCACTGTCACTGTCACTGTCACTGTCACTGTCACTGTCACTGTCACTGTCACTGTCACTGTCACTGTCACTGTCACTGTCACTGTCACTGTCACTGTCACTGTCACTGTCACTGTCACTGTCACTGTCACTGATGCTGACACTGTCGCTGTCAAATCGCCACCCTGACGTTGACCATTTACTTGTGTGCGCTTCGCTGGCTTTTATCACCAAAACGTAGAGAAAGCAGCGTTGAGTGTTTTATTTGGTGAGTTCTGCTCCATTTGCTGAGTGGGTTGCTTGAACGCTTGAAGAGAAAACAAATCCTTCCGTTTTGATGCCAAAGTTTGTTGTTTTTTAAGAGAGGAAATCTTGAGGGAATCTAGTTGCAAGATTGGTTTGATGAAGCAGGATTAGGATATGGTTGAAGATGTGGTTGAGGCTACATTCGGGTGTTTGCACGTTCATTGTGGGACGATTTCTTCGTTTTATAATAATATTTTTATTTTCTTTTATTATGTACTAAACTTTTCAAGCAACCTTGATCTACGCCAAGTCTTCATGTTTGATGTTGGCTTCAAGTCTCGCGTCGTTTTCTTTGGTTACTTCTGTGTTTCTAAAGTCCATGTGCAACATTATGCAGCCGAAACTAAGTGTAGGGTTATCGAGGGTAAGTCGTCCGGGCAAATCACGTGGTAAAATTAATATCCAATCAAGCAATAAATGCAGGAAAGATTAGAATTTAAATCAATCAAATGTCAATCTTATCGCGTTGAAAAGTAATTTTTTTTAACATCATAGGTTTTTCATTGATCCGTCAACCTGTCATCTTCATCAGGGATTACTTAAAAAATACAAACAGAATCGCATTGGCTGTGGTCTGGACAGGGTTTTGCAGTTCAGAGGTAGCTGTATTTATTCAGCACCTCTTGAATTTTTGACTGGATTTGTTTATTGTCCTGTCCCATTTGATGGGCCAATGTTGGCGGAGGTGAAATTATTTCATTTCCATGATTCACCACTGGAAATAGATGAACACAAGACAAACACAGTTAAAAGTGCACTGGGTCAAAAAAATATAACTTCAAACAACGACCGCTGTCAAATATTTAAAAAGAAACGTGGTTTTTTCTAACCATGACCAGAAATGCATGCCAAATCTGAAACAAATATGCACAGCGATCATATTATATCACTAGAATACTAATCGCTTGGGTATAGTTGTGAGTTAATTGTTTCATAGTGTTGTGCCCCGAATGGCAACACAACATGTCGCACTAGCGGTTGACGCTGGTGCCGGAAACGGGCTCTCTCAAGCTTACATAGTAGTCCAGTTTATTGCCAACTCCACTGACACGAAGCGACCGACACGATGTCACAGGCGAGACCCTCGAGTACGACTCCCAGATTGAACTGAACTCTGAACTGAACTGAACTACTTTGCCTTGGCTAAGCTACCCTTATATAGTTAGCATAAATGCTAAGCAAAGTCACAAGTGTTGACCAACTATAAGACTAATCAACTAACTCATCATCACATACAATTGCTGGTGATGACTAAACACTAAACAAACCTAAAGCAAATACCTAATGTAATAATTACGTAACTCAGGCTACAACAATAGTATCACATTTATTACTTTACTTGCCTAGAAACAACGTCTTGTTAACTCATCACACTCCAGCACCGCAACTGTCACCAGCAACTGTCACATGCAGCACACCGAGACACACAACACGTTCATTGTTTCAAAGTTTAAGTTTTTAATTAGGTAACTGGTAAAATAAAGGACTCTTAACCATTCTGAAAGTATTAATGGGTTTTAACTTAATTTTTTGAAAACTTAAGAAAAATCATGTTCACACTCCAGGAAGCGAAGATGTCTTAATTTTCCGGCACTCGTGGAGAAGTAGCTTGTAACTTTTCTTTCCGTTATCGACCGCTGTTTGCGCGTGAAGCGCGTCCCCGTTGTCATCCTGCCCCTCCTTGAAGCTAACTCTGACGTGGATTTGTTTGACGGGTCGACGCTGTTCCGTGAGCTCCGTGACGTTCCAGCGGGGCGAGTGTTTCCCGGCCGAGATGTTGAAGAGAGCCGGCTTCTTGGCCGAGTTCAACTGGATGTCCCAGAAGCAGTGGGCAGCTGTTGACAGAAATACGGGGTCACTCGGGTTATGAGATGCAGTGTCTCAGTCAAGCGGACCAAGAAGAAAATATGGCGTTTTTGTGTATTTTATCAGAAAGTCACAAACCACAGACGTCAAGACGATGTCTTGCAGCCACTCTGCGTGGGCCGCGATGCTTGTGAACGCGGACGGTAAGTCGGGCTTGCACTTTTTGTCAACGGACATGGGCGAGTTGCTCGTGACACCGCGCAGGAAGTACGCCCCTCCAGCGCTGGGGTTCCGGAACACGTAACCCCCGCCAGAGTCTCCCCCGCACACGCTGATGTTGCGGCCCACGAAACCTCCGCAGAACTTGTCCAACGTCAGGTATTTCCGGTAGTCCCTGGGCACGGATGTCTTACACGCAGTTGTGTCCAAGAAAGGCAGGTCGACGTAACGCAACGACGAGCTCTGAGTTCTGTCCTCGGTGAAGCCCCAGCCCGGAACCTGAAACCAACATCGGGTGAGACTTGGTCTTCGCAATCGGAGAACCTCTCAATTTCTCGAGAGATTTATATAGAGCTTTTTTACAAAGCTCTAGATCTCGCTAAGCAACACATAGGTTTTGGCAGAATGCAACAGAATGGAAGAGGAGAACCCACCGTGCCAACGCTGCCGTTCTTGGCAAAGTGTCTGTGTCTGTTGGAGAATGTCCAGTCGATGCATATAACGGCCACTTCAGGCGTGATATTTATCGGCGTTGACACCTCTATGACCGCGATGTCTGACTCCAGATGCTTTGACTGTCCTGCGAAGCTTTCTGAAACGTGGATTTGTTTGACTGGTCGACGCTGTTCCGTGAGCTCCGTGACGTTCCAGCGGGGCGAGTGTTTCCCGGCCGAGATGTTGTAGAGAGCCGGCTTCCTGGCCGAGTTCAACTGGATGTCCCAGAAGCAGTGGGCAGCTGTTGACAGAAATACGGGGTCACTCGGGCTATGAGATGCAGTGTCTCAGTCAAGCGGACCAAGAAGAAAATATGGCGTGTTTATGTATGTAATCAGAGTCAAAATCCACAGACTTCTTAGGCAAGGAACCAGCTGCCACCCGTTGACCGCTCTTCAGCTGGACGTAATTAACCCCCTTTATTGTTGGTCTAAATCGAGTACTTTTGGGAGAAAGGTGAAGTAATTGAAAAGTTTTACAAGTTTTTTTTATTGTAAACCACTTGATTTAGAGCTCACGTAAGGTTAGCTCACACTTGTCTAGGATTTGCTTCGGATTCTTTTATTCCTTGATATCAATATGCGGCATTTGTCCGATGCCCACCACAGTGAATCAATTTGCCATGGATTGTAGCATATTATAAAGTCTGTAAGCCGCAAATGCTAAGAAGGCAAAGCGCATTAGTAGGGTAAAAAAGACAGTTCTAGGACAGTCACGTGACTCCCGTCCAAGTTAACTTATTTTTCTGCAGAGTCAGCACTTTTTTTTTCAAGGTCGTGTGACTTTGGTGTAAGTTAACAAACTTTTCCGCAGAGTCAGCACTTTTTTTGCAAGATCACGTGACATTGGTGTAAGTTAACATATATTTTTTTGCAAAGTCACGTGACATCCGTCCAAGTTAATGATCTAAATAATGCAGCGTCAGCAAATTTTATCTTGTAGAATGTTCTCGAAGGTTCTCGAAGGTTTTTGACCTGTGAAGTTCACAGGTGCGACGTATAAATAACGCAGCATCAGCAAAAATTGATCTCACGATCATTTCTATATGTTTATGGAATTTTCCCGAAGGTTTTTAACCTATGAAGCTTACAGGTGCGACATATCAATAATGAAGCGTGAGAAAATTTTATTTTCTAGAATGTTCTCGAAGGTTCTCGAAGGTTTTTGACCTATGAAGCTCACAGTAGCGGTGATTCATTTCTATAAGATTTTGTATGGTTCTATTTTGTTCTACGCAGTTGAAT
This sequence comes from Nemurella pictetii, assembly GCA_921293315.2. NCBI lineage: Eukaryota > Metazoa > Arthropoda > Insecta > Plecoptera > Nemouridae > Nemurella > Nemurella pictetii. The sequence continues at coordinate 12,400,061 of OV121124.1, forward strand.
CTACGCAGTTAAATCAGAGTAAAGTCGCACCTGCACGAACCGGAAATCATCTAATATTTCAACGTCAGCAAAAATCGAAATCGTAGATCAAATCTGTTTCAAGTTATCAGTCGCACACAAATTGTGAAGTGAACAAGTTCAAACCATTCTCATCCTCAGAACATCGCTGAAAGAGTATCATTGTAAGGAAATTGAAAAAACTTCAATACAACAAATAAGGTGAGTACCAATACATGAAATAATATTGCTTCATTATCAATTATTAGAATATGACTTTTAATTTACATTAACTTGTAGAATTGAATAAGTTATGAATTTTGTTTGAGTAAATCGTTGATGTTCACGAAACAGGTTTAACTTCATTTTTTCCACTAAAAATTTATTCTAACAGATTAATTTTAGAATTTCATATGTTCATTGTACACTCATCATGTTCATTATGTTCACTTGAATTCTATTTTTTAAACCAGTTATTTTTATTTTTATTTTTTTTTTACAGATGGATTTTCTCAACAAATTGGGTTCAGCCGATTCACTGTTCAAGACCCTAGACTCCCTGGAAGTGGGTAAGGAATATACTATTCAAAAGTGGTATGTTCTTACAACAAGATTCGGACGACAGATCGCCGTCGACATCGCTGGATATCGGTATTACCTACCATCTCGATTTAGTCAGCTGAATGATGAACAGATTGCTGAATATAATTCAAAAACGATGTTGATTGTTTTCGATGGGAGGAGGAAATTCGGAAATAAACCTCCTACAGCAATCGTATCGTTTAGAGAGGATTAGAAATTTGTTTTGTAAAGAATACCTATTCAACAGTAGTATGTTCTAACAACATGATTCGGACGATAGATCACCGTCAACATCGCTGGATATCGATATTACCTATCACCTCGATTTAGTCAGCTGAATGATGAACAGATTGCTGAATATAATTCAAAAATGATGTTGATTACTTTCAATAGGAAAACTAAATTCGGAAATAAACCACCTACAGCAATTGTATCGTTTAGAGAGGATTAGAAATTTGTTTTGAATGTATTATATTAAAAATAATAAAAATGTTTTCTTCTATTATGAGAATATAACTGAGAGTGTCATTGAATAACCTCCTTGGAATTCACTACCAATTCCACATCCCCAACTGATATACATAATTTAGAGTTATACACTGTCTCAATACCCAATACCATCCCAATTGGGTTACTATACTTAGTTAGTTAGAAGTTAGTTACTTTAGATTCAGTAAACAAGCAGTAGTGACTTGTCTGTACGTTTGAAAAATAAAGGAGGTAAGTGAACAAGTCTCAACTTGCAAACATCTCCAGATCAGTCGAATCAGAGTAAAGTCGCACATATACATACACTACCTTCATATCCGCTACCATCTCAATTGAATCGGAGTATAGTACTTTGATCTCAAATGTTATCGACCTATGAAGCTCACAGGAGCGACGTATCAATAATACAGCGTCAGCAAAAATTGATCTTACGTTCATTTCTATAAGTTTACAGAATGTTCTCGAAGGTGGAGAATAAGTTACTTCAGATTTTTTTGTGGGAGTAGGAATTTTAAATGAAGGGATGTGTATGAATAAAGAAAAATACAATTTGTATATTTTTTAAATATAACCTCTTTTATTTAGAATTGCATCATTTGTATAGGATTATTAAAACGATTACAACAGCTCTGCTTGTACATATCCTTTCTTACAGGAGTGAAACAATGTTTAAATTTTTCTTGAAACAACCTCCTAATAATTTCATCGTTCTCTTCAAGAGTTGTATGTTGAAAAAACCACGTAAATTCTTGGGTTGTTAACTCTCTAGCTTTGTGTGCTAGAAATAAAGCGCAATATTCTCCACAAACTTCAGACATTGGACCTTGTAATTCAACCTCGTTGTAAGTCCATGTTGCACACTGACGACTTAAAAATTGACGATGGCTTTCCACAATCGGCGGTAATCCATACGAGTCAAAAAATTCACCTCTTCCAAATTGATCGATGTGAAAAGCAACCCAATGAGACCCTGGCTTATTTTTCGGATCGGTGTTCGCTATGAGAACACAAGGATGTTGCACAGTTCTAGGTAAGTTATCAGCAGCAAAAATTCCACGAAACAGTGGACTTGTAAATTTATCACACAACAAAGCTTCTTCAAGGTGTAGCGAAATCATCCCGACTGATTGACTCCTTTGGTGGTTCAACTCGTAATGAGTTCATAAATCTCACAACGTTACTTTTAATGAAATAACTACTCACGTAGAAATTTAAACAACGTTGGTACAGACTCATCAAAAGTCTAGAATCACATTTCTGTTTCTATCGATCTCCATGAGATTATCATTTTCTGAATACAATATCATATCTATCGGAGTGGTCAAAGTCTCACTGAATCGAATTTCAATACGGAAACTTCCATTGCGTTGAATATTCCAATGATCTGAACTTGCTGACTGATCCGGTGTCAAATCGAAGACCATCAAAAAATTCCCATGGGGGTAGTCTTCTCTACTAATTTCCATCCCAATATCTTGAGAATTAATCCCAGTCCCTTCATACAACGTCTTATAAGCAGAAATGAAGAGATTATTCTTAAAATCGGGTTGAAGTGCTTTAGCAGGTATTTGTTGTGCATCTACATACAATTGAAAAAAGTTTAAGTTGTGGTGGTCAAAAAAGAAGGGATTTTTCTCGAAATTTCCGTTAAATGCAGCATTTGAGACAAAAGCAACAACAACACGCTTAGGTAGTGTACCTAAATAGATGTTATCAATCGTTCGAGATAGTACCCCAGCAGGAATGGTAATGTTTTTAATTTCAACTCGCGTCAGCGGATATTTGAGATTGGTTCGTTCGAGAGCTTTGTTGTATGCAAGATGCAACGCTGGTTTGATTCGCACCTTTCTTACAAACAGACTCGCATCAACGATATGTGTTTTTACAGAAAAATCTTCCGACATTAAATGAAACGCATCCTTATTCAGATGAAATTTTAACCGCATCTCAACACCGTTTATTAGTAGTTTGTCAGAATTGAATAATTCGTGATGAATATTGGATATCAAATCTACAGACTTACTACCTTTAATAAACATTGATCGTTTAGTAAGACCTTCGTTTGTCTTAAAGTCATTGAACTTCCCAGCTGTATCCTTATACCATAATCTGGATGTAAGATGAGACTTCTTCGCCGCGGGTCCATAGTTCAGAAGCGTCTCGATGTACGCTCGATAGCCGTAAGTGTGAGATGGAGAGCAGGGACCCGAACCGAAATGAATAAAGGTTCTGGTTCCGGTTCCGGTTCCTAATTTTTTCAAATATGGGTTCCGGTTCTGGTTCCGGTTTTACGTTTTAAAAGGTTCCGGTTCCGGTTCCGGTTCCATATTGTGAATAACGGTTCCGGTTTCGGTTCCGGTTCCAAAAAAATACGGGTTTTTTCGGGTTCCGGTTCCGGTTCCGGTTCCGATTCGGGTCCTTGCTGGTAGTATCCCTGGTTTATTCATCATCCCTCCTTTACACCCTCTCCTCTGACGAAATTTACAGAAATGGTAAAACAGGACAAATTCCCGAAATAGCAAAAACTCGACCAAACTGGCCATTCGCTCGGATCGGCTTTGTTTGGTGCATTACTTAGAAGTAATGTAGCGACAAGGGCACCGCCAAAGAACGATTCTCAGATAGATCAGGTGTATTCCTAAAAATTTTAGTTTGAAACGCAATAAAATAACCTGCCCCCCCCCCCCCCCCACCCCGAAGCAATAGTTTTCTTTTGAGGATTTGCTTTGATTCTCTTATGCGAGGCCGCCAAAGGTGGCTGAGAGCCTACTGACGAGATAACACTCTGAATATTATTATCGTAAGCGGCTTCTTGTAGTACAGGATTTCCAGCTAGTACTTTTAGAATACCCTTTGTCACGATGCCGACAGTGTGCCAGTTGCACATTTGAGCAATATAGGCATTCGGTGCTAGATTCTTTTACATTGTATGGATTATTTTTAATGTATACTTCAAAAATAGATATTTTCGTTTTAGAAATAAGAGGGTTTGTGGAAATTTAAATAATTATCAATTATATACAGCGTACAGCAGCGTTCTTCCAGGATTCCAAAGTGGGGGTGCGGTCTAAACCCGGTGGGTGGACTGCGTGCACCCGCGTGCAGAGCCCTCTACATCACTGTTCATGGAGGCATATTCTCAAAAAGTTTATATATTTTCCCCGAACAAAGTCGTGTATACGCGATGAAACTTTTTGTTTAGGCGCGTCAACCGCGAGGTCATTTGAAGCCCAGGTGAATCGACGGTCGTCTTCGGAACAATCCAGTGAAAAGGATTTTTTAATGTATGGAAAAACAAAAAGTTATAACTAAAAAGTTATAAACAAAATGAATACATAATAATAGATCTGAAACAGAAATTGAGATAATTTATGGAACCTTTATGGAACCGAAAAGAACCCTAAATTTTATAGAGGTACCGGTTCCGGTTCCGGTTCCTAAAATTTCATAATAACGGTTCTGGTTCCGGTTCCGGTTCCAAAAAAATACGGGTTTTTTCGGGTTCCGGTTCCGGTTCCGGTTCCGGTTCGGGTCCCTGATGGAGAGGATATTCGTCTCCCATTCAACGAAATCTCCACTTGTGAAAATAGAGCGTGCAACCAATTGTTTACCGGGGCAGTCACTTTTTCTTCAGAAACCAATGCACTTCCATCTCCTTTGGTAACTCGTACGAGTAAATGTAACTCTGTGTGAGCTAGATCGATTAACTCCTCACCACGACCAGAGACAACAAACTCAAATTGCGAGCTTCCTTCCAATGATGCCACTGGTTTGTGTATTCAATGATATGATATTCAATGAATATGTATCCATATTCAATTGCAGCCTGTGTAAGCGGTGTTGTGAATAGGTCCAGCTCGGATTTCATCGCCTCCATCGACTCACTGTGAATGACGGACATTATTCAAAAATATCTCGAAATCTTCTCGGTGCTTTTTCCTTAAACTTCTTCTGCTGAGTTTTCAGAGGATGTTTCTTCTTTTTAGAGACCTTGCTCTCTCGATTGATCGACATCAACTGAAGAGATCGATTATTTTTCACCCGTTTAAGACCACCTCCATCCATACGTGCAAGTTTTTCTTGAGCCTTTCGTTTCAAGTTAGACCCGGCTTCATTTAATCTTTTTTCCAGGGATTGGTGTATATTTTTTCTTTGCATTAAATCATTTGCAATATTCATACCCGACATGATACCTTCGTGAGCAAGTGATCGAGCTCCACTTTTTAAAATTGGTACAGCTAGACGCCACATACTCTTCAAAAAAGAAGCCAATCCATGTCCACGTTGAAATCTGGCACCACGATATATATTCATTCCGGATCCACACTGATTTTGAAAATAATCGATATATCGATCAAAATTATTTCTGTTACAATTTGTCATTTTTGATCTTATCACGTACCGCCGTACCGTCGTCGAATGTGAAGTATAACGCTGACAACTCCCGAGTCAAATGCGATTGGATCACCAAATGCATCTCTTATATCCAAAGTGATCGATGAGAATTCTCGTTTTTCAATCGGTAGATATAACGGTGGGTTAAACGATTGTCGAGCAGCACCTCCATACTTCTCTCCATACCAAGCAGTATCCATATTAATAATTCTTGCCAGAGGAGCAAATATACCTCCAACTACATGAGATTGTAGAATATCACAATAAACATACAACTGTTTCTGAATACCGGCATTCAAGTTACAAACTTTCGGTGATTTTCTTACCGACAGTATATTCATACCGGGTTCAAAACCCATTTGCAGAGCAAGTGTATCGGATAATACCACTGATTTGAACACTCCCCCGTCTGAAATATCTACTTTGGTTGACGCAAATGACTCTGTTAGTAGAACATTGAAATCTCCTCCAGCTGCGTGTGCAAGAATATAGTTAATTGCAAAATGGAGTGCTGATACAGTGCGATAATACCCGGGTTTAATTTCTTCGGTCTTCGTCACATCTCCATCACTGTCATCAGACTTTATAGTATAGGTAACTTGATTAGATCCTGCCAACACATTATCTACTGTATATGGGAAATGAATTTCAAACAAAGCTGCCTCCCACTCGCCGTGGAGTTCGATGCGCTGTGGGAGCTGTGTTTTGAATCGTGTGGTGGTGTTTTCTGGGTAGTAATCCAAAGAACTGTTGCTCGGTAGCGTCAAATAGAAATCCTTACCCCGAATCATATTAAATGAATAACGTCGGACTTCTTAACCCACGAGTTGTGTGACGATGGATATCCGTACCATTTAACTAACAGTTGCGTTCTGGCACCTTTTCCTTTCGAGTCAATTATTTTATCTATTTTAAATTCTGTAGATTTTTTAATGCGTACTCGTTTCAAATCAACTTCGTAAAATGTCCCTTCAATTGGTTGGTTACTTAGATCTTCTATTCTGTACACTGTTAAATCACGTCTAGGAAGGATCTCTGTTATTATAAAAATTTCATCCGACCAGTTTTTTTCAAACCCTTTCTCAAATTGATCTTTTTCTCGTGAAATTCGAACATGGTCACCAACCACGAATTTATTCAATTTCCGTCTTTTAAATGACATTGTTTATTAAGAGTTTGCCAAACATCTATCATGTTATTCATATTCACATCAGCCGGTGGTAATTTAATCGTCCTATGAATTGTATGGTTGTAGCTTTGCAGCACATCAGCAATTATATCGATATAGCGATAGGATGACGTATGGGTGAATACACGCCAAAGTTTACTTTTTGCTCCTTTTGTGTCGGGATTGTTTGTGTGGTAAAAATGGATGTTGTTATCTTTTAAAAATGTTTGAAAGTGACGGTTTTTAAATTCTCTACCTGTATCTGTATTCAAATTAGTAGGTTTTCTATTGGATGTTGAAAATATTTCCTTAAATCCTCTTATAATTTCAGCACTTGTTTTATTTCGTAAAACTACAACCCAAGCAAATTTACTGAAAATATCAATTACTGTCAACAGATATTTATAGTTGTCATTATATTTACTAAGAGATTGCATGTCACAAAGATCACTTTGCCAGACGTCATCGATGTAGTTCACGATGAACCTGTTCCGATTGAAAACCTTTCTACGTGGTCGATGAAGAGTGAATGCATCTTGAGATTCTAACCATTTTTGTACATCGAGTTTGCTAATTGTTTTATTAGTAGCTTTCCAAAGTTTGTCAGCAGTAGAAAAACCAGCAGGGTTTGCCGCATTGTAGTATATTTTCTGGAGTAATTCTCGTGATCTAACCTTCATGCTTTACACTAAAAGTAAAATTTTTTCCAGTTATTCACCACTGCACGATCACTTCGTCTCTTAACACATTGGTTCTTCTCGGGCGAATGGTCTTCAATCTTCCGTTTTACCGTCTTCTCACTGTTGCTAGGAGATACAGCAATCTCGCGATGTCTTGATCGAATGAATTCTCTTCGTTTTATGTTTGATATATATTTCATTGGAACTTGTATTTCATCTAGAATTACAGCAAAACTCTCCCAACCTTTTGGATTTGAAGTCTTACGGTTAGTTACAACATCCGAGATTAATTGAACAATATTCGAACCGGTGATTTTACTCCCTTTGATTTTTACTAACCCACTTTCATCCCAGTCAATGTTATTATCACTCAAAAGCAAATCATAAAGTTCTTTTGCATTATCATACTTCTTACTTGGTAGAGATTTTAAGAGCTCTTCTTTCAACGCATCCTCATCAGCATTATTTTCATCTTCACTGTTCGGAACGTTCCATGATATATTTGAGGGATTCATTTTTTGTTGATATTCATCGATAATTTCTTGTTTTATCTCCCTCTTCACTGGAATCGATTCGTCTTCTCGCGAGTCTTTTATTTTTTCCGTAACATCACTTCTCAACATTTTAGAGATAAAGTGTAAATAACGCTGCAAGACTTGCTGGTAACGCGAGAGTTTTTCATTATCATCGAAATTTGACGTGTGTAGAATTTGATCCATTTCATTCCTGAGTGTGGAGATTGTGTTTTTTATCGGGTTGGTAAGCACAACATGTTGCGACTTGTTTGAATCAGCTGATTGTCTGCCGAGACGGTCGAGCGTTTGTTGATCGATCAGAACCATTTTCTTTGCGTGTTGCATCATGTCATCAAACCTGTTATCACACCGCTTAGAATTGGACTGAGTAGAAGCGGAATTATTCGGGAACCACCTTTTTGAAGTAATCGTTTCTTCTTCTGCCAAGTTTCGCCTTTTCTAACCAACTTACGAAGCAACTTCTTGTGACGAGAGAGTCGACTCTTTTGAGCAGGTTCGAGCTTCACACGACCTGATATACAATTTTCCGCGCATTCGCAAATTGATCGAATTAAATTTTTATCCGATCCTTTTATTATTGCCTCCCGCATGATCGGTCTTGCTTTATGCAAGGTACGCAGGATTTCAACTTGCTTGCTTACTGAATCACTCATGGTAACCAAGTGAGTGTGATAACAGTACCTTCTTTTATTTATAATCATTTCGGGATGTATGCATATTGATTGTGATCGTCTGGGAATATTGATGTTCTAAAGCGTAGATTATCAGGTGTTTTTTGATGACAGTCCACCAGTAAGTATCCATAAGGTGCTGATGTTGCATCTTCAAAGGCTTCACAAAAAAATTTCACGTTTCGTGGTTGCACCTGTCGTGCAAAATAGGAAACCTGAGATCGGTCTCGCGGACATTTGAATAATACAAAATAGGTTGAATTGAGTGAGATATCACGCATTCCTTTACCCTTGTGAAATAAATTTTGAGTGATAAAAACAACTGATATATCCCTATGGTGTGATTGTCGTGTGAACAGGTTAGTAATCGAATTATCGACTTCTGACATCAGATCATCGAGAATTATCAACTTCGAGTCACGATCCGCACTCAGATCTTCGGCCTTTGGTAGTCCCATGTGAAATGATATTCTAGGATCATCGACGGTATCGTGAAAATCTTGTTCTTCGGTGTAACACCATACGATTCTATTGATTGGCTTATCTGTCATCTCATCGATATTCGATAAGAACCTTCTCGTCCATGTTGTTTTACCTGCAGACGAGGAACCCGCGAGTAGAATCGTAAATGGTACGTGAAGCCGGGTGTCCATGTTGAAGACTGAGATGTTTATAACCGATACGTTGACTTATAATATTCGGATGAGGTTTGGGTAGGAGCAAATAATATTTTCTCTTTTTACACATTACAAATGTATATTTCTTTATTCAAAATCAGTAACAAGAGATGTAGAAATTATAAAACATGTTCATCATTTACAAAGTTTACATCATCATCATCATCATCATCATCATCATCATCATCATCATTGTCATCATCATTGTCATCAGCGTCGGTTATATCTTTGATAAAGTAATGACCATGAGCCAGTGTGTTTACTCCACCTGGTAGAATATATCGTTTGTCATCATATGGGGATAGAGTAATTTTTTTCTGCTCGATTGTATAAACCTCATGGTTAATGCTTCTTATGCTAACCATGTTGTGTTTTGATATAGTTTTCGAAAACAAACACTCTTTATAATCTGCATGTTTTATCTGCTTTCTAAGCGTCGTTCTTAAAATACCTTTACCGACTTTTTTACATTTACCACTCTCTTCGAGAAATGAATACATTTTTGGTCGCAGTCCTATAAATTCTCTTACAGTTCTACCGTCCAGCTCGTCTTTCATTTTCCCGAGAACCTTCATATTAACCTTACTGTAGAGAAAATGATCTGGTTGAAAATTGTAAGTATCAAAGAGGTGTAAATCATCAAGCATATCCTTATACACGTTCTCAGTGAATATCTCATATGCTAAGCTGTCGGTGTCTGTGAATAACAATTTTGAATTCTCTGGGTATTTCCTTTTCACATAATTGTAATGGAAGTCGTACATAAAGGTTTTACTAACCTCTAATATCGTGAAACCAGCGTAAATAGGTCTATTTAAAACAATATGTTTCTTGATAGAATGTACGGCAACGAGTTCGTTTGCAAAAATTTTGAAATTTTGATATGCAGGTGAAGCTACTACTTTGTTTAATCTTTTTTCAGAATTTACAAGCTCAACGTTTACTCGTAGCCGTAGATTTTCCATCGTCTTTCCAAAAACAGCATTGTTCATCAGTTTGAAAAAATCTTTCTCGAAATTATTCCGTGCGTTTTTACGTTGATCGGTGTTAAAATCAATATACTTTTTCAACCATGGACGCTGCTTCAACTCTATAACTCGATGAATTTTCAATAATTTTAACCCTAAGCTGATGCACTGCTTTAAATTTCTATAGTGAGTTACGTAGTTCAACTTGTTGTTTAAATTTGGAACCAATTTTATGTTTTTCTTAGATGATTTCATATTAAAATCTTTCAAAAAGTTCTGACTGTATGGTGATAACATAGATTTCGAAATGTTGATTTTTTCGGGAGCAAGAGGGTATTCATTATGTAAATTGTGTAAATTTTCAGGGTATTCAAGATCGACTTCAAGTATATAACCATAATCTGCATCATCAGCTATATTTTCTACATTAAAAATTGAAATTTCATCGGTGCTTAACCACCTAAAATGAGATATCGGTAGATATTGTAACATTGCTAAGCCATAGAGATTGTTCATATCCCAGTAAGTGATGAAAGAATTTGGTTGTCGAGGATTAAACTCACTCGTTTCGGGGTTATTAGCTTTAGAATATCTAGTGGATATCATCGAAACACCTCCTCGTATTCCACCTTCTAAAAAGATGTACATGTTAGGGTCGGTGAGTAACTCTAATTCCACACCGGTCATTCTCAAACACGCTTGCCATGCCAGACCGGGAGCTGTGTAGGAATGACATGGGTCAAGTTTATAATTTTCTGAGCAGAGTTGTCGAAAGTTTTCAAAAACATCAGCGAGTAACAGAACATCAGTTTTCACATAGAGGTCCTGGTACTCACCTAGATTTTTAATTTTGAATGCATCCCATACCGCGGTCGCGTGCGCGTAATCAGAATCACTTATGTGTTCCTCTGTAAGCGTGTTGAAAAACGCTGACTGCGGTGGTAATTTATTTTCATGGAATCTCTCGGGAGCGTCCATGTAATCATAAGGAAATTTACCTTTGCGTAGAAGTAGTGATGTTAGTGACGAATTTTGAAATTGATTATTAAGAATTTTGAATTTGTCTGAACCATATCCAGCGAGATTACCCACAAGTGTTTCTAAGGAGGCACTCAAGAATTGTAAAGAATCGAGAAAACGTAAAGAATTGATTTGAAACGAAATATACTTTTCCATATTATTGGGTATGCATGTTATCTTGGTTGATTTAAATTTACCCAATGATTGCATGATTAGATGAGAATCGTAACCACGCAAGTTGTGGAATATCACAGGGATGTGAGATGCTATTTTATAATTTATATTACAGCTGTTATGCGCTGCTCCGCGAAACAGACCGGTCATATGATCATGATCACGAACACGATCTACTCCGAGGGCTCGCTCGCAAATAGAGCAGATCTCAGCATTTTCAAACCGTCTCTCTTCTTCAATACTCATAGCAAGAGGTTTATTAACATGCATTAGTTTAAGCAATTCTTTCTCCTCTTCCAAAATATTTTCTAAGAAGTGGTCTACTGCATCAACACCTCTATATACTGTAATCGGCTTAAGAGACTGTCCATTTGAATCAACGATAATAAATGCATACCCAGATGGTTCGTGGTACTTTGTTTTTATTGTAGATGAACCGCCGATGTTCATATCTGAATTTAGAATTTTGCTATTGAAACTTTCAAAGTCGGCGTAGATGGTGAAAGGTACTTTCAAGCTGAAACTATGTTCTTTAAATTTCATTATATCATTCTTCTTAAATTTACTTGGCATTTCAATTTTTTGAGGATTATGGCGTTTACAAAATTGAGTGTGCTCCTTAAGAAGACTTGGTTTACTGTAACGATGTAGACAAAGATTACAATAAAAAACTCTGCCATCATGTTTGGTCAAAGATGATAACAGACGGCTTAGATCAGTAACTAAACAGTAATGAGTTGTCTGCTCGTTTGAAAAATAAAGGAGGTTGACATGTGTTTCACGGGTGGACTTAGTGATTCTCAACGGGAATACTTCTTTATCATACCCAAACACATTTACAGAAATACTAGAGTTTTGTTTTTCGAAACGATCTAATTTTGATAAATCTACTGGATAATTAATTCCAGTCATATTCAATTCTGTTTCATAATTCTTATAACAACTTACTCTCTCACCGTGATGGTTTGCAGGGTGAATTTTAGCAAGAATACACCAAATAAAACATTTTTGATCTGAATTTTGAATGTTAATAACTGCCTTCTTTTTAGCTATTGATTTTGGGAGAGGGATATAACTACTTGCCGAGAGTGGAACATATTTGGCGATATTTAGTTCCATATTTAAAATTCTATCAAATGTCCAATTACTTCCTTCTTTCTGGTAATTGGATATTACCTTAGCTATTCTCTCGAAACTTTTGCTAAATTGTACATTAATTTCAAAATTCTGTAAAAGTGTTTGGGTATGACTCCGGAAACAGGGGGTGGCTTCAATTAACTCTCCTTCAGATTCTCTAGTGTAAAGAGGGTTAATTGAAATGTACCATTTCACACCATGCATTGAGGATAGATTCTCCGATAATTTTGACTCTACACCTGCTTTTTTATCCGAAAGAAATGACAGCACATCGTCATTATTAGCTCTTGACCCTTCAAATGTGTAGACTTTTACAGACTTTCTCAATGCATGATTTGAAAGACGTGCACCACCCCCTGTTTGCGTTTGAGAAGGTGTTTCCATTATATCTACCGGCTGGGATGATGTCATACCATGAGAGCACTCTCTATGCCTTAGCAAGTTGTTTCTCGTGGTGAATGTAAGACTGCAGATATTGCACTTTGGATGACGCCCTAGATGTTGTGTTAGGTTACCCTTTCGATTGAAGCGTGCCTTACAATATTGACATCGGTGTGTCATATGAGACGATGATGATGAAGATGCTTGTTGCTGGTTCCTGGTGATAGAGATTGTTTGAATTTAGTCAACTAATTTTGAAACACTACTAACAATCCTAATATTGTTTCAAAATAAAATCTCATGAATTCACTTACTCAATTATACCAGAAGAGGATGTAGGCTGACTGGAAGTTTCAGCATTGGGGTTTACGTTTGAGTTAGATTGCAGATCAGAGAGTTGATCGTTTCTATCTTCTCTTTCAATTTCCCTGTAACGAACAAAATAATGTTAATCAAATTAATACAGGTAAATATAGAAATTGTGAAATGAGATCATCTTTAAGTAAAACTTACATTGCAAGGTTCGCAGATGAATTCACGGAATTAAGAATGCTATCACAGATTGCCTCGATATTTCTAAAAGAAAAAAAAGGTAAAAATTAGAAATTTAATTTAAAACCAAAAGCATAAAAATGAAAATAAAAGATAAATGTAGTAACTTACATGAGATTTTGAATATAATTGTTCGAATCCATTTCCTTTAGTGTCTGTAAAACTTTTGATGCGTAGGTACTAGGCTATGCGAACACTCATATAATCGTGTTGTGGATGAGCGTAATATTTACGCTCACCCTCAACGCAATTATATTGCGTGTGCGCATAGCCTAGAGGCTTTTATGATCAATTTAACATGTCCAGTAAGAATTAAGCAGTTTTCTCAATGACATTTGAATATTTCAAAACGTAAAAATCGATTTAAAGAAAAACTATTCAAATGATTTGGTTCAAATTAATATAGTATATTCTTTTTACGATTTATAATGTACACAGTAAATTTTGTGGACATCGCTTGAAGATAAAGTGGCTTAAGTTGCAAAAAACTGAAAAAACGCTAAAAAATCGTCATAAAAGCGCCATTTTCAAGAAAAGTGCTTAACATACAACAATGAAATTTTTACACAAACATTAAATCGTGAGGGTCAACATTTCCTGAAAGTTTCGTCAAATTATATTCAGATACTTGGCCTCTAGAGTGCAAAACGTGTTTTGGAAAAACTGAAAAATTTCGTAAAAACATAATAACACAAAATTTACTCGTCCGATTTGCTTCAAAAACGTGGCAGATCTAAGTTCAGAGAAAACGAAGGTCCTTGTAAATTTTCATCAAAATCCGTTTTGGCGTTTGGCCGGAATCGTGCGAACAAACACACAAAAAAACAAAAAAAAAAACACAAAAAAAAAAAAAAAAACAAAAAAAAAAACATTCCGGATTTTTTTAGCAGTAAAGTGTAATTGAAGATTTCGCTTCACTCGCTACGCTCGTTACGCTCATCAATAAACACACAAGTCACTAATTATAGTGAGATATGATCTGGAGATGCTTGCAAGTTGAAACTTGTTCACTTTACAGGTAAACACACAAGTCACTAATTATAGTGAGATAAGATCTGGAGATGCTTACAAGTTGAGACTTGTTCACTTCACAGTTTTTGTATGACTGATAACTCGAAACAGATTTGTTAAACGATTTCAATTTTTGCTGACGCTGAATTATCAGACGATTTGCAGTTCGAGCAGGTGCAACTATTCTCCACCTTCGAGAACATTCTATAAACTTATAGAAATGAACGTGAGATCAATTTTTGCTGACGCTGTATTATTGATAAGTCGCTCCTATGCGTTTCATAGGTCGACAACATTTGAGAACAAAGTACTATACTCCGATTCAATTGAGATGCTAGCGGATATCAAGGTAGTGTATGCTTCTTAATTGACAGAAGGGTTTGAATTATAATATTGAACATACTTTAGTTTCACCTTAACAGATCAATTCAATTTCTGCGTAGATTGTCAGGTCATTTACACGTGTGATTTAAAAACAGAGTAGAACTATACAGAAACTTATAGAAATGAATTTCTGCTGACGTGATATTATTGGTACATCACTCCTGTGAGCTTCATAGGTCAAAAACCTTCGAGAACATTCGAGAACATTCTAGAAAATAAAATTTTCTCACACTGTATTATTGATATGGCGTTGCTGTAACTGCGTAGATTCAACGTGTATATGCAAGTGCGTCACTACTTTCCGGTTTGTGCAGGTGCGTCTTTATTCTGATTCAACTGCGTAGATTGACAGGTCATTAACACTTCTGATTTAAAAACAAAATAGAACCATACAAAAACTTATAGAAATGAATTTCTATTGACGTTATATTATTGATACGTCGCTCCTGTGAGCTTCATAGGTCAAAAACCTTCGAGAACCTTCGAGAACATTCTAGAAAATAAAATTTTCTCACGCTTCATTATTGATATGTCGCACCTGTAAGCTTCATAGGTTAAAAACCTTCGGGAAAATTCCATAAACATATAGAAATGATCGTGAGATCAATTTTTGCTGATGCTGCGTTATTTATACGTCGCACCTGTGAACTTCACAGGTCAAAAACCTTCGAGAACCTTCGAGAACATTCTACAAGATAAAATTTGCTGACGTTGCATTATTTAGATCATTAACTTGGACGGATGTCACGTGACTTTGCAAAAAAATATATGTTAACTTACACCAATGTCACGTGATCTTGCAAAAAAAGTGCTGACTCTGCAAAAAAAGTTTGTTAACTTACACCAAAGTCACACGACCTTGAAAAAAAAAGTGCTGACTCTGCAGAAAAATAAGTTAACTTGGACGGGAGTCACGTGACTGTCCTAGAACTGTCTTTTTTACCCTACTCGCATTTAATCTGAAACACAGTTGAAGTCGTTTCCGCTCCAGTTTTCCTATACATATTTCCTGATGAACTCCATCTTGGTCACAAAATTAAAACTGAAATTAATGAATAATGATTGAACTATCTCTGGACATTATAATAGCACCATTTGGATAAAAAAATAAATCACCCAATAATCAGAATAAAGCCGCAGTGACTACCTGATATCAGGAACATGGGTGAGATCAGCGAGCCACCACAAACAGCCAAGTTGGTGCCCGCCTTGAAGACTGCAACGTGCCAGGGAAACTCCCCGAAGGCCGCCTCCATCCCGCCCACCGACGTCAGCATGCCGGCAAGTTTCTTCCGAAGGCCGCACTCTGCAACTGGAGGACAATCATCGCGGTTATGTGACGTCATTGCAGAGTCTCGCATCCTGCCTCCAGCCGTTGCAGAGTGTGAGACTCACCTGGAAGACACTCGAAGGGCTTGGGAATCCAACGAGCTCTGCTCCTGCTGCAGCGAACAGAGCTGAAACGCGGCGTCGGGACGGGCAGCCGGTGGCCCAGCCGGCAAGACAGCCGGGCTGTTACACCGACCGGCACCGGCCCCTGGCAGTTCACCTTGACTCCCGCCAGAGTGCAGCGCGCGGCGACGGAGAGTGAAGTCAGCGCCGGGCAGCCACGCAGAGGAGTTGAGGCTGTGTCAAGATATCCGAAGATAATGTCACGGTAAACATTAGGCAGTGCAAACTTCTTGCCGTATAAGATTATCAGGCGGTTATCTAATACATATAATGTCCGTCGATTTAGTTGCCCCGGGATTCCATTGTTGGCTATGTTTCTTTGTATTCAGTAGTGCAAATTTAGAAATCCCTTTCATGAAACATTCACGCACTCTCCACCAAACGTCTTTGTCTAGAATTAAAACACAGCTAATTTTCTACTGCTAAGGCTATGTTTCCTTTGGATCACTTGAATATTTCTACTAGAAAACTCGGTCGAAACGTTCGCGGCCCAGCCTAGACAGCTACTTTGAGTTCAAGTGCAACCTTCGTGCACTCATTGACTTTTCAATTTACACGAAATAATAATAATTACACATTCAATTTGGTACGTACATGCATTACTGACCATTTGGAGATGTCCTTTATCGTTTCATTGTGATTTTTTGTGCCAAAACGTGATAAGAACATTTCTGACATTTCGTCAATGACAGCTGGCAAATTATGAATTTCAAGGGCTTAAAACTCAAACAGGCACGACTACCAGGATACATTTTTTCACTAGGGCTGCTCCAGAGTTGATGGAATGAATGAAATCAAAAGTTGCCGCCAACTTTCGCAAAAATTTTGGCCTATAGGCCTTTGGTTTGCAACGTGCACTCAACAAATCTGCATTTTACTACTTTATATTCACTAAAAACAACTAAATTCGGGTACTTTCTTGATTTTTCTACCATTTCCAATCGTCTCACGTATTTTTTATAGCAACTCAAATTACGAAAACATGAAATGAGCATCAACGAAATGTCACCATCTGACAGCTGGCAAAATAATTAATTTCCATCTCTCACAACTCAAAGATAGCAAGCAAGTAATTTAGTAATGATTTCATTCTGCGCCGACCGATTCAAGTTTCAATGCAATCAATTGATTATTTATTTGTGAAAAGTCGACCGAAAGTATTTAAGTCCAGCCTAGACAGCTAACCCGATTGCAACGCGCACTCATTGACGTGACATGATACACTTTTATTTAATAAGAACGGAATGATAACAGCACATGGCCGAAATTTAGCCATTAAAAAAATTGTTAAAAACGAGTTTATATTGCAAGAAAAAAGCAACTGCTCATTCCACGAGGACAGCATGGAAGTGTCAAAACAATCACACGAACAATTCTACAAGGAAAGGCGATCGAAACTTTGCACGTCCAGCCAAGACAGTTAATCCGAGTGCATCGTGTAATCGAGTGCGTATCAAAAGGCCGAGTTTGCAATAGACCGAGTCTCCAAAACACCGAGTGTGCAAAAGGCATCGCCACGCCAATTTGCAGGTGATATTTATTCATACAAATTCTCAAACGAAAACATGTTTCTTCTTTCATTTGAAACAATTTTTCGTCTTTTCAATGCAATTTAAATTGAGGAAAATACAGAAAAACAATTCCGACATTTAGTCAATTGACAGATGGCTAAGAATGAATTTCTATTGCTCAAATCACGAACATGCATTATGACTCAAGAGTGGAACACACACTCATCTACATTGCAATAATTTACGCGTTATTTTTTAATAAAAACACATAATTAAGGGCATGTTCGCGTACCAACTTCCAATTGTAATCATCAGGCTTTATTTTAGCATTTTAAATCGCGAAAAACCAAGAGCAAAATTGTCTTCACGGCGGCATTTGACAGCTGGAAAAAAATGATTTCTATTCAAAACTCAAATAAGCAGTGACCTAATGGATACATTTGTCACTTTAGAATTTTGAAGAGTCAATGCATTGAATAAAATTATAAAAACGTCGCCAAACTCACGTAACTTGAATACCCGAGAGCAAGGCAAGTAGTACCTACTTACCAGACACGAGAGTATCTAACATAAGAAACGGAAAAAATTTCAACGCAGGATAGGGGAGGGGTAGGGTGGGTGAGGAGTTGGGAAGGGTAGAATTAGGGTAGAGGTAGAGGTGGGGTAGGGTGGGAGTAGTTTATCAGTTGGGTAAAAGCAGGGTATTGGTCGTGAAGGGGTTGTGTAGAAGTAAGTATGAGTAGTTTAACGGAAGCTTAGAGGTAGTGTAAGGAGTCGGGAATGGGTAGTTTATGGGGAAGTGTATAGGGGAAATTTTCCTTTAAGCATAAAGTTTGTCTTATGGGCACAGGGTTTGTCTTATAGGCACAGGGTTTGCCTTTTGAGTAAAGGGTTTACCTTATGGGCTTATTTTTGCCTCAGGGGCTTGGGTTTCCTTTTAAGAGTAAGGTTTTTCTTTATTGGCATAGGGTTTTGCCTGATGAACATAGTGTTTTGCCTTTTGGGCATATTTTTGCCTTATAAGCATAGGGTTATGCCTTATGGGTATCAGGTTTTCCTTATGGGCATAAGGTGTGTATTTTGGGAAAAGAGGCTGTCTCATAAAAAATAGTATTATCAATAAAGGTAAAAGGCGTAAACACATAGTGCCGGAGGCACGGGGCTCCGCTGCTAAAAGACTATTCGATATTTTTACGAATGCATTCGAAAAAACCGTAATTTCTATATCATATCTTTTTCAGGATTCAAACAGCGAACAAGAATACTATTTGAGGTGCTACAATTATTCAACGGATGTGGTTCAAAAGCTGCTATTCAAAACTGCTATAATAATAATAATAATAATATAATAATATTTGCAATATCTTTTTCAGGATTCAAACAGCGAACAAGAATACTATTTGAGGTGCTACAATTATTCAACGGATGTGGTTCAAAAGCTGCTATTCAAAACCAGAACATTTTTTAATCTTAATTTTCTGTTAAATTATTACTCTTAACTGATGTTGATAGAAATGACCTACCATTAGGTTGTTTCATGTTAATGCGAGTCTAATATATCGAATAGCCTCAAATACAGTTTTATTTACAAATTTCTAAAGTATAAATTGACAAAATAGATGTCGAAATGTTTGCCTGCATTTAAAATGGAGGCATGGGGTGCATCTTGACGAGGGCTTTACTAAGAGATTTAGTCACTTTACCACGGTCAGAAGCTAGATCGCCTACATGTCTTAAGGGAATCAGCAAAGAGGATGAAAAATTTGGACAAAGTAATAAACGAAAATGTTAAAGGCAAAGAAAACATTGTACCTAATGCCCAAGGTCCATCAGTCTAACCCTTATACTGCGCCCAAAAGGCGAAGCATACTCCCATAGGGCGAACTATACGCCCATATGGCAAACCAAACGCGAACTATACGCCCATAGGGCGAACTATACGCCCATATGGCAAACCATACGCGAACTATACGCCCATAGGGCGAACTATACGCCCATAGGGCTAACAATACACCCATAGGGTGAGCTATACACCCATAGGGTAAACTATACACCCTTAGGGTGAACTATACGCCCAAAGGGCAAACTATACACCCATAGGGTGAACTATACGCCCATAGGGCAAACTATACACCCATAGGGTGAACTATACGCCCATAGGGCTAACAATACACCCATAGGGTGAGCTATACACCCATAGGGTAAACTATACACCCTGAGGGTGAACTATACGCCCATAGGGCAAACTATACACCCATAGGGTGAACTATACGCCCATAGGGCAAACTATACACCCATAGGGTGAACTATACGCCCATAGGGTAAACTATACACCCATAGGGTGAACTATTCGCCCATAGGGCAAACTATACGCCCATAGGGTGAACTATACAACCATAGGGTGAACTATAGGCCCATAGGGAAAACTATACACCCATAGGGTGAACTATACACCCATAGGGTGAACTATAAGCCCATAGGGCAAACTATACACCCATAGGGTGAACTATACACCCATAGGGCAAACTATACACCCATATGGTGAACTATACGCCCATAGGGCAAACTATACACTAGAGATGGGATTTTTCGGATTTCAGTCGGCCCGGCCCGACCTCGGCCCGACCAGTCCCGAGTCCGGCCCGGCCCGAAGCCCGACGGGCCCCCAATTTTTTCGGCCCGATCCGGCCCGAAGTATTTTCCAAAAATTTACGCCTGTCCGAAACTGTCCGAAGGCCCGAATCTGTCCGAAAGTCCGAAACTGTCCGAAGGCCCGATACTGTCCGAAGGCCCGAAACTGTCCGAAGGCCCGAATCTGTCCGAAACTGTCCGAAGGCCCGAAGCTGTCCGAAACTGTCCGAAAGTCCGAAAATTTCCAAAAATCCGGAAATATCCGAAACTGTCCGAAACCACTCTTGCTGCCAGCAATCTTCAGCAATCCAATCCAATTCAGCAGTCCAATCCATAGAGTATTTTTTGTCCTGGTCCCGGTTTTCCCAAAACGAAGTATGCTCCAAACATAAAGAAAATCTGACTCACTGTAGTGAAGAGCTCATTCACAGCGCAGCAGGTGCAATAAATCCGATTAGGCAGTTCTCCCTGTCTATTTTTGCTGCACATATCACATTATCACATTGAAAACTGCACTAGCAGTGCCTGCATCCCGGTCGGCTCTCGGGTGAATACTGAATGAACATTGCATAATATTTACGCATGGAGTGGAAGGCATTTGTAAGAGAAGCAAAATTTTATTTTAAAAAACAAAAAAACAAGATAGCTCGTGACTAATTCTATTCTAATTTCCGAATCCGTCAAATTGCCGGCCGGCTGGCTGGCGCCAGCGAACTCAAGCATAATCTGCAAATCTCATGTCGAAAATTCTTCGAACTCATGAAGGACCAAAGGCCAAAGCCTGGAAAGGCTGCGTGAGATCGGTCTAACAAGCACATGGCATGGGAAAATTTTCACTATCGCTGTGATACAGATATAGACGTAGATGGCTGTTCGGGAATTAGCTTCGACTGCAAAACGAGGGATAATGTTGATTACAGAAGCCAGCTGCGAGTAAAAAATATCGACTTGAAAGAAACATTACGGTTTAAGATATTGGAAGGGAAAGAGACTTCTGAGTGCACGGGCCACTCCTCGACAGCCCGATGGCCCGACAGCCCGAACCGGCCCGACCGGCCCGACCGGCCCGAACCGGCCCGACGGCCCGACGGCCGGGGATGTCCGGCCCGAGCCCGGCCCGACGTCTCAGATTCAAGATCCGGCCCGGACCGAGGCCCGATAGTTGAAAACAAAATCCGGCCCGGCCCGGCCCGAAAGTCGGGCCAGGCCGGGCCGGGCCGGGCTTTCGGGCCGTTCGGGCTTTTTTCCCCATCTCTAGTATACACCCATTGGGTGAACTATACGCCCATAGGGCAAACTATACACCCATAGGGTGAACTATACGCCCATAGGGCAAACTACATACCCATAGGGTGAACTATACACCCAAAGGGCGAACTATATGCCCATAGGGCGAACCATACGCCCTTCGGGCGAACCATACGCCCGTAGGGCGAACAATTATCCCATAGGGCGTACTATACGCCCATAGCGTACTATACTAGCGAACTATACAATAGGCGAACATTCACCCGTATTGCGAAAATTTGGCCTATAAGCTTTTTGTTCGCCCTATGAGCGTATTTTTGTCCCTATGGGCGTGTGGTTCGCCTAATGATCGTATAGTTCACCCTTTGGGCGTATAGTTTGCCCTATGGGCGTATAGGTTGCCCTATGGGCGTATGGTTCGCCCCATGGTCGTATGGTTCGCCCTTTAAGCGTGTGGTTCGCCCTTTACGTTTAGCGAACATTCACCCGTATTGCAAAAATTAGGCCTATGAGCGTATTGTTAACCTTGAGCGTATTTTTCCTCTATGGGCGTATAGTTCGTCCTATGGCCGTATGGTTCGCCCTTTAGGTGTATGGTTTGCCCTATGAGCATGTTGTACGCCCTGTGCGTATAGTTCACCCTATGGGTGTATAGTTTGCCCTATGGGCGTATATTTCGACCTATGGGCGTATGGTTTGCCCTATGGGCGTATTGTCCACCCCATGGGCGTATAGTTCGCCCTATGGGCGTATAGTTCGCCCTATGGGCGTATAGTTCGCCCTATGGGCGTATTGTTCACCCTATGGGCGTTTAGTTTGCCCTATGGGCGTATAGTTTGCCCTATGGGCGTATAGTTCGCCCTAAGGGCGTATAGTTCGCCCTATGGGCGTATAGTTTGCCCTATGGGCGTATAGTTCTTTCTATGGGCGTATAGTTCGCCCTCTGGGCGTATAGTTCGCCCTTTGGGCATATAGTTTGCCCTATGGGCGTATAGTTTGCCCTATGGGCGTATTGTTCGCCCTATGGGCGTATAGTTTGCCCTATGGGCGTATAGTTTGCCCTAAGGGCGTATAGTTCGCCCTCTGGGCGTAAAGTTCACTCTATGGGTGTATAGTTCGCCCAATGGGCGTATAAATCGCCCTAAGGGCGTATGGTCCACCATATGTTAAATGCATCAATTATATAAATCTTCTTTGCATAAAGGGAACAATTCACTTACACCCCACCACGCGTCTCTGTCTAGATTTTAAACACAGCTTATTATACACAGCAGAGGTTTTATTCCCCATGGAATCAATTGAACAGTTCTATTTGAAAACTTGGTCGAAACTTTGGGAACCCAGTCTAGACAGCTACTTCAACTGCTACGTGCATATTTAGCCCTAATGGCGTATGGTTCACCCAAAGTTCTATAGGTTTTATTCACGCCTTTTGAACAAAGGTTTTGCATAATTGGCACATTTCTGCATTATGGACGTACTTATGCCTTAAGGGCATAGGGTTTACCTTATGGACATAGGGTTTGCCTTATGGACATAGGGTTTGCCTTATGGGCATAGGGTTTGCCTTATGGACATAGGGTTTGCCTTATGGGCATAGGGTTTGCCTTATGGACATAGGGTTTGCCTTATGGGCATAGGGTTTGCCTTATGGACATAGGGTTTGCCTTATGGACATAGGGTTTGCCTAATGGACATAGGGTTTGCCTTATGGACATAGGGTTTACCTTATGGACATAGGGTTTGCCTTATGGGCATAGCGTTTGCCTTATGGGCATAGGGTTTGCCTTATGGGCATAGGGTTTGCCTTATGGACATAGGGTTTGCCTTATGGGCATAGGGTTTGCCTTATGGGCATAGGGTTTGCCTTATGGACATAGGGTTTGCCTTATGGGCATAGGGTTTGCCTTATGGACATAGGGTTTGCCTTATGGACATAGGGTTTGCCTTATGGGCATAGGGTTTGCCTTATGGACATAGGGTTTGCCTTATGGACATAGGGTTTGCCTTATGGACATAGGGTTTGCCTTATGGACATAGGGTTTGCCTTATGGACATAGGGTTTGCCTTATGGGCATAGGGTTTGCCTTATGGGCATAGGGTTTGCCTTATGGACATAGGGTTTGCCTAAAGGACATAGGGTTTGCCTTATGGACATAGGGTTTGCCTTATGGACATAGGGTTTGCCTTATGGACATAGGGTTTGCCTTATGGACATAGGGTTTGCCTAATGGACATAGGGTTTGCCTTATGGGCATAGGGTTTGCCTTATGGGCATAAGGTTTGCCTTATGGGCATAAGGTTTGCCTTATGGGCATAGGGTTTGCCTTATGGGCATAAGGTTTGCCTTATGGGCATAAGGTTTGCCTTATGGGCATAAGGTTTGCCTTAAGGGTAACGGGGCAGCCTTATGAGCTTAAAAAAATTAAATGAAAAAAAAAAATTAATTTTAAGTAAAAGGCGTAACCACATAGTGCCGGAGGCACGGGCTCCACTGCTAGTTTCGTTATAAAAATGCCGGAGTCAAGAAAAGTGCTGCTTGTCATTTACTGGATAACCTCAACTTTAAGTTTCAATCCAGATTCCTTGTTTTTGCTTAAAGGTCAATCTGTCAATCGGTTCCTCTCAAATCAAACAAGTCTGTCAACTGAGTAGTTATTCTACCTGCGTCCGGCTCACCTGTTGTCTTGACGCCGAGCACGACGCTGTGCGTGCGGGCGTCAACCTCGCCCACGTGTTGCGCGCGGCACTCCAGCGTCTTGCCGAGGTCGGCGGAGGTCAGCTCCCGACGCAGCGTCTGCCTCGCGGGCCGCGGTTCCCACGGAAACGTCCAGGTGGCCTCATCACCTTCCAAGGTGTCGTTAGCCGTGTCTCTACGCAGTATCTGACCGTCGAGCAGCCAGGTGAGCTCGCTGGGGGGAACCGCGGCCGGTGCCGAGCACGTGGCCTCGACCACGTCGCCGGCGCTCAGCGTCCCCGCGTCGCGCACGCGCACTTCGGGCCCGCCGCGCGGCGCGGCTGCAACCAACGCAGCCACGTGGATCGCTCGTCCCCCGAAACCAGCCCCCCCCCCTCACACACCTGTACGCGTCACACACAACAAGCACCGAAAACTTGTTGCTTTAGTTATATATTTTTTTCCGTCAAATTGTAACATTTCATTTTCATGATATTCTCTACTCTTCTTCTTTAACGCTATTGAAAGGGGAATATGCCCAAAAAAAACACCGAAACCGTTTTCTTATTTGATAGTATTTCGTTAATGTTGTTGTTTTTACATATAAGAAAAATATTTATCCTTGCGGTAAATACCGGAAAATTGACTGAAAATATTGAAACGTATGTTCTACGGCTGACCACCTTCATCATGTAAAATCTTAAAAGCAAAGGCTAAAAAATCCGGATTGTTTTTAAATTTTAAGTGTAAGTGTATGTGTTTTTTTTAAATAAACGATACGGAAAGATAACAAATACTTTTGGGGGGAAAAAATGCTACACAAAAGTTTTGGAATAAAGTTTTAGAACTAAAAGAACTAAAAAAAAGCACTAAAAAATCGCAAAAAACGTCATTAAAGCGCCATTTCCAAGAAAAGTGCTTAACATACAACAATGAAATTTAATACAAAAACATAAATTCTTTAGTCTCAACATATCTGGAAAGTTTCGTCAAATTATAATCAGATGCGTGGCCTCAAGAGTGCAAAACTTTTTTTGGAAAAACTGAAAAATTTCATAAAAGCTTAATTGATGAGCGTGACGAGCGTAGTGAGTGAAGCGAAATCTTCAATTACACTTTACTGCTATAAAAATTTCCAATGTATTTTTATTTGTTTGTTGTTTTTTTTTTTTTTTTTGTATTTGTTCGCGCTCTACAGGCCAAACGCCAAAACGGATTTTGATGAAAATTTCTGTGAACCTTCGTTTTCTCTAAACTTAGATCTGCCACGTTTTTGAAGCAATTCAGACGAGTAAATTTTATGTTAACTAGGCTATGCGAACACTCATATAATCGTGTTGTGGATGAGCGTAATTTTTACGATCACCCACAACGCAATTATATTGCGTGTACGCATAGCCTAGAGGCTTATATGATCAATTTTAAGAGTTCGGCGTTTATTTATCAGCTTTCTCAATGACATTGAATATTTCAAAACGAAAAAATCGATTTAAAGAAAAACTATTTAAATGATTTGCTTGAAATTAACACAGTATCTTCCTTTTACGATTTATAATGCACACAGTAAATTTTGTCAAAATCGGTTGAAGATAAAGTTGATTTAGTTGCAAAAAACTGCAAAATCGCTAAAAAAGCGTCATAAAAGCGCTATTTCCAAGAAAAGCGCTAAACATACAACAATGAAATTTGTACACAAACATTAAATCGTGAGGGTCAACATATCCAGAAAGTTTCGTAAAAATATATTCAGATGCTTGGCCTCTAGAGTGCAAAACGTGTTTTGGCAAAACCGAAAAATTTCGTAAAAACTTAAGGTCCATTGTAAACTTTGTGCCCCCCTGGCCGCAAAATTACGTGTTTCCCCTCTCTCTCAGGTCTTTTGTAATAAAGTTGGGCGCCAGCCGGCCTAGATTGGACCCCCTTTCTCTGTGGTCACTATCTGGTCGACAATATGAATGTTTCCCGGGTTCAATGACTATTACATGCCGGGATCAAACCTGCAATCGTTCGTTCCGGTTGCCGCACACATCCGCGTCGTCCCCCGCGTGCGTGGATTCACAGATACACAATGTCGCAGGCTACTCAGTGTATTTTACAAGATATCCAATACACAGGTACATTACAACAACCCCTATTCTGGTCCCTAAAGCTCCTATGATAATAGTTGGCCAACCGTTTCACATACCAATAACCAGTGTGAATTAAACACCCAAAATCCATAACACCCAGCCCCCAAAAACCGCAGCAAAAAAGCACATACAAATAAAACTAAAAACCATTATTATTCGTCAACCCTCCGATATAGGGGTTGGGGCCAAGTGCCAAAACGTTCCCCTTGACCTACCCTAACACCTCCCGGTGTCCAAAATCCATGTGCCCTGACCGTAGTCCAACTAGTAGTCCAGCACCCAAAATTTACAAGATGTTTAATTCATCAACCATTCGATATAGGGGTTGGGGCCAAATGCAAAAACGTTCCCCTTGACCTACCCTAACACCCCCCAGTGTCCAAAATCCATGTGCCCTGACCGTAGTCCAACTAGTAGTCCAGCACCCAAAATTTACAAGATGTTTAATTCATCAAACCTTCAATAAAGGGGTTAAGGCAAAGTGCCAAAACATTCCCCTTGACCTACCCTAACACCCCCCGGTGTCCAAAATCTATGTGCCCTGACCGTAGTCCAACTAGTAGTCCAGCAACCAAAATTTACAAGATGTTTAATTCATCAACCCTTCGATAAAGGGGTTGGGGCCGCGTGCCAAAACGTTCCCCTTGACCTACCCTAACACCCCCCGGTGTCCAAAATCCATGTGCCCTGACCGTAGTCCAACTAGTAGTCCAGCACCCAAAATTTACAAGATGTTTAATTCATCAACCCTTCGATATAGGGGTTGGGGAAAAGTGCCAAAACGTTCCCCTTGACCTACCCTAACACCCCCCGGTGTCCAAAATCCATGTGCCCTGACCGTAGTCCAACTAGTAGTCCAGCACCCAAAATTTACAAGATGTTTAATTCATCAACCCTTCGATATAGGGGTTGGGGAAAAGTGCCAAAACGTTCCCCTTGACCTAGTAAGTGTAATTGAAGATTCGCTTCACTCGCTTCGCTCGTTACGCTCATCAATAATGCACACGGTAAATTTTTGTAACGTCGGTTGAAGATAAAGTTGATTTAGTTGCAAGAAAACTGTAAAATAGCTAAAGAAGCGCAGTAAAAGCGCCATTTTCAAAAGAAGCGCTAAACGGAAAACAATGAAATTTGTACACTTATATTAAATCGTGGGGGTGAAAATATCTGGAAACTTGCGAGTAATTAAATTTAGATCCTTGGCCTCTAGAGTGGAAAACGTGTTTTGGAAAAACTGAAAAATTTCGTAAAAACTTATTAACACACAGTTAAACCGTCTAAATTGCTTTAAAAACGTTGCAGATCTGAGTTCAGAGAAAACGAAGGTCCACATCAAAATCCGTTTTGGCGTTCGGACTGTGGAGCGCGAACAAACACACAAAAAAACACGATATTCTTTTTGCAGGGAAGTGTAAATGAAGATTTCGCTTTACGCGCTACGCTCGCTACGCTCATCAACAACAAGATCTACAAACTTCTCGTACGTTCTCGGTGATCAAGATCTACAAACTTCTCGTACGTTCTCGGTGATCAAGATCTACAAACTTCTCGTACGTTCTCGGTGATCAAGATCTACAAACTTCTCGTACGTTCTCGGTGATCAAGATCTACAAACTTCTCGTACGTTCTCGGTGATCAAGATCTACAAACTTCTCGTACGTTCTCGGTGATCAAGATCTACAAACTTCTCGTACGTTCTCGGTGATCAAGATCTACAAACTTCTCGTACGTTCTCGGTGATCAAGATCTACAAACATCTCGTACGTTCTCGGTGATCAAGATCTACAAACTTCTCGTACGTTCTCGGTGATCAAGATCTACAAACTTCTCGTACGTTCTCGGTGATCAAGATCTACAAACTTCTCGTACGTTCTCGGTGATCAAGATCTACAAACTTCTCGTACGTTCTCGGTGATCAAGATCTACAAACTTCTCGTACGTTCTCGGTGATCAAGATCTACAAACTTCTCGTTCGTTCTCGGTGATCAAGATCTACAAACTTCTCGTACGTTCTCGGTGATCAAGATCTACAAACTTCTCGTTCGTTCTCGGTGATCAAGATCTACAAACATCTCGTACGTTCTCGGTGATCAAGATCTACAAACATCTCGTACGTTCTCGGTGATCAAGATCTACAAACTTCTCGTACGTTCTCGGTGATCAAGATCTACAAACTTCTCGTACGTTCTCGGTGATCAAGATCTACAAACTTCTCGTACGTTCTCGGTGATCAAGATCTACAAACTTCTCGTACGTTCTCGGTGATCAAGATCTACAAACTTCTCGTACGTTCTCGGTGATCAAGATCTACAAACTTCTCGTACGTTCTCGGTGATCAAGATCTACAAACTTCTCGTACGTTCTCGGTGATCAAGATCTACAAACTTCTCGTACGTTCTCGGTGATCAAGATCTACAAACTTCTCGTTCGTTCTCGGTGATCAAGATCTACAAACTTCTCGTACGTTCTCGGTGATCAAGATCTACAAACTTCTCGTTCGTTCTCGGTGATCAAGATCTACAAACATCTCGTACGTTCTCGGTGATCAAGATCTACAAACTTCTCGTACGTTCTCGGTGATCAAGATCTACAAACTTCTCGTACGTTCTCGGTGATCAAGATCTACAAACTTCTCGTACGTTCTCGGTGATCAAGATCTACAAACTTCTCGTACGTTCTCGGTGATCAAGATCTACAAACTTCTCGTACGTTCTCGGTGATCAAGATCTACAAACTTCTCGTACGTTCTCGGTGATCAAGATCTACAAACTTCTCGTACGTTCTCGGTGATCAAGATCTACAAACTTCTCGTACGTTCTCGGTGATCAAGATCTACAAACTTCTCGTACGTTCTCGGTGATCAAGATCTACAAACTTCTCGTACGTTCTCGGTGATCAAGATCTACAAACTTCTCGTACGTTCTCGGTGATCAAGATCTACAAACTTCTCGTACGTTCTCGGTGATCAAGATCTACAAACTTCTCGTACGTTCTCGGTGATCAAGATCTACAAACTTCTCGTACGTTCTCGGTGATCAAGATCTACAAACTTCTCGTACGTTCTCGGTGATCAAGATCTACAAACTTCTCGTACGTTCTCGGTGATCAAGATCTACAAACTTCTCGTACGTTCTCGGTGATCAAGATCTACAAACTTCTCGTACGTTCTCGGTGATCAAGATCTACAAACTTCTCGTACGTTCTCGGTGATCAAGATCTACAAACTTCTCGTACGTTCTCGGTGATCAAGATCTACAAACTTCTCGTACGTTCTCGGTGATCAAGATCTACAAACTTCTCGTACGTTCTCGGTGATCAAGATCTACAAACTTCTCGTACGTTCTCGGTGATCAAGATCTACAAACTTCTCGTACGTTCTCGGTGATCAAGATCTACAAACTTCTCGTACGTTCTCGGTGATCAAGATCTACAAACTTCTCGTACGTTCTCGGTGATCAAGATCTACAAACTTCTCGTACGTTCTCGGTGATCAAGATCTACAAACTTCTCGTACGTTCTCGGTGATCAAGATCTACAAACTTCTCGTACGTTCTCGGTGATCAAGATCTACAAACTTCTCGTTCGTTCTCGGTGATCAAGATCTACAAACTTCTCGTACGTTCTCGGTGATCAAGATCTACAAACTTCTCGTTCGTTCTCGGTGATCAAGATCTACAAACATCTCGTACGTTCTCGGTGATCAAGATCTACAAACTTCTCGTACGTTCTCGGTGATCAAGATCTACAAACTTCTCGTACGTTCTCGGTGATCAAGATCTACAAACTTCTCGTACGTTCTCGGTGATCAAGATCTACAAACTTCTCGTACGTTCTCGGTGATCAAGATCTACAAACTTCTCGTACGTTCTCGGTGATCAAGATCTACAAACTTCTCGTACGTTCTCGGTGATCAAGATCTACAAACTTCTCGTACGTTCTCGGTGATCAAGATCTACAAACTTCTCGTACGTTCTCGGTGATCAAGATCTACAAACTTCTCGTACGTTCTCGGTGATCAAGATCTACAAACTTCTCGTACGTTCTCGGTGATCAAGATCTACAAACTTCTCGTACGTTCTCGGTGATCAAGATCTACAAACTTCTCGTACGTTCTCGGTGATCAAGATCTACAAACTTCTCGTACGTTCTCGGTGATCAAGATCTACAAACTTCTCGTACGTTCTCGGTGATCAAGATCTACAAACTTCTCGTACGTTCTCGGTGATCAAGATCTACAAACTTCTCGTACGTTCTCGGTGATCAAGATCTACAAACTTCTCGTTCGTTCTCGGTGATCAAGATCTACAAACTTCTCGTACGTTCTCGGTGATCAAGATCTACAAACTTCTCGTACGTTCTCGGTGATCAAGATCTACAAACTTCTCGTACGTTCTCGGTGATCAAGATCTACAAACTTCTCGTACGTTCTCGGTGATCAAGATCTACAAACTTCTCGTACGTTCTCGGTGATCAAGATCTACAAACTTCTCGTACGTTCTCGGTGATCAAGATCTACAAACTTCTCGTACGTTCTCGGTGATCAAGATCTACAAACTTCTCGTACGTTCTCGGTGATCAAGATCTACAAACTTCTCGTTCGTTCTCGGTGATTTGTGAAAAAAATTATAAAAATAATAGTACTATTCCGAGATATTTAATAAAATAAATCAAGAATCATGCCTATGCTTACTGGAGGTTTCTTAAAGTCACATGAATTCTCAGCATATTTCTTCTTAGGAATCCCCAAAATATGTCACAATCATAATCGCAAAACGATTACATGTGTGTTTATGAAGCCCTTGTATTTGTCACGTAGTAACGGTAAAGAAAAGAACCAGTTTCAACTCTCTCCCGAAATCTTCCACGTGAGACACGAGAATATCGGACGCGTGTGACTCACCGACCACGGCGACCACGGTGAGCTGGTCGGAGTAGGCAGAGCCACGCCAGCCGTGCCACCTCCACAAGCCCGCGTCGGCCGGCTGTACGTTGTGCAGCGTCCAGTTGCACCGGCCGAGCTGCCTGCCGGCCTCGTGGTGCCGGTACCGGCTGCCAGGTGGCACGGACTCGCCCAGCCGTACGTCCTGCCTCCCCGCAGCGGGAGTCTTGATGCTGCAGTGGTCCACCCCGCCCCGGCCGGCGTCGAGCTGCAGGTTGACGTCGGACCCGGCGGCGGCCAGGATGTAACGCGGCGTCGCGGTGCTTGAAGCGATGATTTGCCAAGCTGAAAGGCGGCGCAGGGCGGGTTTAGCGGTCGGCATCGGAGCCAGCGCGGCCTTCGTTTCAAACAAGCGATCGCAGAGTCCGAGTCATTCACGTCCTTGATACTTTGGAAGATTGTTTTATGTGATGAGCAAAGCCAGCCGGGAAAATCTTGCGACAAAGTCTGAAATTCCGGAGAGATTCTTTAAGCTTAGGTAAAATCTTTAATTGCTTTTTTTCAATTGTTGATCTTTGTTTGTGTTAAGGACATTTAAGATGGGACAAACCTGTCAAAAGCTTTCTCCACTTTTATCAATTGGAAATGTCTGCTTCTTAAATTAGAAATTATGACTCACAAGCAATGTTAAGAAATAGTTCCTTGAGGAAGAAGATGATTGGAAGAACGAGTGCTGCATAAAACACTTGATCAACAACTTGTTGGTGAGTTTTACAAAGTGTAGTGAAATATTCTCAAACTTCGCCTCTTTTCACACACGCAACAAGTGGCCATCTTAAGATGAAAGCCACGCCCACTTATATTGCAACTCTTACCCCCCCCTCATTTGTTTCCCAGTTTATCATGCAACAGGCTGGGATATTATAAATAGAGAAGCTCAGGCCACTTTTTAGCAGAGCTTTTCATTTCTCCCAGAATAAGTTTCAAGCAGATCAAAGAGAAGTGATAGAGAAGTGATAGAGAAGTGATAGAGAAGTGATAGAGAAGTGATAGAGAAGTGATAGAGAAGTGATAGAGAAGTGATAGAGAAGTGATAGAGAAGTGATAGAGAAGTGATAGAGAAGTGATAGAGAAGTGATAGAGAAGTGATAGAGAAGTGATAGAGAAGTGATAGAGAAGTGATAGAGAAGTGATAGAGAAGTGATAGAGAAGTGATAGAGAAGTGATAGAGAAGTGATAGAGAAGTGATAGAGAAGTGATAGAGAAGTGATAGAGAAGTGATAGAGAAGTGATAGAGAAGTATCCAACTCTCACAGGATTCGGTGGTTCCCACATAATAACATTTTGAGAAGCCCCATATTCTTATTTCTTACAACTATCCTTAAAATCAGTCCATCCTTATTTTTAACCGGCCACCCCGACGACCCTCCCGCCCCGAAGCCTCTCTCTTTGAACCATCCTATTTGATTCCAGGCTCTGCCCTCTGGTGGCAGCAAAACCAAAACATCGGTAAAGAAGTCGAGCTTTTCGGTCGAGCTGCGAGTCGAGATTTGATCAAAACATTGGCACGCCAGCATCGACTCTGCCACGGCTTGCTTGTTTCTCTGTTACCAGGAATCGAGACATTTATTCAGCTGTTTCACTGCCTTTTTGTTTCCAGAAAATATCGAATGTTAATGTTTCCAGGCCCGTGATAACCAAATGTTACTCGTGATAACTCTGCAAAGTTGGATTAATTTTAGCTTTTGTATCCAATGTTGATTTAGGAAACAAAAGAAAATACGCCAAACGCTTCCTGCCTCCAACAATGACGTCAGCTTAGAATTAAGGAAGAAATGAAGTTTGTCCCTTGATGGCTTCCTGGATCATATTATCATCTATCAATCAAGATTAAGCTTTCATCGGTGACGAATATTTTCAAGAAAACAGTGACTTCATAATAATATGCATGAATAAGTGTAATTTTAAACTTATCTTTGTTTCTTTGACCGGAGTTTTGTCAACTAGTTCAGATGAAATCAGGCAAAAATGAAATAATTATCGTGTTGATGAAACATGAATGAGAAATAGTCACAAAAAACAGATACGAAAATAACACAAATAAGCGAAGAACGGAAAATATTTAAGTAAAGGTATCTAAATAACTCGCGACAAGGGAAAATTTCTGAATGTTAAAATCATGATTGTAAAATTAAAATTGTTTCATTTCTTAATGGCTGTTAAGGCGGTTCTAGCAAGACGCTATGTATAACGGGCCATAAGTCCGTCTCTCTCTAATCTGGTTGAGTATACAAACATTGTTGTGGTTTCGTGACACTCCATAGAAGATTTAAAAATTTAATTGCCTTTTAGCAAAGGATTAGAGCTTATATGAAAAGCTATCAAGTGATCAGCAGTCTTTTGCACTTGCTTATTGCATGAGCGTTGAAAAGCTTAGTTAAGCTTGTAACGTATAAATTGTGTTTATAAACAACTTAACTGTCGCACTGATTACGAGTGCGAGCCAAGATCGCGAGACATTCAAGGGCGGTGTCGATTTCAGTCAGGTATTGGTTTTACGGGTTAAATTTTGTGGCGATAGCATTGCCCAAACCAATAACACTAGATTATTGAAAATCAGACCACAAACCAATCGTAACATTCTTTAACTGCTCGTCTATTCAAAATTCTTCTATGACGTTTCTAAGACTAGTATTTCGTGAAAACAAAATGCAGAGGGTGACAAAAATAATTCCACTAATCAGCCCTTGGCTCAAAATGACTTGCTTGATAGCCCACACCTAGGAGCAAGGTGTTGGCGAGGCTGTGAAAAAGTTTCGTATTTCTATCTACAACCGTTACTCTGATGCTATCGCCAGAAATCTAACCCTTTTAAATGCGTGTATCTCAGTGAAATTTGGGCTTGAGCATGATTTTTTGATAAATCCTGCACTTTGGTGTTATAATTTTTCAGGTTCCAAGGTTATTTCCTTTCAAAACTGCATATTTCGAAGTTTAGACAGCGAGGGTCTTATGGCCCGTTATACATAGCGTCTTGCTAGAACCGCCTTAAGCCTAATTTAATAACTTTATTTTCCTACAAATAAGCAACCCACTCTGACACTGTCCACACTTTCTGGACAAAGTGAAATCATTTTCTTGCAATAATAATAGTAGTAAACCCTGCCACACGGCCCGATGGCGTGCCATGAGCTTGACAAACACGTGAGTGCGATGCATCGCCTCGGCTCGAGCCGAATACTCACTGGTGGAATACAGCAGGGTGAAGCCGGTGGCCCAGCTGCCGTTGGCTGCCAGCTTCCCGGCGCACTGGACCAGGTAGGATCCACCCTGCACCCCAGCAAGGTGCACCCCGCACTCGCCGCTGTGCAGCCCGGCGCCGGCGTAGCTCGCCGTGGCCCGAACCTCTCCGTACGTGGAACGAAGCACTTCATCGGTGTAGGACACGTTCTTCACGGCGGAGTCGGCGCCGAGCCGGAAGTCCAGGGTCTTGTCGATGAGGCCCGACTCCAACACTCTAAGCCGGCAGTCGGCCAGGGCGAGCCCGAACCGGAAGACCGCCGTGTGGGAGTCTCCGACACGTATCAGCCGGAAGTCCGGGTCGACCGCCGGCCAGCTCGAGCCACCTGCAAGCCGGCAACGTCGCAGCATCAGCCAGCTCCACGCAGTCTTCAATAATCAAGACATTCTTTACTCAAGGGAGGATTCTTTGATAAATATAACAAACCACCTCTAAAAGACCGATGACATTCAAAGAAAAGTGACGTCAAATACCCACTTTGAAAAGCCACTTGCATTTTTATTCATCAATATTCTTTGGCTCAAAAGGTCCATTAAATTTTTAATGGCTCGGCAGGCAACAAGTAATAATGGGAAATCTCAATCCGACTGGCTTTTATAAGTGGGATTATGACGTCATTTCTCCGTGAACGGATAAGGTGTTACGGGTTGAAACGAAGGGACGCACCAACCCGATGTCAAAGAGCCTTCAGGGCAACGTCCAGGAGGGCCAACTGAACATATCATGAAATAACAAGCGAGACATGATTCATGGCCGGGTCAAATCGTAGATAGGCTGGACTAGTTCCTACCTGCATGGCTTAAGTTCTCCTTGCAGCCAGCTAAACACATTTCTCAGCCCTATCGCTGGGTGAAGCTACACTTGGTAAGTGTTCACAAAAAGTTACAAGGCGCCGACATGCTTTTAGAAATAAAACAGTTTATTTAATTTTTATGCTTATGCTCGGGTTTTGTTTTAACCACGTGTTGGTGAAACCACAGTCTCCTATATTTTTTTTTGTAAGTCAATCTAATGTAAGTCATCGTTTAACTTGAGTTTGACATCTGATTATTGTGTGTCGCTATTTTTATTTGGTTGGTATTTCAATAACTTGTTAGTGTATTGTTGGAGTCTAGCCAGTGAACTAGTGTAACAGGTGGTAGTTCTGCAGAACGCGTCGCCGAGCATCCCTCGCTTCGGCCGGCCTTCATGGCATTAACAAGTGGTTGTCGGGTTGCAAGGAGAACAAAGGAAGTGCACGTGAATCCCGGCCCGGGCGCTCAAGTCTCTTAATTCAACGTTGGAACTCACCCACGGCCACCAGGAGGCAGGCTAGCAGCAGGGTCACCAACATCTTGGATCTGTCTTCTGCAACAACAACAACAACAACAACTGTAATCAGAATGTCATGGCTTATCATTGTTTTATGTGAAGCACTTTCTTGAAAATGACGCTTTTTTGCGATTTTGCCGTTTTTCGCAATTAAATCAAATTTATATTCAATAGTAATTGTTGACAAATTTTTTATCAAATTACGGTGGAAAAAGAGACCCTAAAATTGGTAGCAAAAAAAAATCTTAAGAAAAGGGGTAGTTTTTTGGGTGGTTTTTTCCCCTTTGAGTAAAATTCATATTGTATTATGACAATATTTGTGGATATTTATATTGATTTATGCAGTTGAACTTAGTTATCCATGTTTAACCCGTGGAACGTTGGCGGGAAACGTATCTAACTTACGCTACGCGCTTTGCTTCTTTTGAAAAAACTCTTCTATGACGTTAACGTTTCGAGTGGTTTATATTTTTTCCTGTTACCAAATGAACATTGGTACATTTATTAAGGGGTTTCACACCCACCTAAAAACGGGGTTTTTATATTATGTTCTAATGTTTTATTATGCTAAAAATAACTAACTAAAAATATTTATAAAAATCTTGTGCAGGAAAATTGGTTGGGAGCTCGGAAAATGCGATGGAATCTTTTGTACATTCCAAAAGTCGCAAAATTAGAGATAGCGTGGTCAGGATTTTTTCCTACTGCATAATTGTGGTACTTTTGTGACGCAATTGTTTTTATCACTACAAGTTTAATACAAACGGAAATCGGGAATTTTGAAAACTTGAAAGAGAGGTTCAAATTTTACATGGTTTTAAACAGACTGCCAGTGGGAAACAATGAGATATTCGCGATTTTAAAATAAAGGGTCGGGAGGCCTAAACCATACAGATTACAAATATGTAAGTTATTTATTTATTATTTATTTAAAACAGATTTGTAAACTATTTAGTTTACTTTTGTCTGAGTCTGAGTCTGAGTTTGTCTGAGTTTCATCCTGATCGGTCAAGAAATGTAGATTTCTGACAGTACACAAGCAACGGTTGCGCGAAGCAAATTTTCGCAAGATTCCAAGCCGCGATCTTTATGAACTGCCTACATACAGGCTTCAATTCTTCATCGCTAGCAGCCAGCTACAGCGACCTTGGAACGTTTCGTGCACCAAAAGTATCTCGCGCGAGAGTTTATCTCATAAGCCTCTAGTTTATATTTTTGTTCTAAGCTCAAATGAAATGATTTACGAGCACTGTGGTAAAAAGTCTCGCCTTCCAAGCTCCCGACGTATTTTAGAATGTGAATAGACGTCTTTGACCTGTGCTTTGACGAACTTATATTCGAGCGCTGCGCTTCCTAAAAGAGGTATAGCTCACCTGCTGCCGTAGTTATCATAATTATCAATAAATTCTTGGTAAATTGACCGATTGGCCGATTGGGCGCCTTCGCCTCTGAGGGTTGTCGCTATTGAAGCCTTATTGAAACAGAGGGTTTGATCACACGGAAGCACACGGAAGCACTAATAAGCACGGGTTATAAATCACTGGTTTCGAATATTAGCTCATTACTGATTGATTTTGGAGGCTGGACCTTACAGGCACTCGCTGATATCTGCATCGATTCGATCTTTTGGTTTGTGATTTTCGAAATCCCTGTCGCCTTCCCACGGCCGTGGCCCAGGGCCCACCCACTGACTACCTGTAGCCTCAGGATCGCTTCGACGGGGTTATTTAACTTCAGGGGCCTTACCTAGCGCGGTCAATTTGTTGGTATAACAATCGGCGAGCGTAATTTATCCGAACGATCGTATTTATCCTGGTGATAATTTATCACATACAAAAATATAATATATAGGTTCAAGTTTATAGGTCCAAAGGTCCAAGTGAAGCCTGCACGAAAAGCGACAATGCAACTTGAATGCGGACACTTCGTGACCTTCGGATACGATGTCTACATTACGACGCTATGGGAATCTATAGAGCTTGTGTATTCTAATTCCGAACAATCTTCAACAAACGAAGATAGAAAATCATAAAATTTCTCGTCAGCACTTTCTCCCGTTTCCCACCACCATTCCATTATTCTTTATGTCAATATAAAATTCCATTTGGTAACCTTAGTAATTTGAGATATTGGCAATACGTCATGCATTCACAAACAACAGAAATTATGTTTCCATCAAACTTCACTTGAAAAGTTCGTTCAAAAAGGAAGTCTCCATTACACATCCACACCCTTGCAATTATACTTACTAAATAATCGTTATCAATAAATCAATCGATTTTCGGATTGTCAACTATTTATCATTGACCAATTATTTCTGGGAATATTTTATTGCCTTGGCTTAGATTTGTGAAAGAACAACATTCCGCAGTGCGATAATAGGCTTATAACGACACGACATAAAACTCGTAAAAGTAAAGAAATAGATCAATGTATTATCCTCAAATATCATCCGATCAATGCGATTCAAAATGATCTACACTCTGTATGCTGCCACGAATCCAATGGTATCAATAGCATAATAGAATTCCCAATTTTGTGTGCCATTTCATGTCACTGGGATATGTTTTGAAATGAAGTGATAAGAAAAATTCCTTCTCGAGCGTTAATCCTTCTACTTGTGGTTGTGTGTATAATGTAAGAGTATTAGCTCGTGACTAGACGTTGTAGCTTAGATGCCAGCATGTGCATTGGGGGTGGGGGCATGGTGCAGGTGGCCAGAGCAGTTCGACTTCGATGTTTCGCCTTGTTTCGCGTAGGAATTAGACGGGAGCGTGAGAAAAACACATCCTACTGGCTTCAGAGCGCTTGAGCGACTGATTTTAAGAGAGTACTTATTAAGGAACATATGGAGTTGCCGCGGGTGTGAATCCCGTTAATGTACCCCATCCCGCCTCACCTCTACCTCTACCCTTCCAAACTTCTCACCTTCCCTACCCCTACCCTGCCCCTATCATGCGTCTAAATTATTTTCCCGTTTCTAATGAAAGATACTCTCGGGTCTGGATGGCGAGTCTCGACGGGAACGGAAATTTTCGTTTTACAACAATTGAATCTCGTAAACGGTTTTGAAACTACGAGTTACGAGTACCATCGTACGATTGTGCATATCAACACTGTCGTACTACGCAGAGGAAGGTTGGGAAGTTGGGTCGGGTCAGGAAAGGTAGGATTAGTGGTGGTGGGGAGGTGGGGGGAGTTAGATACATTGCAATATAATGGCTCGTGGAAGGTTCGCTGCAAACGCTGCCTCTGCTGCATAATCTCTACAAGAAAGGCACTTTTGGTGTATCTGTGTCACGAAATGAAACCCCCCTCCTTTTAGCAATACCCACAAATCCACAGGTGGGCAGAGAACATGCAGGAAGGCACTAATTGTTGGGCAAGGGGAGTGGCAAAGAAATACGAACAAAAGGCAGGAAAGGCATCAGAAAACATACAACACGGTTGGGTTGGAAGGTTGGGTTGGGTCAGGAAAGGAAAACGTAGAGGCAGCATGTGCGGTAAGCGTGGCAGGAGGGTCGAATACCAATGACCGAACAACAAATTAACACAGGAAACAAATAGCCCCGAGCAGATGGCCCCGAGCAGATGGTGCTTTGGGGCGAAGCCCCAAAGCACGCCGGGGGGGGGGGGGGGAGGCGGCCGGAGGCCGCAGGTGCAGAGCCCCTTGTATATACTTATTAAATCAGTACACAGCATGACCATTGTTTGTTATCTAATTCTTTCAAATTCTTTCAGTCGTAGGAATTGATCTGAAAGTAGTGGTAAGCTATGTGTACGATACATCTATATTGCTTCGAAAAGCTGATGGCAAGAGCGACTATTCTTTGGCTATAAACTCGTGGTGCTCTATTTCGTCTTATTTCTTCAGTCTCCATCTCGGCCAAAACTAGAAATATTTCGTGAATGTCATCTACGTCCAAAAAGAGGTTAAAATGTCAAGTTCTCGTCAACGAAAACGAAACTCGTGATCAAAACAGCTGGTGAGAATTCTCGTTCGTTAAAACACGAGAATATCCGAACACGATTTTTCGAGACTCTCAAAGCGTAAAATTTGGACGATAATTCTCGAAAACGAGAATTATCGTGAACGGAAATCT
Source organism: Nemurella pictetii (assembly GCA_921293315.2). Classification (NCBI taxonomy): domain Eukaryota; kingdom Metazoa; phylum Arthropoda; class Insecta; order Plecoptera; family Nemouridae; genus Nemurella; species Nemurella pictetii. The sequence goes on from OV121124.1 coordinate 12,440,125, forward strand.
GTCGAGACTCGGCACCCTGGAAAGTACTACTTGCCTTGCTCTCGGGTATTCAAGTTACGTGAGTTGGGCGACGTTTTCATTATTTTATTCAATGCATCGACTCTTCAAAAGTCTAAAGTGACAAATGTATCCATAAGGTCACTGCTTATTTAAGTTTTGAAAAGAAACCATTTTTTTGCCAGCTAGCAAATGACGTCATTTAGACAATTTTGCTTTCGGTTTTTCACGACTTAAAATCTAAACAAGCTCGAGCTTCGCTCAACCTTGGTGCCCGTAGGGCACGGGCATATGCGCATAGCGCAAATCAAGGTCCGAAAGGCCGATAGAAAGTTGAGCAGAGTTTTCAGGTAAGAAAGTGCAATCTTGACAGATGCCAAGAAATCACCTTGCCAAGGTTGACATTTCTAAGAGTGATTTAATATCAGGTCAAACACACTTACATACTCATCCACAGTAGCAATACCTGAACTACGGCAGTCATTTCGATTTTTTGAGCTAAATCCGGGGCTGAATTATTCAAGATTATGGTAATATTTAGCTTTTAAAAGCAGTAACAAAAGCCGTAACTAGGGACTTAATGCTCAAAACTCACCGACCAATCACGTCGGGTTCCAACGCACTAACAACGAAACTGCGTAGCAACCGCAGGAGCAATTTTATAAGCTTATCTCCCCAATGTAAAACATGGTTAACACCGTTTTTTACATGTGGAGCTTCGCTAAAAATGAAACCTGGTGTTTACAACTGAAAGTTGGTACTCGAACATACCCTTATTTATCTGTTTTTTATTAAAAAATAACGCGTCAATTATTGCAATGTAGATGAGTGTATGTTGCACTCATGAGTCATAATGCATGTTTGAATTTTGAGCAGTAGAAATTAATTCATAGCCATCTGTCAATTGACTAAATGTCAGAATTGTTTTTCTGTATTTTCCGCAATTTGAATTGCATTAAAAAGACGAAAAACTGTTTCAAATGAAAGAAGAATCATGATCACGTTTGAGAATGTGTGTGAATAAATATCACCTGTAAATTTGCGTGACGATGATTGCACGATGCACTCGGATTAACTGTCTATGCTGGACGTGCAAAGTTTCGATCGCCTTTCCTTGTAGAATTGTTCGTGTGATTGTTTTACACTTCCATACTGTCCTCGTGGAATGAGCAGTTGCTTTTTTCTTTCAATATAAACTCGTTTATAACCATTTTTCGAACGGCGAAATTTCGGCCTTGTTCCGTTATCAAGTTATCGCAATTTGAATTGAATTTGAAAAAACCCTACGCCCATAACTTATAAGGTATACCTAAATGCCCATGTGGCAAACCCTTATTCCCAGAAGAGAAACCTAAATGCCTATATGTCCATAGGGCAACTTGCCCCAAATTACGCTTACACTTCCCCTATACTACCACTTCCTAACTCCTAAACAATCCCTCACCCACTCCTTACCTACCCCTACACTACCCCTAAGCTTCCCTTAAGGTACACTCCTGGGCCCGGATCCACAAAGGGGGGTTAGCAGTTTGCCCCAGGGTTAAAGTAGATAACCCCTGATTTTTGCCCCAATCCGTATCCACAAAGCAGGGTTAAGCTATTCCAGGGGCAAAGTTACCCCCAAAGGCTACCCCAACTCCATGAGCAGGGTTAAATCAACTTATCCCGATTTTTTAAACAAGATGGCGAATTCTGGCTCACCATATCAAATGTTTGTTAATTAATTTTAACTGTTTAATTGCTTTATTCCGATTAGAATTATAAATAAAGTGAGAGTTATGTTTGTCTAGATATAAAAATACAAACAGTTTGCCAGTCAATGACGTTTTTGAATTGAGCGGCCATTGAAAAGTGGGCGAGTCCGGCTGTAGCTGTTGTAAGCACATGTCAGTTCGAACTACAACTTGGCTAGATTAGGTTATAAACAGTCAAAATGTTTGGAGCTATTGCCGCATACATTCACATTAACAATATTTACAATTACAACGGAGTTTTTCAACCCGAAAGAGTTTTCAGAGATGGATTAGACGTCCTGCAATATCTGAAAATTATCTCATGAGGTATTATCGCTTTCCACGGGTAACTATCCTATCGAACTTTGTTCCGTTCTTCAGCCCGATCTGGAAAGGGTCACCGCAAGATCACACGCCATTCCTGTCATTACTCAAGTTCTCGTTTCCTTAAGATTTCTTGCATCTAGAACTTTCCAAAATGTGCTAGGGAACGTTGGTGGCATGAGCCTGTCAAGTTTCAGTCGGATTTTTAAAACTGTTTGTGAACCACACACCCCACAGTACATCCTTTGGATAATGCTGCGGCTATGGTTGAGATAAAGGCTGGAAAGATGCTGATACAGAGGTAACATTATTTAATAAACTAGGGCTTCGCGAACACTCATATAATCGTGTTGTGGATGAGCGTAATTTTTACGCTCACCCACAACGCGATTCAATGAGAGTACGCGAAGCCCTAGAGGAGTCGATTATCATGAGAATTTACAGATGATTTGTAAAATAATGGCGAAAGTGATGAAATACAAAGTTAATTCTAGTTTACTGTTGTTGTTGGTCATCTAAAAAGGACTCAAAAGCCTACAAACCCGAAACGCATGAAAGCAAGCCTTAACACCCATAGGTTTACCAATTACACTCAAAATGTGAACCCTACGCAAAAAGGGAGGACCCTACGCCCAAAGGGCGAAACCCTACGCCCATAGGGTGAAACACTAAGCCCAAAGGGATAAACCCTACGCCATAGGGCTAAACCTTACGCCCAGAGCGAAACCCTACGCCCATAGGGCGAAACCCTACGCCCATAGGGTGAAACCCTACGCCCATAGGGCGAAACCCTACGCCCATAGGGAGAAACCCTACGCCCAAAGGGCGAAACCCTAAGCCCATAGGGCGAAACCCTACGCCCATAGGGCGAAACCCTACGCCCATAGGGTGAAACCCTACGCCCAAAAGGCGAAACCCTACGCCCAAAGGGCGAAACCCTACGCCCATTTGGCGAACCCTACGCCCATAGGGCAAAACCCTACGCCCATAGGGCAAAACCCTACGCCCATAGGGCGAAACCCTACACCCAAAAGGCGAAACCCTACGCCCAAAGGGCGAAACCCTACACCCACAGGGAGAAACCCTACGCCCATAGGGCGAAACCCTACGCCCATAGGGCGACACCCTTCGCCCACAGGGAGAAACCCTACGCCCATAGGGCGAAACCCTACACCCATAGGGCGAAACCCTACGCCCACAGGGCGAAACCCTTCGCCCTTAGGGCGAAACTCTACGCGCATAGGGCAAAACCCTACGCCCATAGGTCGAAAAAATACGCTTAGATGGCGAAAAAATATTTCAATAGAGAAAACCCTACGCTAAAAGGGCAAACTATAAGCCCGTAGGGCTAACGATTAGTCTCAGAGACGCGAAGGTTTCTGCCTGATGGTTAATTGGTTTTCGCCTATGGGCGTAGGGTTTTGCATAATGGGCGTAGGGTTTCGCCCTATGGGCGTAGGGTTTCGCCCTATGGGCGTAGGGTTTCGCCCTATGGGCGTAGGGTTTCGCCCTATGGGCGTAGGGTTTCGCCCTATGGGCGTGGGGTTTTGCCCTTTGGGCGTGGGGTTTCGCCCTATGGGCGTGGGGTTTCGCTCTATGGGCGTTAAGTTTCGCCCTAGGGGCGAAGGGTTTCGCCCTATGGGCGTAGGGTTTCGCCCTAGGGGCGTAGGGTGTCGCCCTTGGGGCGAAGGGTTTCTCCCTATGGGCGTAGGGTTTGCCATATAGGCGTTGGGTTTGCCTTTTGGGCGTAGATGTAGGGTTTAGCCCTGGGTGTTGAGTTTCTCTATAGGCGTACAGTGTTCTGGGGATATCGGGATATTATTTATTGTATTTCTTTGATCGATTACGTGTGTCAGCATACATTTATTTTGTTTTTTGAATTAAATATGTAATATTGATTTTATTATAGTAAGATGAGGTCACACTGGTCAGAATATTCCATTCGATCAATAATTGGAATTCGTGTTTTGTTGTCGAGATACACGGAGAAATCGCATTAACGATAAGCGCGATGTTTCTTAATTTGGTGTTTATGATCATAAATTCTTCATTATTTTAGCGATTAAATGCGGCAAACATTATTTTCGCTTAAAAGGTGCAGAATAGTTAAGACATTAACTAATGCTTACGCAATACGCGCTTATTGGCTTGAATTTCTGGATGGAAGCAAATTTCCACAGTAAATTAACCGTCAATGATTAAAACGTTTGAAGATAACTATATTATTCAACAATGTGTGGCAAATCATGGACGAGTGTTTTGAAAAGCTGGCATGATTTGAGTTGTTGTCGATTGTCGTCGATTGTTGTATTCAACAATCACCTGGTCCTTGGAATGTGCCCAAGCCCAGCTGATGAAGTAGAAGGGCTGAGAACAATGGTCTCAGATTCTAAAGTTTCTTACATTTGAACAATGTACCACAGATCCAGTGCCTATTGTCGACGTCAGGAGAATTTGATGATATTTTAACAACGATAATTGCTCGCCATTTCGACGCGAATCGCCTCGCGAGAACAAGTTATAATTTTTTTAATTGGTGGTGTGTGCTGTTTTAGTGAAGCAACTCTCGTTAAACGGTACCTCAAGTGTCCAGTGATTATTGGAAACATGGTCGTGATATCTGCAGTCACTTGTAAATCTCATCGAGGTTCAGACGACTGACGAGCCGCGAAAACAGGCGTGTTTTTATTAGTTTCACATTTTAATTGTTCTGATTTTAAGGTAAGCCACAGATCGCTTACAACGTTATTTTAGTTCCTATAAATAACGTATAAAATTCTTGCTAAGTAGGTGCTAAATTTATTACCTACTTCAAAATTCTATAAATGGTTTTTATGGAATTATAAATGCAAAACATTCCAATAATGAATACGATTTTCCGTATTTATCTTACATGTGTTCCTGGAGGAGGCGATTATTTGGTCTCAATAAATCTATAAATCACCGCATTCTTATCTGTCGAACAGGCTTTTTAACAACTTTCGCCAAATAAGAATAGCGATCAGAGTACTATAATTACACCGAACAAATTTATATTCCGATGGAAGTATGGACGAATGTTTTATTCCATGAGTGGCGATACCATGCAAAATTATATAATGTTTCAAACACTTATAAGAGGATCCTACTTTATTGGGAATTAAATTAAATTAGTTATTTGATATTGAAATGTTTTTTTCCAGTACTCCGTTCATTTTTTTGCCGACCGGAATTAAATTATTGGTGGCTAGTAATTTATATCAATGGCACAAGCCATTTGTAAAATAATAAGATTGATATTCGAGACCATGATTCGACTTAGAATGTTATTTAAAAGACGGCGTGGTAGGTAGAAAACTTTACCAAACATTTTTATTTCTTAAGAATGGAAAAAGTTTTTCCTCTTTGTAGCGATTGTGAACCAATTAATCCGACAAAAAAGGATATCAATACAATGTGATGCTTTATAAGTTTTGATAAATAATCGCCCAGAATCGTAAATTTTTGCAGATATTAAAGAATGTTGATTGAAAGATGTATGAATGATTGAACTTGGTGTACGATTTTATCGGTTAAAACAATGGCAATGATGGAAATTTTTTCGTAGATCATTTAGATGCGCACAAAAGAAACAAATTGAGTCATTATTTACCAATAATACAGACTGCAGAGAGAACCACTGTATAAGAAGTAATTGAGTCGCAGAAATACAGAAATAGTTTCATTTTATCGTTTACATTTTGTGTAGCAAGCAAATAGGCAAGCATCACTTCTTGCAATCAATTGCTATAACTTCTTTAATTGTGCCCTAATCAGGTCGTAATTTTGGCTACAGACTGTAAATGACCCATTTATTAAGATACTTGTGAAAAATATCATCAAAATGCAACATAATTGATTCGAGATCGAAATAATTAATAAAAACAAATGACAATCATTTCTGACAAGGCAAAATAGGCAAGCTGTCAGAGGTGTCCCATTGTTGGTCATCAGTCAAACAACCCACAGGCAGATGTTCAAATGACAAACACTCAACCAATGGCGAGCAATGCCGAGCTCTACACCAATGGAAAGAGCAACCGATGTCGCTCAAATTCTCGTTGCTAGGAAGATTTGATGCAGACTTCACTTCTTTTCAACGCCTTGACATAGTCAGACGTGTCTAGATTTTTCGGTTCTTTCATTGCGAGCAATTTCCAATTTAATATTTGAAATTAATAAATTTTCTAAAAAGTGCTTCACATATTTAATTTTCCTTCCTAAAGATAAAATAATTTTTGTTTTTCTTTCAAATAGTCATCTACTAAGTTGGTCTTTTCTCGATTATTGCGCTGCATTTGTTTGTTGGCGAACGAAATATTTCTGGCTGGCCGGACAGCTAGGCTTTGACAGCTGATCCAAGAATTTCTCTGTTCTTTCTTTGCCTTCTATCTTAATTGCACTAATTGTTTCTCTATTTAAAATTAAAATCTTTTCTGAAAGTGCTTCACACATTTAATTTTCCTTCCTATAGTTTAAATAATTTTTGCTTCACAATTTAAATAGCCCACAAAGAAGTTTGATTTTTTTCGATTATTGCGCTGCATTTGTTTGTGGGCCAAGGAAATATTTCTGGCTGGCCGGACAGCTAGGCTTTGACAGGTGATCCAAGAATTTCTCTGTTCTTTCTTTGCCTTCTATCTTAATTGCATTAACTGTTTCTTTGTTTAAAAGTAAAATCTTTTCTTTAAGTGCTTCACACATTCAATTTTCCTTCCTAAAGATGAAATATATTTTGCTTTTCTTGAAAATAATCGTCAAATAAGTTGGACCTTTTTTCGATTATTGTGCTGCATTTGTTTGTGGGCCAAGGAAATATTTCTGGCTGGCCGGACAGCTAGCCTTTGACAGCTGGTCCAAGACGAATTTAATTGCATTAACTGTTTCTCTATTTAAAATTAAAATCTTTTCATCTTTTCCTTAAGTGCTTCACACATTCAATTTTCCTTCCTATAGTTTAAATAATTTTTGCTTCACATTTTAACTACCCGCAAGGAAGTTGGATATTTTTCGATTTTGCGCTGCATTTGTTTGTAGGCCGGACAGCTAGGTTTTGAAAGCTGGTCCATGGCGGGAGTCTGTGAATTTCTCTGTTCTTTCTTTGGGTTTTATTACTATTTCTTTTATTTGCTCTCTATTTAAAATAAAACGTTTAATGAAAGTGCCTCACACATTCAATTCCCTTCCTATTTTTTTCTTTTCAAATGTTTCATGGAAAATTTGGATCCATTATTGCCGAATATTGAGGTGCAGTTGTTTGGCAACAAAAGCATTTCCGGCTGGCCGGACCGCTGGCAATAAATTGCTGGTGTGAAGTCTGTAAATTTCTTAGTTATTTCATTGCCTGCTGTTTGCATTTCACTATTGTTTCTCTATTAACTGTAAAATCTTTTAATAAATGCTTCATAAATTCATTTCCCTTCCAATAGTATAATAATTTTTCTTTTCATTTGAAATACCTAGACTTCACAAAAAAAGATTAATTTTCGGTTCTCGATTATTAAACCCCACTTTTATGGAGACAAACTTATTAGTGGCTGGTCGCACAGCGTAGCTAGGTTGGCTTAGGGTTGGTTCTAAGGTGCATGATGATTGATATAATAAAAATGTTCCAGATATTTGAATAATGTATTTAAGGCTGCTAAATTACAATCATGATAATAAAAACTATCTTCTAGTGTTAAAAATGACCAAATGCAACAAAAAATTAAAGAAAACTTTTTGATATTTACAATCATTCGCTTGACCTCAAGAACTACAACAACTATTTAACATATAATAAGACTCTTTATTACTTAAAATGCCACGCAAACAATCGGAAAAGAGCAAGAGAG
>OV121125.1:0-52500 GCA_921293315.2 Nemurella pictetii
CACTGTGTAGGATGATGACTCGCTCTGACGGGAACTCTTCCAGCCTGTCCCTAACTCTCGGTCGGAGAGTAGCTGGAAGACCCTGGCTCGATCTTAGCTTGACACTCGTCGAGACACTCCTGACAGTCGCACTGTGTAGGATGATGACTCGCTCTGACGGGAACTCTTCCAGCCTGTCCCTAACTCTCGGTCGGAGAGTAGCTGGAAGACCCTGGCTCGATCTTAGCTTGACACTCGTCGAGACACTCCTGACAGTCGCACTGTGTAGGATGATGACTCGCTCTGACGGGAACTCTTCCAGCCTGTCCCTAACTCTCGGTCGGAGAGTAGCTGGAAGACCCTGGCTCGATCTTAGCTTGACACTCGTCGAGACACTCCTGACAGTCGCACTGTGTAGGATGATGACTCGCTCTGACGGGAACTCTTCCAGCCTGTCCCTAACTCTCGGTCGGAGAGTAGCTGGAAGACCCTGGCTCGATCTTAGCTTGACACTCGTCGAGACACTCCTGACAGTCGCACTGTGTAGGATGATGACTCGCTCTGACGGGAACTCTTCCAGCCTGTCCCTAACTCTCGGTCGGAGAGTAGCTGGAAGACCCTGGCTCGATCTTAGCTTGACACTCGTCGAGACACTCCTGACAGTCGCACTGTGTAGGATGATGACTCGCTCTGACGGGAACTCTTCCAGCCTGTCCCTAACTCTCGGTCGGAGAGTAGCTGGAAGACCCTGGCTCGATCTTAGCTTGACACTCGTCGAGACACTCCTGACAGTCGCACTGTGTAGGATGATGACTCGCTCTGACGGGAACTCTTCCAGCCTGTCCCTAACTCTCGGTCGGAGAGTAGCTGGAAGACCCTGGCTCGATCTTAGCTTGACACTCGTCGAGACACTCCTGACAGTCGCACTGTGTAGGATGATGACTCGCTCTGACGGGAACTCTTCCAGCCTGTCCCTAACTCTCGGTCGGAGAGTAGCTGGAAGACCCTGGCTCGATCTTAGCTTGACACTCGTCGAGACACTCCTGACAGTCGCACTGTGTAGGATGATGACTCGCTCTGACGGGAACTCTTCCAGCCTGTCCCTAACTCTCGGTCGGAGAGTAGCTGGAAGACCCTGGCTCGATCTTAGCTTGACACTCGTCGAGACACTCCTGACAGTCGCACTGTGTAGGATGATGACTCGCTCTGACGGGAACTCTTCCAGCCTGTCCCTAACTCTCGGTCGGAGAGTAGCTGGAAGACCCTGGCTCGATCTTAGCTTGACACTCGTCGAGACACTCCTGACAGTCGCACTGTGTAGGATGATGACTCGCTCTGACGGGAACTCTTCCAGCCTGCCCCTAACTCTCGGTCGGAGAGTAGCTGGAAGACCCTGGCTCGATCTTAGCTTGACACTCGTCGAGACACTCCTGACAGTCGCACTGTGTAGGATGATGACTCGCTCTGACGGGAACTCTTCCAGCCTGCCCCTAACTCTCGGTCGGAGAGTAGCTGGAAGACCCTGGCTCGATCTTAGCTTGACACTCGTCGAGACACTCCTGACAGTCGCACTGTGTAGGATGATGACTCGCTCTGACGGGAACTCTTCCAGCCTGCCCCTAACTCTCAGTCGGAGAGTAGCTGGAAGACCCTGGCTCGATCTTAGCTTGACACTCGTCGAGACACTCCTGACAGTCGCACTGTGTAGGATGATGACTCGCTCTGACGGGAACTCTTCCAGCCTGCCCCTAACTCTCGGTCGGAGAGTAGCTGGAAGACCCTGGCTCGATCTTAGCTTGACACTCGTCGAGACACTCCTGACAGTCGCACTGTGTAGGATGATGACTCGCTCTGACGGGAACTCTTCCAGCCTGCCCCTAACTCTCGGTCGGAGAGTAGCTGGAAGACCCTGGCTCGATCTTAGCTTGACACTCGTCGAGACACTCCTGACAGTCGCACTGTGTAGGATGATGACTCGCTCTGACGGGAACTCTTCCAGCCTGCCCCTAACTCTCGGTCGGAGAGTAGCTGGAAGACCCTGGCTCGATCTTAGCTTGACACTCGTCGAGACACTCCTGACAGTCGCACTGTGTAGGATGATGACTCGCTCTGACGGGAACTCTTCCAGCCTGCCCCTAACTCTCGGTCGGAGAGTAGCTGGAAGACCCTGGCTCGATCTTAGCTTGACACTCGTCGAGACACTCCTGACAGTCGCACTGTGTAGGATGATGACTCGCTCTGACGGGAACTCTTCCAGCCTGCCCCTAACTCTCGGTCGGAGAGTAGCTGGAAGACCCTGGCTCGATCTTAGCTTGACACTCGTCGAGACACTCCTGACAGTCGCACTGTGTAGGATGATGACTCGCTCTGACGGGAACTCTTCCAGCCTGCCCCTAACTCTCGGTCGGAGAGTAGCTGGAAGACCCTGGCTCGATCTTAGCTTGACACTCGTCGAGACACTCCTGACAGTCGCACTGTGTAGGATGATGACTCGCTCTGACGGGAACTCTTCCAGCCTGTCCCTAACTCTCGGTCGGAGAGTAGCTGGAAGACCCTGGCTCGATCTTAGCTTGACACTCGTCGAGACACTCCTGACAGTCGCACTGTGTAGGATGATGACTCGCTCTGACGGGAACTCTTCCAGCCTGTCCCTAACTCTCGGTCGGAGAGTAGCTGGAAGACCCTGGCTCGATCTTAGCTTGACACTCGTCGAGACACTCCTGACAGTCGCACTGTGTAGGATGATGACTCGCTCTGACGGGAACTCTTCCAGCCTGCCCCTAACTCTCGGTCGGAGAGTAGCTGGAAGACCCTGGCTCGATCTTAGCTTGACACTCGTCGAGACACTCCTGACAGTCGCACTGTGTAGGATGATGACTCGCTCTGACGGGAACTCTTCCAGCCTGTCCCTAACTCTCGGTCGGAGAGTAGCTGGAAGACCCTGGCTCGATCTTAGCTTGACACTCGTCGAGACACTCCTGACAGTCGCACTGTGTAGGATGATGACTCGCTCTGACGGGAACTCTTCCAGCCTGTCCCTAACTCTCGGTCGGAGAGTAGCTGGAAGACCCTGGCTCGATCTTAGCTTGACACTCGTCGAGACACTCCTGACAGTCGCACTGTGTAGGATGATGACTCGCTCTGACGGGAACTCTTCCAGCCTGTCCCTAACTCTCGGTCGGAGAGTAGCTGGAAGACCCTGGCTCGATCTTAGCTTGACACTCGTCGAGACACTCCTGACAGTCGCACTGTGTAGGATGATGACTCGCTCTGACGGGAACTCTTCCAGCCTGTCCCTAACTCTCGGTCGGAGAGTAGCTGGAAGACCCTGGCTCGATCTTAGCTTGACACTCGTCGAGACACTCCTGACAGTCGCACTGTGTAGGATGATGACTCGCTCTGACGGGAACTCTTCCAGCCTGCCCCTAACTCTCGGTCGGAGAGTAGCTGGAAGACCCTGGCTCGATCTTAGCTTGACACTCGTCGAGACACTCCTGACAGTCGCACTGTGTAGGATGATGACTCGCTCTGACGGGAACTCTTCCAGCCTGTCCCTAACTCTCGGTCGGAGAGTAGCTGGAAGACCCTGGCTCGATCTTAGCTTGACACTCGTCGAGACACTCCTGACAGTCGCACTGTGTAGGATGATGACTCGCTCTGACGGGAACTCTTCCAGCCTGCCCCTAACTCTCGGTCGGAGAGTAGCTGGAAGACCCTGGCTCGATCTTAGCTTGACACTCGTCGAGACACTCCTGACAGTCGCACTGTGTAGGATGATGACTCGCTCTGACGGGAACTCTTCCAGCCTGTCCCTAACTCTCGGTCGGAGAGTAGCTGGAAGACCCTGGCTCGATCTTAGCTTGACACTCGTCGAGACACTCCTGACAGTCGCACTGTGTAGGATGATGACTCGCTCTGACGGGAACTCTTCCAGCCTGCCCCTAACTCTCGGTCGGAGAGTAGCTGGAAGACCCTGGCTCGATCTTAGCTTGACACTCGTCGAGACACTCCTGACAGTCGCACTGTGTAGGATGATGACTCGCTCTGACGGGAACTCTTCCAGCCTGTCCCTAACTCTCGGTCGGAGAGTAGCTGGAAGACCCTGGCTCGATCTTAGCTTGACACTCGTCGAGACACTCCTGACAGTCGCACTGTGTAGGATGATGACTCGCTCTGACGGGAACTCTTCCAGCCTGCCCCTAACTCTCGGTCGGAGAGTAGCTGGAAGACCCTGGCTCGATCTTAGCTTGACACTCGTCGAGACACTCCTGACAGTCGCACTGTGTAGGATGATGACTCGCTCTGACGGGAACTCTTCCAGCCTGTCCCTAACTCTCGGTCGGAGAGTAGCTGGAAGACCCTGGCTCGATCTTAGCTTGACACTCGTCGAGACACTCCTGACAGTCGCACTGTGTAGGATGATGACTCGCTCTGACGGGAACTCTTCCAGCCTGCCCCTAACTCTCGGTCGGAGAGTAGCTGGAAGACCCTGGCTCGATCTTAGCTTGACACTCGTCGAGACACTCCTGACAGTCGCACTGTGTAGGATGATGACTCGCTCTGACGGGAACTCTTCCAGCCTGTCCCTAACTCTCGGTCGGAGAGTAGCTGGAAGACCCTGGCTCGATCTTAGCTTGACACTCGTCGAGACACTCCTGACAGTCGCACTGTGTAGGATGATGACTCGCTCTGACGGGAACTCTTCCAGCCTGCCCCTAACTCTCGGTCGGAGAGTAGCTGGAAGACCCTGGCTCGATCTTAGCTTGACACTCGTCGAGACACTCCTGACAGTCGCACTGTGTAGGATGATGACTCGCTCTGACGGGAACTCTTCCAGCCTGTCCCTAACTCTCGGTCGGAGAGTAGCTGGAAGACCCTGGCTCGATCTTAGCTTGACACTCGTCGAGACACTCCTGACAGTCGCACTGTGTAGGATGATGACTCGCTCTGACGGGAACTCTTCCAGCCTGCCCCTAACTCTCGGTCGGAGAGTAGCTGGAAGACCCTGGCTCGATCTTAGCTTGACACTCGTCGAGACACTCCTGACAGTCGCACTGTGTAGGATGATGACTCGCTCTGACGGGAACTCTTCCAGCCTGTCCCTAACTCTCGGTCGGAGAGTAGCTGGAAGACCCTGGCTCGATCTTAGCTTGACACTCGTCGAGACACTCCTGACAGTCGCACTGTGTAGGATGATGACTCGCTCTGACGGGAACTCTTCCAGCCTGCCCCTAACTCTCGGTCGGAGAGTAGCTGGAAGACCCTGGCTCGATCTTAGCTTGACACTCGTCGAGACACTCCTGACAGTCGCACTGTGTAGGATGATGACTCGCTCTGACGGGAACTCTTCCAGCCTGTCCCTAACTCTCGGTCGGAGAGTAGCTGGAAGACCCTGGCTCGATCTTAGCTTGACACTCGTCGAGACACTCCTGACAGTCGCACTGTGTAGGATGATGACTCGCTCTGACGGGAACTCTTCCAGCCTGCCCCTAACTCTCGGTCGGAGAGTAGCTGGAAGACCCTGGCTCGATCTTAGCTTGACACTCGTCGAGACACTCCTGACAGTCGCACTGTGTAGGATGATGACTCGCTCTGACGGGAACTCTTCCAGCCTGTCCCTAACTCTCGGTCGGAGAGTAGCTGGAAGACCCTGGCTCGATCTTAGCTTGACACTCGTCGAGACACTCCTGACAGTCGCACTGTGTAGGATGATGACTCGCTCTGACGGGAACTCTTCCAGCCTGTCCCTAACTCTCGGTCGGAGAGTAGCTGGAAGACCCTGGCTCGATCTTAGCTTGACACTCGTCGAGACACTCCTGACAGTCGCACTGTGTAGGATGATGACTCGCTCTGACGGGAACTCTTCCAGCCTGTCCCTAACTCTCGGTCGGAGAGTAGCTGGAAGACCCTGGCTCGATCTTAGCTTGACACTCGTCGAGACACTCCTGACAGTCGCACTGTGAAGGATGATGACTCGCTCTGACGGGAACTCTTCCAGCCTGCCCCTAACTCTCGGTCGGACACCAATTTATAGGTCCTCGCGACCGCGCCCAAACTGACGTCTTTGACCTGCCATCTCAGTCCTCACTGTCACGTACGCCATGTGCTTAGTGCATCCAACACCACTTGGTGCACCCAAGGAATGCACTACCTGTGCACTTTCTCTAATGGCATGACACAAATTACGCACATGTCATCAATCACGCATTGCAACTCATAGCAACGAATTTACAGGCAGAATTATGACACCCTAAGCAATAGCACACAGGAAATGTACGAACAACCAAAATCAATTGCCTAATACAAATTTCACGTATGCTTTGACCACTTCACCTAAATCTCCAAAATACATATTGAAAACGACGCGGATCCTGAAGGACGCGTCACACACCTCCGGCTCCTTCTTTAATGTCGTCCTCGACATTCAGTCAATATCTCCTCCCCTAAACAAAATCTAATTCAGAAAAAGTACTCGCAATTTGAACCCTTTAATTTAAAGACAGCATTGCATGCTAAAAAAACACATTACTCCCCCTTCTTTTTTAATGTCGTCCTCGACATTCACACTTTCAATGTTCACACGCATTCACGCATGCGTCGAGCTCTTGCCGCTATGATGGCGCCTGTGATGTCCACCTTCCGCGATGACGTCCGCTTCCACGACGACCTTCTCAACGCCGCCCTCTTGAAAACAACCCCTCCTGGATCGTACACCGTGAGGACGAAACTCAAAATGTCACTCGCCCAATCACACTGTGATCTTTGCTCGATTGCCTTCTTTTCCGACGAACGGATCGCCGATTTTGTTACTTCGCTGTTTGGCGACTCGAAGCATCCGATGTAGTTCTGATAAGCTTCCGTCGACTCGCTGTCGCCTGTCTCTGTTCGATGTTCAGAACTCAAACTCTCATTCGAGTAGCCTCGGTCAGCAGTCAGCAGCTGGTCGGTGCGCTCTTGCTTCCGCGCATTGACACCTAGCGTCTGCACGCTTCTCGTAGTCAGCGTCACGAAACCCACAGGCTCGGTCACACCGCGCACTGCGATGCCGCCTACCTTGCTGTCTTCTCCTGTATCTCGTCGCACAGAGATCTCTTCGTCTGGTTTATAGACCATCGTTATGTCTTCTTGCGATGTCTTCGTCGATTTGTTGGTTACTGCTTCATTGCTTACACCGATATTTTCTCGCCAAGTCTTGAATCACTGCGATTGGTTCCTCCTCGGTCTCAACAGCTTCGCTCGAAATTTCTTCAGCGTCGACATGATCGTCAGTTGAAACCCCTCTTCCCTCGGCCGCTGTTTGTTGACACAGACCGCGAATTTCCTGGCGATGTCGCGGAACCAATCACAGCGCGCCTACGCATCACGTGGCCCTGTATAATCTTGCGTACAGTGAGCGCTTGTCCACGGAGCCGGCAGCCCTGGCAGCACGCTTCCTCAGTTCGTTGAGTTTGCTGAGTTTAATTTTTGTACTTCTCTTTGCCGACAGGGGTGGGACTGGGAACCAAATATTCACTTTCACCCACATATTGCTCTAACTGTGGCTTGAAACATACTTCTTAAAGTGGTTGGTGTAGTGGTGCGAATCACAGTTTACTGTCAAAGCAATGCCACTTTACGCGTATACAATACTTCAGAGTAGATTCCACTTCAAGTCTTCACTATCGTTTTGTCTTTGACAGACTGACCAGACCGAAATCCAATGCATGCAGGAATGCAAATCAGGATTACATTAAAAATGTCTCTTTTTAGGAGAAGAGAATGTTGAGATTGCTTGCAACTCAGGCAAGCAGCGCCGATATCAAATATTTCTCGTTTTTTTTATCAAGTCAAAAATTATCTGTAAGAACTTAGAGGCAACTCTTTTTTGGCATGGAGAGCGCTTCTCTTATTTCACTAATAAAACGAACATTGAACGCAAAACAGAAGCAGGTTCGCACCCGCCCATCGGATGACCCTGGGAGGAATAGGTGTAGAAATAGTTGAGAGTCGCGGTTTTCAATAAACCACGGTCTGTATTGCAGACAAGATTTGAAAACATGATAACCATGGATCAAATCCACGAGCGAGTTTCAATCAGATGCAATCAATGCGTTTCAATGCGTTATCGAGTGTTTCGTCGAGCGAGCTGGCAACCCTTCCGTGATTGTGGGCGATACCAACACGAGGCCGGCAATCTTCGATTCCCTTTCTTACGGGGCTCCGCGGTGAACGTGACACGTCGTGATACTCCCCGTCCGGCCATTGTGACTGTGATCGCCGCGCGGCCGCGTGGAATGCGTCGTTAAACGTCGAATTACGCTGATTTTCCCTGATCCACGCGCCTATGTATCTTCCGTGAAGCAAACGCGACTTCGTAGAACGTGTTAGAATAAAAACCAACACCCTATCACCCTATCTCAAAATAATCGTCAAAGTTGTTGGATGAGCGAGCGAAGCGAGCGAAATCCTTCAATTTAACAACATAGGGGAAAAAAAAGCATTTGGATTTATGTTTTTTTTTTTGTTTGTAACAAAAACGAGCAGCCCTACTTAAAGGTCACGGATCGTTACGAAATTTGGCAAAAACGTTCGTGGTGACTCAGCGAGGTGCTGTATGGTTTTTGAGCAAAATCTGGTCAACCGTTTCATTTTTATGAGCAAAAACCCGTAAATTTTTCAGTTTTTTGGTACTAGCTTCGTAACCAATTAACCGATCCGCACCAAATTTGGATTAAATATATATGATAACAAGCTTAACAAATTGCTAAAGTTTCATATTCGTGCATGAAGTATTCTGCTAATCAGAAAAATAAAATGACTTAATAATAAATAATAATAATAATAATACTTGATCATTAAAGCACTGTTTTCAACAATATGATTTTCAAATGTTTTCCGTTTGAATTTCTCCTCGGAGATTACGGCTCGCTCATCCTGCAACGAATGTTCTACTAATCGTTTACCTAGTACCTAGAAATCGTTAGTTTTCTGAGAAAGTGTCATCGAAGATGTGGCTGGCTGGCGGGCAGCAATCACTCAATCACAACAATCACTCGTGTGGAATTCCACAGGCTGGCAGGTAGCGCAGGACGAGCATCGAGCACATTCAGCCTGAGACTCGCTCACAGCTGTTAGGACGCCGGAGAGTCGACCAGGCAATTCATGATGCTGCTGCACGTGTTCAAAGTTTTCAAACGAATTCCACAATCTTCTAATCTTCCAGCGTTTGACTGACAAAACTTGCTGGCTGGCAAAGCAGCAGGGGGCTTTTCGAGTGCATCACGAGAGCGACACCTCGGCCAATATGGCTCATTTCAGAGGACAGTTCGACCATTTGTGTAAATACGACAGCGTTTTACGTGGAGGTTTATCCAAGATATCGCACAACGAAATAATCGAGTCGGCTGCTTGAAATCACGAAGGAAATATTGGACCGCGATTTCTTCTTGTGGGACATTACGAGACAACAGACAAAGCAGGCAAATCTCAAGTTTCCGTTACCTTTCTGCAAACGTGACGAAGGGAAATGTGGGCGAACGTTTCATGGGATTCTAGACGTGAGTTCTGGCCGGGATGCCATGGTCTGGAAGCGTTTCCCACTGAACTCAAACTGTGCACTTCACTACTTCAGATGAAACTTCTCATTAGGTGAATAATTATGCAAGTGCCTCCTCCATCTTTCGAGCCGCAAAGCGCCACGGGGCGGTACGGACACAAACTTGGGCTGGACATTTAGGTTCCGATATTGTATGTCTCGCGTGATGCAACCATGGATTGCCGTTTGGTTGCAATCAAATACAACTTCAATATTGAAGGCAGAAAACCCGGCTTCAATGATCGATTCTCTTGGCTTTTAATAGCAGTGGCATTGATTTAGGACCTAGGAAGCCGGCTGCCAGCTGGTGACCCGATGTAAACATCGCCGAGTTGGCCAAGCAATGGGTTACCCAGGCAACCGTGTAAACATTGTCTCGCAACCTGCAACACTCGACCAATATCGAATGCTAATTGACGGCTTGGCTTCATTACTCGGAGGTATCTTGAGCTATAAATTTTACCAATTGTCCCCAACAGTGTTTCTAGTACATTGTTTCAAGTAGCCAAAAATAATTTCATCGGAACACATCTAAAAAAATTGGGAAGTGGTATTTATTTTCTAAAAAACAACTTAAATGTCAAATATCTCGTACAGTTTTTTTAGCTAGAAACGTGTAGCTACCAAAAAAATATTCGTCTCACAAATCTCTGTCAACATAAGATCCAAGACATCCAAGACATCACATTTCTAGCGCAGCATCATCAGCGTAAAGTATCTTTACAGCAGTGATTGCGAAGGTAAAGCGATGATCCGAGCTCCGTAGCCTAGCAACATGCCGTGTCAAAACTTGAGGTTATAGAAATTTACACTCATCATTGTTTCTGACATTCAAATGAAGAATTTTGAATGATTAATTATTTGCTATTGCGCTGCGATAGTTTATTAACCAGTAAATAAGTAATTAATTAATGGTAAAATGAGCAGGCAATTATGTTGTTTACTTTTCCTCTGCCTCCTTGAACCAATGAATTTGAAATACTTAGAAATAATATCTAGAACAGAACCTGTCAAGTTATACATTAGGTCTTCCTTTACAATAGAATTTTGACCAAAATCGGTTGGAAATGGTATCTCTACTACCGCATTTATAACTAAACAGCTGCGGTAAGAAGTAGTAGGCCGTAGGCCCTAATACAGAAACTGGTAACGATAACAAGGTACATAGTGATTGGACGAGGAAATATTTCTCAGAGCGGCTTATTTCGCATTAAGGGCGTGAGCTTGAGTAAGCATATATATTGTTTACCAACACACTTACCTACACTTTGTTTGTGCAATGCGCATATGTTTGCGCTATGCGCATATGTTTGCGCTATGCGCATATGCCTGTGCCCTACGGGCACCAAGGTTGAGCGAAGCTCAACCTTGTTATATAATAAATACCCGATTATTGAAAAAGAATCATGAAAAACGCGCGTCGTATTTGCTACACTCGTGTTCGACGCTTAGACTATCCAACTAAAAAGTAGACAAATACATTGAAATTGGTATCAAAAGGTAGCCTGAAGGATTTCCTACAATACTGCAGATCTAAATCTTCGAAAACGCGAACTTCATAGCATCGTTTATCGTTTTTCCTGGCGCGCTGTGTTTGGGTCGCTCCGGCCCCTCCCAGTGCAGCTAGCGCGGCCAGCAACACGCTCGCTGCAAGCAAATAGCGCAGACCGCTGGGCGTGTAGGCTTTTCCGTGCAGCCTGTTCTCGCGCTCGTAATGTCCTCTGTAACATTCGGCATCACATCGGTACACGACGGTGCAGCCAATGCCGTGCACAGGGAGAAATGCTGCATGATTTCCTAGATTTGCATCAGCAAAATATCTTCTGCAACATCTCTAAGAAATACCCCCACGAAATACACAGGCGAGACGAATCTGGCTGGTGCACTGATTTGGTTGCAGGATTCGACTGTTCAAGATCGTCACTTCTGTTTGTTTCCTGGCTGGTTTCAATATCGCGGATTCGCTGATGCAAGGGACCAACGGACAGTGTCTTCGAGCACATTATGCCGGACAAATTAGCGGTTGAGGAATTTAATTAAATGATTGATTGATATTTTTTCTCTGTATTTTCTTCCGCGTTTTTCTTCCGCGTTGGCCGTTTCTGTGTCCACCCCTTAGCCCATAAAAAATATTTGAATTTCTTAAAAACTTGATGCACAAGTTATTCCGGGCTCGATTAAAGATAAGAAACAACAGTATGACGTCAGGTCGCCGGCTCGGTCTGACTGCAAAGTTCTGCGATTCTTTAGATTGGCTCCGATGTTCCTAGAACTGACAGAGGCTGACACGTACTTCGCATTGCATTTTGCGATCACCGCCAACAGATCAGATTGGTAATCGTACGTCATTCGCTTGACGATAATGTGGCAGCTGAAAGAATTGTCTCTTTAATCGATTCGGGATTCATGTTGCAGACGATATCAAATTTCCGTCCAGTTTTATTCTCGTCTCCTACTTGATGGCGGGTGAAACAGTGAATACATTTCATACAAAGAGACGGGAAATACGTTTACTCGGTTCGGTGGTGGTGTAACAAAGTTACATGTAGATATTTCTCTACTCTACAATATTCTATAATATACTCTCAACTAGCAGCAAGTATCATTTCATTCTGCTGATAACAGTATACAGACAGAAGTATGCAACTGCTGACAATGCTGTTCCCACAATCTTGATCTTAGACTTCACACCTGTGAGAACGCCAGCAGAAAGGCATCGCTATAGCAGCCACCAGAGAGTACCAATCCAGCCTTGGTCGTAGACAGACGTATTCCAATAGCATTGAATAGTAAAGTGCATCAACCTGTAGCCAACTACTTATCATTTGTGTATCAATATTAATAAACCCTAATTCAATCTACCAATTAACTACAGTTATCATTAGCAATCTAAACTAGTAACCGGGAAGCCCAACCCACCCCTTCCCTGTTATACTCGGTAACGACGGTGTTCCTCCATCAGGAACACCCAAAAGTTACAGTGGACGATTTTTTGCAGCATCGAGTGGATCTTCGTGCGTTCCAACGAGCAAGTGTTCTAACATCTTCTACTGTGACACGTGACACTGATCTCGCGTTCGGCTCATCATCCTCGTTGGTGATTGGCTAAAAAGTGTGTTGATATCAAATAATAGCCGCGATTGTGACATTGTTGTACTACGTTAACATGTCTGGCGTGTCGGCTGCAACCCGCAGCCTGACTGTGTCTGCCTGCGAAGCCAACACTCTCGGTTTCCGTGGGCATCACCTCACATTCATCGCATTTACACCGAGCAAGCACATCACTTGCATCGAGTGCGCCTTCATTTGACACAGCGCTTAATTTTTCCATCGCAGTCAATTCTTGCTCCGAATATTCAGGTTGAAACATCGCCCCGGCGTTAGCCTGGGCCGTAATAACAATAAAATCATTAGACATTAACACCTGCAGCTCCGAATGCAATGCGATGAACGATGAATGGACGGAGCTAGGATCGTGAACGGCGATAAACAAGCTGCAGCATGTGTGACTGGAACCACCGCGATACCCCCCCCCCCCCCCCTGCCGGCCGACATTCTCCCTCCGCGGCGGAGGCTGCCGCTGCGAGACAATGCAGCAAGTTGATTACACGCGTTCAGCTAGCAGCGTCCTGCGGCTAAACGAAATCTCCGATCACAAAACCAAAATAATATCTACACAGGTGAAAGATGGACGAGTGTGACACTATTTTTGTTTATTTTTTCCGTCGTACAGAGAGACGGGGAGGCTGAAGGGAGGTTGCTGGCTCTCTGACGGCGTTATGAAACACACTGTGTTCACGACGTTATAAGATTCATAACGGCAGGGTCGCCGTCGTACAGAGAGACGGGGAGGCTGAAGGGAGGTTGTTGGCTCTATGACGGCGTTATGAAACACACGGTGTTCACGACGTTATAAGATTCATAACGGCAGGGTCGCCGTCGTACAGAGAGACGGGGAGGCTGAAGGGAGGTTGCTGGCTCTCTGACGGCGTTATGAAACACACGGTGTTCACGACGTTATAAGATTCATAACGGCAGGGTCGCCGTCGTACAGAGAGACGGGGAGGCTGAAGGGAGGTTGCTGGCTCTCTGACGGCGTTATGAAACACACGGTGTTCACGACGTTATAAGATTCATAACGGCAGGGTCGCCGTCGTACAGAGAGACGGGGAGGCTGAAGGGAGGTTGCTGGCTCTCTGACGGCGTTATGAAACACACGGTGTTCACGACGTTATAAGATTCATAACGGCAGGGTCGCCGTCGTACAGAGAGACGGGGAGGCTGAAGGGAGGTTGTTGGCTCTCTGACGGCGTTATGAAACACACGGTGTTCACGACGTTATAAGATTCATAACGGCAGGGTCGCCGTCGTACAGAGAGACGGGGAGGCTGAAGGGAGGTTGCTGGCTCTCTGACGGCGTTATGAAACACACGGTGTTCACGACGTAATAAGATTCATAACGGCAGGGTCGCCGTCGTACAGAGAGACGGGGAGGCTGAAGGGAGGTTGCTGGCTCTCTGACGGCGTTATGAAACACACGGTGTTCACGACGTAATAAGATTCATAACGGCAGGGTCGCCGTCGTACAGAGAGACGGGGAGGCTGAAGGGAGGTTGCTGGCTCTCTGACGGCGTTATGAAACACACGGTGTTCACGACGTTATAAGATTCATAACGGCAGGGTCGCCGTCGTACAGAGAGACGGGGAGGCTGAAGGGAGGTTGTTGGCTCTCTGACGGCGTTATGAAACACACGGTGTTCACGACGTTATAAGATTCATAACGGCAGGGTCGCCGTCGTACAGAGAGACGGGGAGGCTGAAGGGAGGTTGCTGGCTCTCTGACGGCGTTATGAAACACACGGTGTTCACGACGTAATAAGATTCATAACGGCAGGGTCGCCGTCGTACAGAGAGCGTTGGAGGCTGAAGGGAGGTTGCTGGCTCTCTGACGGCGTTATGAAACACACGGTGTTCACGACGTTATAAGATTCATAACGGCAGGGTCGCCGTCGTACAGAGAGACGGGGAGGCTGAAGGGAGGTTGTTGGCTCTCTGACGGCGTTATGAAACACACGGTGTTCACGACGTAATAAGATTCATAACGGCAGGGTCGCCGTCGTACAGAGAGACGGGGAGGCTGAAGGGAGGTTGCTGGCTCTCTGACGGCGTTATGAAACACACGGTGTTCACGACGTTATAAGATTCATAACGGCAGGGTCGCCGTCGTACAGAGAGACGGGGAGGCTGAAGGGAGGTTGTTGGCTCTCTGACGGCGTTATGAAACACACGGTGTTCACGACGTTATAAGATTCATAACGGCAGGGTCGCCGTCGTACAGAGAGACGGGGAGGCTGAAGGGAGGTTGCTGGCTCTCTGACGGCGTTATGAAACACACGGTGTTCACGACGTAATAAGATTCATAACGGCAGGGTCGCCGTCGTACAGAGAGACGGGGAGGCTGAAGGGAGGTTGCTGGCTCTCTGACGGCGTTATGAAACACACGGTGTTCACGACGTTATAAGATTCATAACGGCAGGGTCGCCGTCGTACAGAGAGACGGGGAGGCTGAAGGGAGGTTGCTGGCTCTCTGACGGCGTTATGAAACACACGGTGTTCACGACGTAATAAGATTCATAACGGCAGGGTCGCCGTCGTACAGAGAGACGGGGAGGCTGAAGGGAGGTTGCTGGCTCTCTGACGGCGTTATGAAACACACGGTGTTCACGACGTTATAAGATTCATAACGGCAGGGTCGCCGTCGTACAGAGAGCGTTGGAGGCTGAAGGGAGGTTGTTGGCTCTCTGACGGCGTTATGAAACACACGGTGTTCACGACGTTATAAGATTCATAACGGCAGGGTCGCCGTCGTACAGAGAGACGGGGAGGCTGAAGGGAGGTTGCTGGCTCTCTGACGGCGTTATGAAACACACGGTGTTCACGACGTTATAAGATTCATAACGGCAGGGTCGCCGTCGTACAGAGAGACGGGGAGGCTGAAGGGAGGTTGCTGGCTCTCTGACGGCGTTATGAAACACACGGTGTTCACGACGTTATAAGATTCATAACGGCAGGGTCGCCGTCGTACAGAGAGACGGGGAGGCTGAAGGGAGGTTGCTGGCTCTCTGACGGCGTTATGAAACACGCGGTGTTCACGACGTAATAAGATTCATAACGGCAGGGTCGCCGTCGTACAGAGAGCGTTGGAGGCTGAAGGGAGGTTGCTGGCTCTCTGACGGCGTTATGAAACACACGGTGTTCACGACGTAATAAGATTCATAACGGCAGGGTCGCCGTCGTACAGAGAGACGGGGAGGCTGAAGGGAGGTTGTTGGCTCTCTGACGGCGTTATGAAACACACGGTGTTCACGACGTTATAAGATTCATAACGGCAGGGTCGCCGTCGTACAGAGAGACGGGGAGGCTGAAGGGAGGTTGCTGGCTCTCTGACGGCGTTATGAAACACACGGTGTTCACGACGTAATAAGATTCATAACGGCAGGGTCGCCGTCGTACAGAGAGCGTTGGAGGCTGAAGGGAGGTTGTTGGCTCTCTGACGGCGTTATGAAACACACGGTGTTCACGACGTTATAAGATTCATAACGGCAGGGTCGCCGTCGTACAGAGAGACGGGGAGGCTGAAGGGAGGTTGCTGGCTCTCTGACGGCGTTATGAAACACACGGTGTTCACGACGTTATAAGATTCATAACGGCAGGGTCGCCGTCGTACAGAGAGACGGGGAGGCTGAAGGGAGGTTGCTGGCTCTCTGACGGCGTTATGAAACACACGGTGTTCACGACGTTATAAGATTCATAACGGCAGGGTCGCCGTCGTACAGAGAGACGGGGAGGCTGAAGGGAGGTTGCTGGCTCTCTGACGGCGTTATGAAACACACGGTGTTCACGACGTTATAAGATTCATAACGGCAGGGTCGCCGTCGTACAGAGAGACGGGGAGGCTGAAGGGAGGTTGCTGGCTCTCTGACGGCGTTATGAAACACACTGTGTTCACGACGTTATATGATTCATAACGGCAGGGTCGCCGTCGTACAGAGAGACGGGGAGGCTGAAGGGAGGTTGCTGGCTCTCTGACGGCGTTATGAAACACACGGTGTTCACGACGTTATAAGATTCATAACGGCAGGGTCGCCGTCGTACAGAGAGACGGGGAGGCTGAAGGGAGGTTGCTGGCTCTCTGACGGCGTTATGAAACACACGGTGTTCACGACGTTATAAGATTCATAACGGCAGGGTCGCCGTCGTACAGAGAGACGGGGAGGCTGAAGGGAGGTTGTTGGCTCTCTGACGGCGTTATGAAACACACGGTGTTCACGACGTTATAAGATTCATAACGGCAGGGTCGCCGTCGTACAGAGAGACGGGGAGGCTGAAGGGAGGTTGCTGGCTCTCTGACGGCGTTATGAAACACACGGTGTTCACGACGTTATAAGATTCATAGCGGCAGGGTCGCCGTCGTACAGAGAGACGGGGAGGCTGAAGGGAGGTTGTTGGCTCTCTGACGGCGTTATGAAACACACGGTGTTCACGACGTTATAAGATTCATAACGGCAGGGTCGCCGTCGTACAGAGAGACGGGGAGGCTGAAGGGAGGTTGCTGGCTCTCTGACGGCGTTATGAAACACACGGTGTTCACGACGTTATAAGATTCATAACGGCAGGGTCGCCGTCGTACAGAGAGACGGGGAGGCTGAAGGGAGGTTGTTGGCTCTCTGACGGCGTTATGAAACACACGGTGTTCACGACGTTATAAGATTCATAACGGCAGGGTCGCCGTCGTACAGAGAGACGGGGAGGCTGAAAGGAGGTTGCTGGCTCTCTGACGGCGTTATGAAACACACGGTGTTCACGACGTTATAAGATTCATAACGGCAGGGTCGCCGTCGTACAGAGAGACGGGGAGGCTGAAGGGAGGTTGCTGGCTCTCTGACGGCGTTATGAAACACACTGTGTTCACGACGTTATAAGATTCATAACGGCAACACGAGGTGAAATATGGTCTAGGGTCGCCGTCGTACAGAGAGACTGGGAGGCTGTGAGGAGGTTGGATTCTTTAGGGCGTAATAAAACATGCGGTGTTCAAGTCCTCATCGGAACTCGTGGCGATCATAGCCCCCTTAGATCCGTGACGCCACGACAAGGGTAACCTACGTCACCAGCTGGCGGCATCCCTTTCATCACATTCCTTTGTGGAAGAGCTGAAGTGTGGAACAGTTTGTATCATTTTTTGCTTTATACAAAACGTCTAGTGGATCAGTTGCATTGTGGAACACCTGAAAGTCGACTTTATAAATTAAATGATATATCGTTGTGGAAGAGATGAAATGTGGAGCACTTTTGAAACACATTTTTTTAATAATGTTTTATTTCTTGTGGAACAGTTGAAATGTGGATCACCTGAAGGCATCCCGTAGGTAGGCAGGTGGCAGCCAAATTAAATCTCTCATCACTTGAGATTGATGTTGTGGCGATTTTTAACACATCTTGGCATTTGGGGCACATCTAAATCAGTTTGAAATCATCTTCATCATTTACTTCTAAATGAGCTTACGTGGACCGTGGACGTAACCAGACACAACGAACTGTCACCCGAAAACGGAGACATAATGATGGGACTTCCCAGCTCCGTAATCCGCATGCTGCTTGGTCCAACCCGAAGCACCATGGGGCAATAGAGTCATCGTTGAATCGTGGAGCATTGCGTAGTTCCTGGAATTTATAGCCGTGCTCAGAGAATATTATGCAGTTCTAAGATTGCACATCGAAACCTGCATCTCCAAAGCTCTAGTTACAGCACGATTGAAAATAAGCCGAGTGTCCCATGTGTTTGATGGAGTGCTGGGGGAGGGGGGGGGAGGCTTTTAGCAGCCCCTGTGTCATCCATCTCCTCGGACCCTTTGTCGGCTTGCCTTTGATGCACGCCGCCGACAAAACGAACTCGCACTCGCCCAAATCCTCCGCCATCGCTGCTAGGCACTTACAGGAAAGTCCTTCGGTAAAAATCAGATCTTGGAATGCCAATGAAATGATAGAAAAGTATCCATCAAAGTTGGTGTGAATTGAATCGTAGAGCTCGGACTCGGAGCGATCGAGCGTCGAGAGCGAGCCCTGCACGCTCCATCGCCCATCCCGCCGCACGGCGCGACACAAAAACAGTCCCCACGGCCAAACTAAAAAACTTACGCTCACACTTCAAACTACAAACTTGTTCACAACAGATTGATGCAACAATGGAAAAAATTAATTGACAATTTTACTGACGAAAAATTTCTTGTAAAGTGTAAATATATCTTTCTATATTTTTTTTGGGCAAGACGAGGGCCCAAAATCGCTAGCAAAAAAAATTATTTAGCAAGAGAATATTTTCGTTAGTCTATAAAAAAAAGTTTCAGATTTCTATCTTTGAAACGCACCCGACAGGAATTATTCTGCTAAACCTCTGCACCCCCACCCCCTGCCAGGGGTTCGAGACAGGCACTAAAACTTTTAGTGCTCAGCACCTTCAAATAGGTGGCATGTTGTAGTCATGTCTATCGAGCAACAAGCGATGTTTGACCACTGGCCCATAGACTATTACCCTCTAGGCCTACACAGTCGCGCACAAACAACACCGCAAAATTCACATGGTATCGCCGCCTTGTCAACACCAAGATTAGAAAACAAGTTTCAAGCAATGCATAGATTTGTGCTAGTCTATGTAATTGGTTGAGTTGGGATCTTGCTAACTTGTCAGTTGCATGTGGGGCTTGTTCAACTCAGAAGGAGTTCAATTTGTCCTTTGAAAAGAGAATTATATTGTTTCTGTTCTTTTTCTTGTATCTAGTTGGACTTAAAAGTCTAAAAAATGTTCTCCACACTTCGAAGGGGTCAATCTGACTGAGAGTTGAATATTAAACTGCATTGTTTATTAAGTTTCATTATTTATTCATGTTAATTATTATAACATTGTTAATTACACACCAGTCTATGAGTGAAGTTTACTGAATGTTCATTGCGATAATGGCTTGTGATCGAAAGAAATCTTGTTCAAACACCGGTGTGTTTCCTGCGTCACATCCCATGTCGGCAGCCAGCCCGAGTTGAAACAGCATCAAACCTTCTTCAATTAGAATACCAATTTTCCGTGTTGTGTCGTGACGCCGTTTCGTAGCAGAGTAAAACAATGTTCAAGAATAGGGATACTGTTCTCAATCACTGCTGGATTAAAACAGCTGGGACAGGTCTAGAATCCAGAGCACAATTGATTAGTGAAATACATAGCCATGAGAATCTCAACTACATCCGAGACCCGACTTATCATCCCTCCAAATAGTGGCTCACAACCCTAGCTGCACTGTGCAATCATCCTATTTTATTTCAAGCTAGTTCCCAAGCTTACGTGTCAAATTAAAATTAAAACGAAAAACACAACCACGTTTACAAAACAAATTAAATATGACCCAGCAAAAACAACCCATCACAACATTACTTACCTAAGACATTGAACAACCATCAAAATTCAAAACCTCTACTTAAAAGATAATTGAAATCAATGGCAGTGCTGCCTCGAAGCCCCCAATTCTTTATAATAATGAAGTTGACAATTGTTTCGATTGAGTTATTGAATTAAAAGGGTGCTGGGGTAAAGGGTGCTGGGCTTCAAATTATTAATTACAAGCAGATTTGAATGAAGGACACCTTGACTTTAAGACCTTACCAGTTACCACGGCACCAAAAGATACAACTGTGGGAGAAAAAAATAAATACCCGATTGATGAATTGAGATGTCGGACATCGGCCAAGCAGTTTGTGAATCTGTCGACGTGATGAAGTACGATGAATATCTTAGTTCCGGCTGGCAAACTCGGCAATTGATTTCAACGTAGCTTTCGTGCATTTGGATTTGGCAGCTCACACGATGCAGGTAACTTTAGGATGAAAGACGTGTTTGATTAAAAACATTTACGTATTGTTTTGTTTGTTCCAGGAACACACACTGCAATCGGAACCATCAGGCGTAGGGAACCTTGTCGAGGAAATATAAACCAGGAGGCTTGTTCCAAACCTAGTTTTTTCAATTCTCAGTTTTGAAGGAACACAATGTAAGTAAGTTTAGTATCTAAAACAAAAAGCATCATTCAAATGGGTGCCGTTGAACTGCACCCCAATAAACTGCACCTGTGTAAACTGTACCCGAAGAAACCAAATTTTACAGGATGTGTAAACTGCACCCGGACATACTGCACCCGAACTATCTGAGCCTACGACGCTTTTTCCTCAAACTGCAAACTGCACCTCAATAATCTTCACCCGGTACAGTCTGTCCGAATGAAAGAGACCTTTCGCTTGTGAAATCAGTA
Source organism: Nemurella pictetii (assembly GCA_921293315.2). Lineage (NCBI taxonomy): Eukaryota > Metazoa > Arthropoda > Insecta > Plecoptera > Nemouridae > Nemurella > Nemurella pictetii. The sequence goes on from OV121125.1 coordinate 20,908, forward strand.
CCCGAAGCGAATTTATTGGGTGCAACGTAGCGGCAAAAAATGGCAACGGTATTGTAAGCAGTGATTGCTCAAGTGTAAAATTAATGTTCGATTGATTAATTGAAGGAGCATAATTAGACAGGTGGAAATTGAAAGTGACCACAAGTGAAGAAAACGATCTAGCAACGTAATATTATTATTATTAAACAACAAGATGCATAATCGATCTCAATTGTGCCGGCCGGTAGCCATAACCTTACCAGTGACAAACATCTTGACATTATTATACCTAGCTAACATTCTAAGCATCATAAACATTATGTATTGATCAATTATGGAAAAAATTATTACTATTGTTATTATAATAATTTAAGATCCAACCAGCTAAACTAAAACATTGATTTCTGTGATTTTTAGGTCCCACTTGGACTGCGATGGAAGCTGATACGGCTGTCACATTGAGTAAATTGCCAACAAGATTGCATGCGGCATGAAAGAGAATTTCCACCATAGAAGCATACACAATCCGATAACAATCGAATGGCCTGAGCTGAAGATAAGTGGAAGAAGGTCCACGCTCAGCTAAAGATGCCGACGACAAGTCATGTTTAAATGTATGCAGCTAACACTGAAATATCGCTTTAAATGTATCTCGGTTCACATGGATTTATGATCACCGATTAGATAATATAAGTTAATTCGCTAATAAAACAATGTACCTTTAATATTATTAAGCCATTCTATGACTGTTGTCATCTCATTGCCCACTTGAAATCCTCCTTTTGACAAGGACAAACTTAGTGGTAGCAGATGGGCACCTCACAAGAATAATCCATTTTACCGATGGTGCTAATGAAGATGTTCCGATGCCTGTTCGGTGCCGTGTTCCGATGCCGAAGACTAAAGCCAACGGTTCTGTTCAGAGAATGAAGGTGCTTATTTAGCAGCAGGTAGTAGTAGCAGTAGTAGCAGTAGTTTTATTCACTTTAGCAGAAATGCCATCTTTGCAATTTTGCATACTTGTGTATACTAACCATACAATCATACTTCAACATTACAAAAAAGTTAAATGCTCTAGGAATTGAAGCTCTAGGAAGGTCAGCGATGGAGGAAGAAAGTTTCGATATGCCAGTTATCGCTACGATCAGCTACGATTTGATTCTGCGAATCAAACGATGAGGTAACTACAAATTATAGCCACTATTTTTACTTGAATAATTGCATACCCTTAAATTTGAAGCTGTCCCTGCAGACCTGCTATTGATATCGGGGACCAAATTTTCCACAAACTGCCAAGTTGAACCATTTTCCTATTCAACATTTGGATTGACTTAACATTCAGCAATACCTAGCAAAAATCAAAATGTAGGTATGTTGTGACTTTGGTTTCTGCCCTTATTTGATGTGTACATTCTTTCCCAAGTTCCAGATAGAAATTGTTATCTGAGGATGTGTTATCTGTGATTTTTAGTATAACTTGCTCATATGTCTTGAGACACCCACGTCATAGAGTGCCCCAAGTAGGATGTACTCAAACTGCGGCAGACGATTTAACTAGAGCTTTGGGCCTCTAGGTACCTAGCCTTATTTACTCTATGCCCACGTGGTTCTCCAGGTTCAATCTCACTAAATTCTAGAACCATAGGAAAATTTTGGACACAAAAAAAACATGTATTCTCTCCTTCTTGCAACATTCAACAACCACAGCCTGCAAAGGCTTATTTCCCATACTCATCCTGTATTCTTGCAGTGCAGATTTTCAAACGGGGAGTTACTTGCACAAATTAATAGGTACATATTTCAACATAGGTACTTCTCGTTAAAATAAGCTGTAGGTCCTAAACAAGAGCAAGAACAAGAGCAAGAACAAGAACAAGAACCAATTTAATCTAATCGCCAGCACAAATCTCTTGTTAGAAAAAGTGTTTCTCACTGACAGCAGTATAAATATAGGTGTAACAGTAATGTTCATGTCAATAAGTGCATGCACAGTTATATGAGTTTGCTAAAGCTACCATCCTTCCAAAACTATGAAATATTTTTTTCAATTTCAATTGAACATCTTGCTTGATTTCAACTAATGATCTTAGATGGATGCTGTTGAACTTTTCCTTCGACTTGCTGATCTCGCAGAACTTCCAGCCCAAAGCAAACGGTTTGGCATGACAGCAGCTAGGATGTTTCCGCTGGAACACAGTTTTATTATTAGTAAATAATTAGTACAGATATTTGGTACTATGTAGGTAATGACTAGTTAATGTGCTTGTTGATACAACAAAACAAAATTTCAAAATAAAAATTATAATTATCCTACTTACATGAATGTGCCCAAATTGAAACAACTTGAACCTTGTTCGGCAATTTAATAACTAGGCAATAGAAACAGCGTACCTTCTTAATTTAAGACTGCAGGCAAAAGGTCAGCATGCCATTGAATTTGGAGTTCAATGCTCAGATAGCTGTTGTGACGCTGTCTGCGGGGAGAATAAAAGGCGGTGAATTTTTATATCATTACATATATCATTTTTATTAGATTATATCCCAACATAGTCAGTTTAATGTTAACATTGGTACAGTTTAATGTCAGATACCTATGTGTGGAATCAAAATATGTTAGTAAAGTTTTATAATCCTGGTACTACAGCAAAATTGTTGGAAATTTGGTTTTTTGGAGTTGGTGAGGAGTTGTGAGGAGTTGTAATCCGCCGAGATTTTAGGTCGGAAGGCGTTAGATAAGTCCCAGATAATTAAACATACTTTAATAAAATCCATTCAAATTATGATTTACCTATCAAGTTCAAACGAGGTGGAAAAACACGAAAAACACCAAATAAACACCGAATAAAATTCACCGTGAAGACACCAGCGCCCATTTTGAATAGGTGTCAGAAACTCAGAAAGCTGTCAGAGGGCGGCGGTGGCCAACGGTGGCTATGGCGCGATTTCTCTCAATTGATTCAAACGAAAATAATTATTAAATATTTATTAATTTTATAAATTATATTAGGACTTCGCAAACGCTCATTTTACTCATTTTGTGGATGAGCGTCATTTAATCGATGCAAATTAAAACTTTTCCACCACCTCGACAGCCAAAAAAACTAATAAAACCATATTTTCTTCAATATTTCCCGACTTTTCCAAACGATTTTCCTGAAATTTTAAGACTTACTGCATAATCACTAAGCGGATGCATATTTCAAATTTCATCCGTATCAGATAATTACTTTGTGAGTTATTACTGACAAGGCATACTTTCATATATATTTTCCGAATTTTCCAAACGATTTTCCTGATAAATTAATTTTGGTTTCATTGTACTATTATATAATCACAGTTAAAATTTCATTCAAATCCAATAATTACTTTAAAAGTAGTTTTCATAAAATCGAGATATTCTACAAGTCCTAAGCTATTTTATAGAGCTAACACCGGCATGGGTCGTGTACACATAAACGAATTCGGTTTTATTTTTAATTGCTGAACCTGAAGTTAGATTTGGATGAAACTTTAGAAACATATTAATGCTATCAACTGCCACCTATGTCAAAATTTTTATCAATATTTAACATTAATTATTCTTTTTATTGTCAATTAACGTATTGCCTAATTAAACCTGTTCTTTTTTATGTATGTATTGTGTTTGCTCTAATAATTTGACGTGGACCCTATCTTGTGACACAACACGAACAGAAAATTTTTAGAGTATTATAAGTTTTGTGGATGCGTTAAAATCGATGAAAATTTATCACATCGTGTACTAGTTTATATTTTTATGTCATCTCTGCACCGGACTTGCCAGAAGAATTACGTGAAATCGGTGCCAATATCTGAGAACCTTTACTTGTTTTTGGTTATGTCTGTCCAATCCCCAGCATAGATACGTCCTTCTCGTTTATATATTATATTCGATATTCATTTGTTGATTAAAGGTTTATTTATGTCATATCTTCACAGTCTTTAAGATGACCGCGCCATCGCTGTCGAAACGTCGGCTGACACCAAGGTCCTAAGAACCACTTCCAACAGAGCAAAACCATTGAAAATGGCAAAACCATGCTCTTCAATAGCAACTAATAAGTACCTAGATATAATATCTTTATTCTTGTTTCCTTAAAAAAATACAGGGTCAAGTTTTCTTTTTTTTCATCTAGAGCATCTTGGGTTGCTTTTAATCCGGCTTGCCAAGCCTGGCGTTTTCCCATTATCTTCTTCACTATAACTATAAATTCACTTCCTTCCCCATCATCAACCTCTTCGTCCTTTTCTACCAGCGCATTCCATTCTTTTACATCTTCCCAAAATTTCCCTCTGTTAAGAAAAAGCTTAAGAAAAAGCAGGCATAGGACAAATCAGCACCAGGGCATATAATATAATGTAGAGTTCAATTTGCTTCAAACGTTTTAACGGCGGCAAATATTGCTTGGTATATCGAGCGATAACATGTGAATAAACATTCAGGTGTCCATCAGTTTAGATCATTTCCAACACGGTTAACTTGTGGCAAGAATCGATCTACAATGTTTGATTTTCAGCATCAAATAATAGCGCAACCTGCTCAGCAAAACCTTCTTCCCCCATTGCTGACCTAGGTTCTAACAGAGCATCTGTTGAGCAGCTTCATCCTCTTGAATAGCACCGTTGGCTTCTAGTCTGAAAGGCATCGGAACATCTTCATCGGCACCAATGGGAAAATGGATTATTATTGTGAAATCTCTATCTGCTACCACTCAGTTTGTCATTATCAAAAGGTCAATTTCAAGTACCTAAGCACATATTGAAAACGACAACAGCTGTCATAGAATGGCTTGCAGCAAATATGTGAAGGTTTTTAATATACAGATTCAGTGGTTTTACAAGTTTGATTTGCAGCATCAATAGCATCAGCTGAGCACCTTCATACTCTTGAACACGCCGTGGCTTCTAGCCTGAAAGGCATCGGAATATCTTCATCGCGGCACCGGCTGAAAAATGTATGATTCTTGTGAGATGCCCAGTGGTTAATTTGGGCGTAAGCCCACGTGCGCCCGGCTTACCCACCTCTTTTTCGAGGGTAAGCCGGCTTACGCACCTCTTATTGTATTTTCCAGACGGCTATCATTGATTACAGGCAATCAGGTTAAAAAATAATAAAAATAACTGATTTTTGTATCTTTATTGTTTCAGACAAATCTTTTAAATCTTTTAAATTTTCTGCAGTAAGCAGTATACTCTGTCTGCTTGAGCTGTAACGTTAGCTTGACTTTCAGCGTATTCGTAGATTCTCTTCAATATCTAGTGCGTGGCGTGCTCATATCGACGATTTTCTTATCGCGCCGCTACCCTTTGCGGTGCAGCGCCGACAAAGCAATGCGACAGAATGAAGTTAATATATACTAGGTACTGAGTGGATTGTTTCTTGTTATTGAATGAGATATTTACAGGGCATTTATAATTTTGCACTGGCATAGACAAAGTCAGGTATCATAAATAAAAAAACGCGCAGTCCAGCTCGGCCATTCAGTTAGTACACACCTACAGCAGTACAGCACAGGTTCATAATCGCACTGTCAATATTTTTGATAACCATGCCGCTAGGAAAGCGTGCAAGTGGGGGTAGCGACCCAGGGTCAGGTCCGCCATTAAATAAATCAAAAATTACTTCATTTTTTACACCAAAGCCTAAATCCTAGTTCTTGGAAAGTTAGTTGGCTTTTTAAATTTACGAGGGCTTACTCTCCTATTTTTTTACAAATTAACCACTGGAGATGCCTATCTGCTAGTACCACTTAGTTTGCCATCATCAAAAGGTCAATTTCAAGTGGGCACATATTGAAAACAACAACAGAATGGCTTGATAATAATATTATCCCTGTACATTGTTTTAATAGCGAATTTGCTAATTTACACCGTTGGTGATTATTAATCCATGAAGAGATATATTTCAGTCATAGGTACTTGTAACTTGTAATACTTTTTACTAGTTGTCAGCATCGCTAGCTGAGCACGGACCTTCTACGGCTTCTCTTCAGCTCGGGCCATTCGATTGTTAATGCTTCGTGGTGCAAACTGTAATGCAATCTTGACGACAATATCCTCGATGTGACAGCAGTCCTCATATGGAATTACATAAATCAATGCAGTTGATAAAGTTTCATTATTGTTTCATTTTAATTACACTGTTATTTGTTTTTATCAAAATACTAATCATTTGGCCATTCGATTGCTATCCGATTGTGAATGCTTCGTGGTTCAAATTCTGTCATGCAATCTTGTTGGCAATTTCCTTGATGTATCAATGTAGTTGATAATTTTTCATTGGAGTTTAATTTTAATTTCACTTCAATTTGTTTTTATAATAATACTAATAAATAAATATTTCCATAATAATGACGTTTTATCATATAATAATACATAATTATGTCAAGATGATTGACACTGGTTAGGTTAGGTTAGCGGCACGAATGCGGTTACTAGGGGTACAGATTCCACTTACTGAAGGTTCCATTATTTGCGAACAGACTGTAACGGTTCGGGTGCAGATTGTCCAGGTGCAGTATTAGGCGAGGATAAACAGAGCCAAAAGTCGTCAAATAAGAAAGTTTGCGTGCACGGCGGTATATCAAGCTGAATTTTTTACCACGTGCTCAGAACACCCCAGGAATAATTACTGTGAAATACCACCCGGAACCGCCCCCCGGAACACCCCTTAAAAAATTGACAAAGTCAAAAAATGACCAAAAAGTTAAAAAAATGTTTTGTTTAAAAACGATCATTTAAAGTAAATCTCAGATTTCGAAATATCACTCAGATGTGTGTTAGCATATGCTAAACAAGAATCAGTAGCAAAACAAGCAACTTTTAATCATTGGATAGTCAATACTTGCAAAAAATAGACCAAAAATCGCTCGAAAATAATTTCACGGCAGGACAGTTGTTCGTAAAAATCCAATTTTCGCGTCCGTACAATAATAAATGTACCAATGGATAGCTGTGTTCATTAGGTAACAGGAAAAAAATATAAACCACTCAAAACGTAAACTTCATAGCAGAGTTTTTTCAAAAGAAGCAAAGCGCGTAGCGTAAAATACGTTTCCCGCCGTAATGTTACACGGGTTAAATCATTGTTAAACCATGGATAACTAAGTTCAACTGCATAAATCGATATAAATATCCACATATATTGTCATAATACAACATAAATGTTACTAAAAGGGGAAAAAACCACCCCAAAAACTACCCCTATTATTGCGATTTTTTTTGCTACCAATATTGGGGTTTTTTCTTCCTCCGTAATTTGGGGTGTTGATTATTTGGCATAACCCAACCAGATCATGCATTCTATCCAAAACGCACCCCTTAATAACAACTCCATAAAATAATCTATTGTAATTAGTTTTAGAGATACAAGGCTAATCGTGATGGTAAATGAATATTTAAAGTGCATATAGATTATATGTTATGGCACAATATAGATGCACCAACAAGAAGTAAGAACACAACTCAATATATTATCATTTGCACCCCCTTACTGATTCACACAGCTTACAATTATTTTAGTTCGGAGTTGCTTTAAATTAGGTTGTTGTTCCTAGAAAACACCAGACAAAAAAGGTTCCACAAAAGAATAAGAAAGAACGTCCTTATTCTATGGTTCCACTCAGCACAATCGGATATCTGTTAGCGGAAAGAAAACTGAAGACTAATTGCAGTTTTTAGAAGAAGTCGGACTCATTTCACCCCTATAAAGTCAAAGGTTGGACTGGATGCCGGTTGGAAGACGTTAGAACATGTGTGTCGCTCTGCTTGCCAATAACTTAAACTCACATACTATATGATTGTTACCTATACAAAAATAAGTTAAACGCAGTTTACTAATTGAAGTCCTTTTCAAATCAACGTCGCATAAGATAAAAATGTTGATGCATGCACTACAAAGGCATCCACGAGCAGCAAAAGTCTTGACATTGAGAGTCGCTGTTCACAGTTTAAGACTACCTATATAGACTTACACTAAAATGACTTTCAAATACACACACATTTAAGTCCCACATCCCCTTGTGTCAATTAGTTTCTTCAGTTCACTTTATAATTTTAGAGTTGAATCCCCGTTTGCTAAAAAGGGCGCTGTGAAATTGTGAAGCTTGAATTGCTTGATTTATTGCCAGGGGTGCTTGAATTATTTTTGCTTCCGTAGCAAGCTGAAATAGTTACCATAACAAAACATTCAAAACTTATATTGAATCTGTTATTCTCGATTGGGAATGGCCGAGGCCCAGGGAGTGATTGCACCCCGGGCCAGTCCGCGTCTGTGTGGGTCCATTAAGTCCTTTGCGATTAAAACAAAAGTTGGAGAGGTTAATTCTTTGCTTACACACTTAGATCTTACAAATACTGTTTGACTGGGATTTTCACTTTTTCTTCGCGATATAATTGAAGGAAGCACGGAAGAAAGAAAACAACATTTGTGTCTGGCTATAAATCAGCATTATCGGCTGATGCGATACACTATTCATTCCCATCAACTTCTATCCTTCTTTGATGAACTGTATAAAATAAAATCTGAATAAACCTTGCAGCCATGAAACTAAGCATTCACGAGAACAAAACTGAAACAAATCTGCAGCAGTATACCAAAAGCAAATTTAAATTAGGCTTGATTTGATTGGTGGTCAAAATTATATTTTCTTCTTTACCGGCAAGTAACTACACAACTCCCTGGCTTCTAAATTCAAATTCCAGGCTTCTAACTATCCAAAGCATGCAGTTGCAATCATGAAGACCATGCGTGCATGGTCCCTTCTTGCAACGACCACTTCTTGCAGCGCAGTGCTCCTTGTTTATTGTGCGCCGAATTGCTCAATGGACACTCATCCCTACCAATTTAATTATATCTTCATGAAAATGGTAAAAAATAAGAATCCATCTATTAACTGGTTCGGCAGCCTGCAAAAATATTTATAGAAAAAGACAAGATCAGGTGGATGCTTACATAAAATTCCTAATTTAGTGCCAATTACATGGCAATTTAGGGTGTTTTATGGACACATTTCTTGTGTTACAAGAAGGTATGAACATAGGTAACCTAGCCTTGCTGGAAGATATCCCAACCTAGCCTTGCTCGAAGGTATCCTAACCCTAAATTTCTGAAAATAAAACTGAATGCATAGGGACACTTAGTTTCCTACCTACTTTCAAGCTTGTTCGCCAGATTAATAATTTTTTGGGGTGGTTATTAAGGGGTGCGTTTTGGATAGAATGCATGATCTGGTTGGGTTATGCCAAATAATCAACACCCCAAATTACGGAGGAAGAAAAACCCCAATATTGGTAGCAAAAAAAAAATCGCAAAAATAGGGGTAGTTTTTGGGGTGGTTTTTTCCCCTTTTAGTAACATTTATGTTGTATTATGACAATATATGTGGATATTTATATCGATTTATGCAGTTGAACTTAGTTATCCATGGTTTAACAATGATTTAACCCGTGGAACATTACGGCGGGAGACGTATTTTACGCTACGCGCTTTGCTTCTTTTGAAAAAACTCTGCTATGAAGTTTACGTTTTGAGTGGTTTATATTTTTTTCCTGTTACCTAATGAACACAGCTATCCATTGGTACATTTATTAATGTACGGACGCGAAAATTGGATTTTTACGAACAACTGTCCTGCCGTGAAATTATTTTCGAGCGATTTTTGGTCTATTTTTTGCAAGTATTGACTATCCAATGATTAAAAGTTGCTTGTTTTGCTACTGATTCTTGTTTAGCATATGCTAACACACATCTGAGTGATCTTTTGAAATCTGAGATTTACTTTAAATGATCGTTTTTAAATAAAACATTTTTTTAACTTTTTAGTCATTTTTTGACTTTGTCAATTTTTTAAGGGGTGTTCCGGGGGGCGGTTCCGGGTGGTATTTCACAGTAATTATTCCTGGGGTGTTCTGAGCACGTGGTAAAAAATTCAGCTTGATATACCGCCGTGCACGCAAATTTTCTCAATTCGGCTCTAGTTGCTTCGCCTATATCCAGTTTGAGAAAAAAGCAAATGGGGATCAGATAGTTCGGGTGCAGTATGTCCGGGTGCAGTTTACACATCCTGTAAAATTTGGTTTCTCCGGGTACAGTTTACACAGGTGCAGTTTATTGGGGTGAAGTTTGGGTGCTTCCATTCAAATGAGATATTACACAGATTGAACCTTTCAATAACATTCAATAAAAGTGCAATTGTCGTTGGATGTTCCTCATTTCAATAATAATAATAAAAATAATTTGTTTATTTGCCATGTGATCAAGGATGATATCGACAATTGTCAATTTGTACATGTACCTATACTCTTCAATTCACAATAAAAACTCATTCGTCGAGTAAAAGCACTTTTCTATAAGGAACGTCTTTAGTTTTTCCTTAAAATTACTTTTGTATCTCAAGCTTTTGATCATATTTGGTAATTTATTAAAAAATCTTCTGCCTGCATACAATTTGGTTGGACTCACGAATTTATCAAGCTGCATTGATTTGATTTATTAGTGGTAGGTACATGGATATTATCATAATTGCATAAACACCAACGTTTGATTAGCTAATAATATCAACTAGACCCGTATGGGTGTCCTGCCTATACAAAGGTGATAACTGTGAAGTGTGCTAGATTACCTGAAATTCTTTGTTAGAGATTGTTGGAATGCCAGCTGTTGGAAATACTGGCTGAAGTAGGCTTCAAGACTCATGCTGCTGAAACACAGCAGCTCAGAAACGAAGCCATATTCACTTACACTTGGGCTGAGTGTGAAAATCCAGATTTCAAATATAAATTTGTGCATTGTGTTTATAAAAGACTACAGGGGTATGATCATTAATATAATATCATCTAAACATACATTCATAAATTAAGGGGCTGAAATTTGTATACTAAAAGAGAAAACTAGACTGGGAATCCCAATTTTATAAAGCAATAAATAGTGAATATGTTTAAATAAAAAACAGATTTCAAATTTTTTGCTGGTAAATTTTGTGGATAGAACTAATAACTAGACCAAAATCGTATCTGTAGCTTAAACCACATATGATCAGACAAACCACTTATGCTAAAACCATTCTGTTGAATTCTAATACTAAGAAACACAATTGTTTTATCGCAGCAATCTGTCGGCAGGACATAAACGGAATCGTCATTTTTAACTGGTATATTTTGTGACTGGACTCAAAACTATGCCCGAATCGCATATTTTAGCTGAAATCCCATATTTTACGACAAACGGCTTGTGCTTAAACTCTTTTTTTGTATTTTAATATTCAAATTCAAATCTTTTTTATAGCAAGGCCATTGCCATTGGGTTGAAAATAAATAAACTAATATCATATAAATTTATCATAGGCCCATACAATTACAATGTATTTGTCAGCAGCCAAATAAATAAATAAATAAATAAATAAATCATTTTTTACTATAAAATTTTGTTACTGGACCTCTATCTAGACTTAAATCGTATAAATTAGCTAAAATGACATAATATAAGACAAACCACTCGTGCTGAAACTATTTATTTGTTTCTCAATATTAATAACTAAATTTTTTTTTCCAGCAGCCATATCAGCTGAGGAAGTAAACGGAAATCGTACTTTTTGTCAGGTAAATTTTGTAACTGGACCTCTAACTAGACATAAATCGTATCAATGAGCTAAAATGGAATCTTATGAGACAAATCACTTGTGTTTTTACCCTTTTTTTGTATTTTAATATTCAAATTTACATTTTTTATTGTAGCCCATTGAATCGAAAAATAAATATCGGAATTCACAGTTTTTACTGTTAATTTTTGTGACTGGACCTATGAATAGACCTAAAACGCATATATGAACTTAAATCACATATTTTAAGACTAACCATCTGCCCTCAACTTATTTTTTGGTGTTTTAATAGTAAAATTTGCATTTATTTTAGCTAAGTACCTACCTACCTATGACTATGTTTTTATGAATTGTCACAGACAATAGCCGAGTCGGTAGTTTAGTTTAGTTGCTGATTAAAAGCTTAGTAAAAATATTAACATGGGTATGTAGTAAATTTAGAACATATTAAAATTTAGATAAGAAATAGTTAAAATTTCATATTATAATGGGAAAATTTGAATTTGAACACCATGGCTTGACAAGGTCATTGCATATTATATCATTGGAATGTGCATGTAATTTTTTAGGTTACATCTAGAGAAGCGAAACAGAAGTTTGATCTGCATAGCTACAATGAAATAAAAACGAAATTCTTTCTACAAGTGTCTCTACAAATGTAGACGATGTACAAATGTATAGAAACTAGCTAACCTGGTACGTTTTACAAGTTTTACCTGCTTCTCATCTCCGAGTTAGAACCAATTCACTGCAGTTAATCCTTTCCTTTTTTGTTTCCAGTGTGCCAACAACCTTGTTTGAGACTTCCTTTTAGACTAACAGCACGTCTTGTCTTTGTTGCAGGCAAATTTCTGGAGCCGGTCACTGGCCATTTAGATCTAGATCAAAGCCATGTCCACGACATCGTGGACAAAACGTCGACACTCGACGAGGTCCTTTCTAGAACCGCCACAACGTTTTAACAGAGCAAAACCGAACATTTGCATTTCTTCAAGTCACGGCTCTGAAGCATTCCGCCTTTCCAAAACCATGGATGTCTGCAGTTTCACACTCCATGAACAGGTATGTGTATGCTCATAATTCAATCATATTATTCAATGGTATGATGGGGGCAAGTTATCTGTTTGAAAGATTATAGGCTGTGTGCTTTTTGTAGGATGTTCAGGAGCACTCTAGTAGAACTAGAAGTAAGTGATGTGGACCGAGCAGAACTGCGGCTTCTTTTTGCTGTGTTTTCTCAATTCAAAATCGACTCCATCCACATTACTTCTAAAGCGCTCCGGACGGACTTCTTAAGCTACAAGCAGCTGCCTGCCGTTAGTGCTGAGCTGAGCCCCTACTTTCCGTCAAAATAGATGGCTTCTATCTTACGAGGAGTAAACCACGTGAAACAAACACATTTAACTTGTTTATGGAGTAAAGAAAAACATATTTTTAATTAGCATGCCAACAGCATTTATTCAAATAATTGGAATAAGGAAGTTGGTTGTCTTGCATAAACCAGTTAATTCTAGTCCAATTTTAGCTAGACATTGTGAGAATTGACTGGAAAAATACTCAATCACTAGTACTAGCTTGGAAAATTAAGTCCGACTGAGTTAGTTTCTCATAGGTTTGACTAGAACAAAGAGTTGAAATCAGAATTGACTAGCTGTTGCAAGAGTTTGCATGAACGCCAAGTGCTAACTGGCTTGTTGAGCTGAAATTAATAACCGAAAGACAAGTATTGTTTGTTCTGTGCCGTGCGATGGACTAATTTACTTTGCCCATGTTCCAGCCTGGTGTGCAGCTGTGGCCACTTGTGTACGTGACACAGTTCCCGTTCCCCGACGCAACCACCTTCACGCCACATCTCACCGCCGCCCGGACATTCAACAACAGCCAGGAAACAGGGGACAAGAACATCAAAGGAATATAAAATGAACGTTTTAAAGTAAGTCTCTCGGCTAAACGGAGGCTTTCAGAGCCCATGTCGATGGTTGAAGTGGTTTCACTGTGGCTGCTCTGTACGACCTGGTCGGTGCTCCTGAAAAGGACCATCGACCGACGTTTCTCCAACGAGCGCGTTGGCATCTTCGGATGTGTCCGCCCCCGCGACGGCTGTTGAAGTCGTGGGAGCAGTTCGGTCACCGAGCCAACCGTGGACGAGCTGCCGTCCCATTGGCTTTGTCGGTCGCCGGCCTGGCGTTGCGTGCTGGGCGGTCTGCATCGGTGGGTCGCCGGCAACTGTAGCATCCGCCGCCCGGGTGGGAACTGCCGGGGCCGCGGAGAGCACCTCCGCGACGGGCTTCCGCGCTCGGGGGACGCCGATGCCGGCGTTGAACGGGCGTCGTTGGGTTTCCACAGCCTCACGGATGCCGCGCGAGGCGTGGTCATCGACGGTGGCCAGAGACTGGATGCCGTCGAAGTCGATGGTGCGGTGGGTTTGTTCCACGTGCTGGCGGAGCGACGACGTGCTCAGCTTGGTGGCGACGGCTCTTCGGTGTTCACGGACCCGGACGTCTGGTTCAGTCTGGCCGGATTTGTGATTGCAAACGAGGAGGTCAAAGTGCTTTTTGTTGGTCGAGACCGGTACTTTTTGTGGAAACACTGGTTGTCGTGACATCACTCATGTTAAGCAACATCGCACCGAGTCAGGTGTTTGATGGGCGACCATCATGCACACGATCAGTTCTGTTCGGGAGAGAGGTCGGAGGGTTTGAAGTTAGTACAACTTCACTCGCCTTGCTTGTCAACCTCTCGACAGCACGGATTAGCGGAGGAATCCCGTCGTTCGAGTTGCACCGTCCTTCGGAAGGGACGTAAAGCCGGTGGTCCCCTCGGTGCTTTTCGACAGGAGTAGGCTACGTGCCGGCACCGGGTTTCCCCTCCTCCCTTCTAGCCATAGGTTAGGTTCATCATCACTAGAGATAGGATAGTAATGCAAATGCATATTCTTCAATTATGCTAGTATCCCATGCAAAATTGTGGATATATCCGTTTCATGACATTTGGATTGCAATAACATCATGTTGATATCGCATATTTTGCATATTTCAGCTTTTAGCGCATATTTGGGCTGAACTGCATAAAGTTGCATATTTCAGCTTTTTTTTGCCGGTTTAAAGCGCATATTTCAGGGTTTTTGCATACTTCACAGTTAAATTTATTATTTTCAAATTCACAATAAAAATAATTCACTTCTGAGAATCCGACCGTTACTGTTGGATTTTTCCTAGAGCTCTCCAACAAAAGGGAGCTGTTGATCGACACAGGTGTGTTGTCATCTAGCCCAGTTGCACTGAAATTGTGCAGTGAGTAGCCAGTGAGTAGCCAGTGAGTAGCCAGTGAGTAGCCAGTGAGTAGCCAGTGAGTAGCCAGTGAGTAGCCAGTGAGTAGCCAGTGAGTAGCCAGTGAGTAGCCAGTGAGTAGCCAGTGAGTAGCCAGTGAGTAGCCAGTGAGTAGCCAGTGAGTAGCCAGTGAGTAGCCAGTGAGTAGCCAGTGAGTAGCCAGTGAGTAGCCAGTGAGTAGCCAGTGAGTAGCCAGTGAGTAGCCAGTGAGTAGCCAGTGAGTAGCCAGTGAGTAGCCAGTGAGTAAGCATTATCTAGGTTCTTTTTATCATGGCACCTATAAAAGCATCTTTAAGTGTGAAGTTGAAACAATGGGTGAAAGAACACAAGTATTAAGCAGTTGACCGAATCACTGCAAATTGTGAACGACTTCCAGATAAAGCTCCAAACAGAACCAGGAAGTGTTGCACGAGTTGCTTGCTACAAACTGGATCTTGTGTTGGCAAAAAATCCATCGCTAGCACTTCTTCAAAGTGTCGGGAAAATTCATTCCGGGGAAGAAGCCGAGGTTCACGGTTTGGCCCCAACCGATGTATGTAAATTCAAATATGCGCCTTTACATCTGTTGACGTGGAGAGATCGTTCTCCGTTTATAAGAATATACTAACTGACAAGCGGCATAGACTGACATCAGCAATATAGGAAAAAGTATTGTTAGTCACTGCTATGCCAAGCATGCAAGCAAGTCTAGCAAGTAATGGAAAAAATTATTCTCGTCTGCCAACTTAAGGGCAATGTTTGAAAAAAAGTTGTTTAAAAAAAACAGCGTTTTCATACATTCTTTCAGCCTCATTCTATCCTGCGATACTGCATATTTGGCCATTTTTGCCGCTTATTGAAGCTTTTGATTTTGCATATTCTGGCTTTGATACTGCATTACTATCCTATCTCTAACATCACCCTTTCATTATAGACCAGCGCCACGGTGCCAGCTGTCAAAACAGTGCATGTCGTTAAACACCATGAAACAAACAGACAACTCGGAAATTACGCAGGCGTTCATTGGTTGCTTCAGGCTCACCACAACACAGTCACTGCTGCTTGGAATTAGTAGGTATTTTGTCTTTTTTGTTTTGCTGTTGAATTTTACACAACAGGTCATGGTTGCAAAAAAAATTTCTTTTAAATATATTGAAATGATTATCATTGAAGTAAGGGCCTGTATTTCTTGTGTAATAATTTCGTCATTATCAGATTCAATATTAGGCTTGATTCCCGGGAGATGAGCCTGATGGAGAAACTTTTTTATTGAATAATTAGGAATAATAGTTGGCAAATATCATAACGAGAAGAATAAATAAATTATATGTAGACCTACAGGGTTGAATGTTATCTTTCTTGCTTGTGTAGTTTAATTTTGCTGTTGCCAGCAAGATTTTGCAGGTGAGCTTGTTTAATGAGCTGTAAGCCAGGAAGATTGGATTGTAACGCTAATTAAATTTCAAACTGCATCCCTGGCAAACTTTTCTCGTTTGATTTTGATGGTTATTACAGTAAACCTGGAATCATAATTTGCTGCTAATGTCTAACAATCCCTTTGACGCATTCCAGAGAACTTGGTGATGAAGCCGGTAATGCTCCTGGTAATCCCGACGGATCTCGTGCTGCACGTTGGATGTACGGAGGGAGCGTTGAAAGTGTGCCAGCTCTGGTATCCGTGATTCCTGACAAGGTTGCTTCCTCCCAGAGTCTCCCTGCTCCTTGACTTTCTCCCGCGCGACGTTCAGCGTGTTTGCAATCGACGCAACGGACACGCAGAAGCTTACCAGGTACGTTGATTCGTCGCATGTCTCATCAGCTTCCTCTCGCGACGTTAGCGCATGCCATTCAAAATACTGGATTTAATTGCAGCTTCCCTCAACAATAGTCCTTGCTAGTTAATTCTCATTTATATCTGACTTGCACAAGAACGTAGGCTGGGGAGACATGCATGGGTTCAATAACTACATGTTGAACGCTCTGAATTAGGACATTACAGAATATTTTCACTTATTCTTTAGTTACAAAAAGAATGGTGGTAGTATTTTGGTTTTCCAGTCATTCAGATTGAAATAATCCTATCTAGCATCCAGTAATGAAGTGTGTGCAGACAATTCTTAGTTTAGCTTTGAAACTTTTAAATAGTTACGCAGTGACATTGGGTTGTTGTTATTGTGCACCAAATCCACTTGTTTTGTGATATAGGTAGTCCAATTTCTTAACTCGTATGCAGGAAGGTAACGTGTTCCATTTGAGCAAGGAGTAGAGGAATATCTAGGGTCTATGAAGTAACATACAAAGTTGAAAAGGATGTTAGGAAATACTCAGATTTCAACTAAAAACAGCTGTACCTATTACAAATAGCTAATATTAGTTGCGAGGGTTGATTCATTTTAAAATCCACTTTTGTTGGGAATGGTTTGGCCGATTGGGAAGTGGAATCAGCCGTAATTGTAAGGTAGATGACGCACAAAGCAGTGAGCTTGTAATTTCAGACTAGCGCCTAAGTACGTTTTATTTGAAAACCAAACCGACACATGACCAAGCTACATGAAGGCAATAACCGTCGTCACATTTCGCCACATCCATCGACAAACTTGCTTTCTTTGCGCCGTCGGGTCGAAGGCGTTGACGGATGGATCTTCTTGTTCCGCTGCGTTGTGCAAACAAGTGGGGCCGTTGCTGGCCGAGCGACGGAGTGGAGACGCGCGGGTCTTTGATGAAGTCCGCCATGTGCAGAGCGTCGGCGTCCGGGCCGAGTAAGCGACATCTGCCTGGCCGTGTGTCTTGCCGTCGCTGTTTCTGCGCTCGACGAAGCCGCCAGACGGAGGTTGAAAATCTTGTCTTTTTGCTGGAAGTCCGTGGTTCTGTTGACAAGGAGGTCCAACATTTCGCGAGATCTCACGACTTGTGCCGGCTGCTCAGGGGCACCGAAGTTGACAGCTAGATGTCTCTAATCTCTATTGGTTTGACGGCAATAGTCGTATTAACTACATGTTGCTGTTTAGATTCTGTCGGAATTTCATCAACCAGCAATCGAATAGAAATGCATTGCAACAGCTGTTCTGAATTGACACGGAACGTAGCACGGAATGAACGGAGGAACCAAGGAAAAAGGTAGATATAATAATGCACCATACAAAATTATACAAATAGTATAATTATCCAGAAATTACTAATGATAACTATAACTATTATTATAGGTACAGCGATGAAACTCTAAGGCTTAGGATAAAATGGCCACTAGGACCTTCTATAAGATATAGTAGATACTTCTTTTTCCCCAGCCCGAAAGCTAGCCCTTTTCATTTGATTGATTAGCCTATACTTACAGCATTGGACTTAATCGATTTAATTACAGAAAAACTAAGATTGGTAAATTCGTGAAACTTTTATGATCTATGGTCCTTAGGAACTATTAAGAGATGTAGTATTTTTCTACTTTTGCCTCGGCCCTATTTCCAGGGAAAATGCATTTGTAATACACTTGCAGTTGCTGCTGTCACCCATTTCACTATTTAAGCTAGCTGCACGGAAATTGCTTCTTAACTCGAGATGTTTTATTTAATTGCAGAAAAACTGCGATGGGTACATCGATGAAACTCTCAGGATATATCGTCCTTAGGACCTCTCAAAGGTGCAGTATTTTTATACTTTTTTCCCAACTCCAGAAGCCAGCCTTTTTCATGGATTGATCATGCCTGTATGTCCATGCGACAAGTACAGGCTTATCAATCAAATAAAAATAGGCTGGCAGTGGCTTCTAGAGTTGGGGCAGAAGTAGAAAACAACATAATTATTTAGGTGGTCCTGAGGACTATTTATCTTGAAAGTTTCATCTATGTACCTCTTGTTGTTTGTAATTAAATTGATTGGGTTCAATGCTATATAAATGCTAAAGGTGGCAATTCAATCCAGTGAAAAAGGCTGGCTTCTGGAGTTGGGGCTAAGGTGGTTGAATGAATACTACATCATTTAGAAGATCCTGAGCCCCATTGATCCTGAAAGTTTTATCAATTAACCCATCTCTCGTTATCCGTGATAAATAAAACATCTTGGAGTTAGCAAACTCTGTGCTGGCTAAATTAGTGAAATGAAATGGGTGATCGCAACTGCACGCATTGTGCAAATGCATTTTTCCTGCCAATAAGGCTGGATAAACGGTGTACACCTTCATTTTCAGAAGTAAAGCTTGTTGTCAAACCTGACTTCACCTGAGTGAATCTGATTAAACATAAATCTGACTAGAATTATTATCTTTTGTCTTTTTGGACTTTTTGTATAGGACATTACTGTCTCTATCTTTCGCCTTGGTTCCTCAGTGCCATTCCATGCTAGTGCGTGTGCTACTGCTTAGTTCTTATCCGTGAGCGGCTTGCTTGTGCACGTTGCTTCAGCACGAGATCGGCCCTCTCTGTACCTATTTCAATTAATTTAAATCATGGTTTTACTGTAGATTGAACGATTGACGCATTGAGTTCGAGTTCTGAGTTTAGAGAACGGGTTTAGCGGCAAGAAACTACAGACGTAAGATAAAGATTAAGAATTTCTAGAAAGTCCTCCCTTGTCAATTTAATTTTACGACTATTATTTTGACAAGTATATCTTCAAAATATATTTTTAGTTACGACTTCAAAATTATGATGAAATAATCAATGATCCTGCTAATTCTCCAATCCACCACACTTATTCCGTCACCGTGAACTTGGCACGCGCACTAGCACGGAATAGCACGGAATGCACGGAATGGCGCGGAAGTACCAAGGCAAAAGAGAGAAATAGGAATGTCCCATACAAAATATTCATTTCTTCATTTATATACTAGGCCTCCACGTATAGTATTGAAAGTAATCGATTTAATTACGGACAACGAGAGATGAGTACATCGTTGAAACTTTCAGGATCAATAGTCGTTGGGTCCTATTATATGATGTACTATTACACTTCTTTTGGCCCACCTCCAGAATCCAGCCTTTTTCATTTTTATAATAGGCCTATAACTTTAGCACTGAACGTAATCGATATAATTACGGACAATCAGAGAAGAGTACACTATGAAACTTACAAAATCAAAGGTCCTTCGGACCCACTTTATGGTGTTATTGTTGACTTCTTTAGCTCTAGACCTATTGTCATGAGGGGGGCCCTAGCGCACTTCGTGCAGTAGCGGTCATCCAACCACTATTTTTCTAGCACTGAGCTGCTTAACTCTGATGTTTTATTTAATTACGGACAATAAAAGATGAGTACATCGTTGAAACTTTCAGGATCAATAGTCCTCAGGACCTTCTACATAATGTACTATTTCACTTCTTTTGGCCCAACTCCAGAAGCCAGCCTTTTTCATTTTTCTAATAGGCCTATACCTAAAGCATTGAAAGTAATCGATTTAATTGCGGACAAGAAAAGATGAGTACATCGTTGAAACTTTCAGGATCAATAGTCCTCAGGACCTTCTACATGATGTACTATTTCACTTCTTTTGGCCCAACTCCAGAAGCCAGCCTTTTTCATTTTTCTAATAGTCCTATACCTATAGCATTGAAAGTAATCGATTTAATTGCGGACAAGAAAAGATGAGTACATCGTTGAAACTTTCAGGATCAATAGTCCTCAGGACCTACTACATGATGTACTTTTTCACTTCTTTTGGCCCAACTCCAGAAGCCAGCCTTTTTCATTTTTCTAATAGTCCTGTACCTATAGCATTGAAAGTAATCGATTTAATTGCGGACAAGAAAAGATGAGTACATCGTTGAAACTTTCAGGATCAATAGTCCTCAGGACCTTCTACATGATGTACTATTTCACTTCTTTTGGCCCAACTCCAGAAGCCAGCCTTTTTCATTTTTCTAATAGTCCTATACCTAAAGCATTGAAAGTAATCGATTTAATTGCGGACAAGAAAAGATGAGTACATCGTTGAAACTTTCAGGATCAATAGTCCTCAGGACCTTCTACATGATGTACTATTTCACTTCTTTTGGCCCAACTCCAGAAGCCAGCCTTTTTCATTTTTCTAATAGTCCTATACCTATAGCATTGAAAGTAATCGATTTAATTACGGACAAGAAAAGATGAGTACATCGTTGAAACTTTCAGGATCAATAGTCCTCAGGACCTACTACATGATGTACTATTTCACTTCTTTTGGCCCAACTCCAGAAGCCAGCCTTTTTCATTTTTCTAATAGTCCTATACCTAAAGCATTGAAAGTAATCGATTTAATTGCGGACAAGAAAAGATGAGTACATCGTTGAAACTTTCAGGATCAATAGTCCTCAGGACCTTCTACATGATGTACTATTTCACTTCTTTTGGCCCAACTCCAGAAGCCAGCCTTTTTCATTTTTCTAATAGTCCTGTACCTATAGCATTGAAAGTAATCGATTTAATTACGGACAAGAAAAGATGAGTACATCGTTGAAACTTTCAGGATCAATAGTCCTCAGGACCTTCTACATGATGTACTATTTCACTTCTTTTGGCCCAACTCCAGAAGCCAGCCTTTTTAATTTTTCTAATAGTCCTATACCTATAGCATTGAAAGTAATCGATTTAATTACGGACAAGAAAAGATGAGTACATCGTTGAAACTTTCAGGATCAATAGTCCTCAGGACCTACTACATGATGTTCTATTTCACTTCTTTTGGGCCAACTCCAGAAGCCAGCCTTCTCGGTGGCTCAAAGGCTCAAATTTTTGCGTTAGCTGTCATTTAACTTTGGCGTATCCCTCACTTTCTAAAGATGACAGATGGATATTGGGGTATTGGGGTATTGGGATATTGGGGTATTGGGATATTGGGGTATTGGGGTATTGGGATATTGGGATATTGGGATATTGGGATATTGGGATATTGGGATATTGGGGTATTGGGATATTGGGGGTGCGTAATGGCCAGGGTAGGACATGGTTGTGAAATGCTCCTTTTTTGATACATCTTTTCCTATACAGGGTTCATGTTTTATGGTGTTGTGTGTTTTATTATTTTCTATGTGCTTCGGTTCGCGTTGACTCGGCCCCAAACGAATGAGAAGTATTGGAATTTTTACACTCATAAGTATTCGTTCGCGATTTGTGGTAAAATCTATAATCTAGTGTATAGTGTTGTCTATATTTCGTAAAATGGTAATGAATAAAAGAATAATGATTTTTAAAATATCGTAGTTTTTGCATATGCATTAATTTACGTTTGCCTCGTGGAGTCAACATCTCTTGAAAGAAAGGAAAATATTGTGTGTTAAGCCTGAAGAGACCCTCGTGGGTTGTTATTTGAGTACACATGGTACTATATAACTGTACTTGTTTAGCGAAGGCGATCACCAAAGGGCTAAAAGGCGACAATTCTATCACTTTTTCTTCATGGTTGGGTCCTAAATCACTTATTTCTGACCTTCCTTCAAGCCTTCAACCATTGAATTTGCACGCGCGGCATTCTAGCAAAACAGATGGGTTCTTTCAGAGAGTGCAGCATGATTTTACCCAAAGTTCTAGCTTTTCTTAGTGTTGCCATATGGCCTCGCCCGCGATCTTGGAAGGAGGGGTTGCCCTCGGAAGACGAGACACTCGACAGCGTGTTTATTGCCGACCAACATTTATATTGCCTTTATTGGCATTAATGCGAAAACACATTACTCTAGTTTTGACATAGAATCTCCTACTTTAAAATCGCCAGCCATCACTAGGTGACACGTTTGACGAGTTGGTTTCACCCGCAGACACCCGGAAGGGTTGCTCGGTAAGGGCCTCGGTTGAAGGTCGAAAAAGGTACGCCAGTCTTCATCAGGCATTACACGATCAGGTTTTACCTAACACTATCCACTACGAGGGGGTCGCCGAAATTATTTTCGCTTCTGTATGAATATGTTGTACCGGCCACGCATGTATCGCCATGGATAAGAACATGAAGCATGTACAAGGGAGAAAATAATTATTCGTCTGATAAAAAGAGCAATATACTGATTTATGTGATTAAAACTAACCACAAAAAAAAACATTTGTTTTTAAAAAAACCATATGCGGTCTATCACATCCCCCACCCCCTTCAAAAAAATAATGTAAGAAATGTCTGCTTTCAAAATTTGTGAAATCGGTTAGTAGCTGAGGTCTTCTCGCCTCTCGGGACATGCGAAGTCAAGTAATCGGAAGGGTTGCATCCCTTGTAATCATGACCGAACAATCGTGAATTGTGGTGTTTTGCGATGCATATTAGCATATTAGCGTGTTAACGGCATATTCTACGTCCGTCATCGACTTCCTTTAGAGGGAATGCAATTTTGCAGATGACAGTGAAACAGCGATTATTGGAGTTATTGGAGTTGGGCCAAAAGAAGTGAAATAGTACATCATGTGGAAGGTCCTGAGGACTATTGATCCTGAAAGTTTCAACGATGTACTCATCTTTTCTTGTCCGTAATTAAATCGATTACTTTCAATGCTTTAGGTATAGGACTATTAGAAAAATGAAAAAGGCTGGCTTCTGGAGTTGGGCCAAAAGAAGTGAAATAGTACATCATGTAGAAGGTCCTGAGGACTATTGATCCTGAAAGTTTCAACGATGTACTCATCTTTTCTTGTCCGTAATTAAATCGATTACTTTCAATGCTTTAGGTATAGGACTATTAGAAAAATGAAAAAGGCTGGCTTCTGGAGTTGGGCCAAAAGAAGTGAAATAGTACATCATGTAGAAGGTCCTGAGGACTATTGATCCTGAAAGTTTCAACGATGTACTCATCTTTTCTTGTCCGTAATTAAATCGATTACTTTCAATGCTTTAGGTATAGGACTATTAGAAAAATGAAAAAGGCTGGCTTCTGGAGTTGGGCCAAAAGAAGTGAAATAGTACATCATGTAGAAGGTCCTGAGGACTATTGATCCTGAAAGTTTCAACGATGTACTCATCTTTTCTTGTCCGCAATTAAATCGATTACTTTCAATGCTTTAGGTATAGGACTATTAGAAAAATGAAAATGGCTGGCTTCTGGAGTTGGGCCAAAAGAAGTGAAATAGTACATCATGTAGAAGGTCCTGAGGACTATTGATCCTGAAAGTTTCAACGATGTACTCATCTTTTCTTGTCCGTAATTAAATCGATTACTTTTAATGCTTTAGGTATAGGACTATTAGAAAAATGAAAAAGGCTGGCTTCTGGAGTTGGGCCAAAAGAAGTGATATAGTACATCAAGTAGTAGGTCCTGAGGACTATTGATCCTGAAAGTTTCAACGATGTACTCATCTTTTATTGTCCGTAAATAAATAAAACATTTTGGAGTTAAGGTACTCCGTGCTAGAAAAATTGTGGGTGGGGGACCGCTACTGCACGAAGTGCGCAATGGATTTCTTCCAGACAATGGGGCTGGGACAAAAGAAGTAAACTATCACACCTTTTAGTGGGTCCCAAGAACCATTGATCCTGAAAGTTTCAACGATGTACTCATCTTTTCTTGTCCGCAATTAAATCGATTACTTTCAATGCTTTAGGTATAGGACTATTAGAAAAATGAAAAAGGCTGGCTTCTGGAGTTGGGCCAAAAGAAGTGAAATAGTACATCATGTAGAAGGTCCTGAGGACTATTGATCCTGAAAGTTTCAACGATGTACTCATCTTTTCTTGTCCGCAATTAAATCGATTACTTTTAATGCTTTAGGTATAGGACTATTAGAAAAATGAAAAAGGCTGGCTTCTGGAGTTGGCCCAAAAGAAGTGAAATAGTACATCATGTAGTAGGTCCTGAGGACTATTGATCCTGAAAGTTTCAACGATGTACTCATCTTTTCTTGTCTGCAATTAAATCGATTACTTTCAATGCTTTAGGTATAGGACTATTAGAAAAATGAAAAAGGCTGGCTTCTGGAGTTGGGCCAAAAGAAGTGAAATAGTACATCATGTAGTAGGTCCTGAGGACTATTGATCCTGAAAGTTTCAACGATGTACTCATCTTTTCTTGTCTGCAATTAAATCGATTACTTTCAATGCTTTAGGTATAGGACTATTAGAAAAATGAAAAAGGCTGGCTTCTGGAGTTGGGCCAAAAGAAGTGAAATAGTACATCATGTAGTAGGTCCTGAGGACTATTGATCCTGAAAGTTTCAACGATGTACTCATCTTTTCTTGTCCGCAATTAAATCGATTACTTTCAATGCTTTAGGTATAGGACTATTAGAAAAATGAAAAAGGCTGGCTTCTGGAGTTGGGCCAAAAGAAGTGAAATAGTACATCATGTAGAAGGTCCTGAGGACTATTGATCCTGAAAGTTTCAACGATGTACTCATCTTTTCTTGTCCGCAATTAAATCGATTACTTTCAATGCTTTAGGTATAGGACTATTAGAAAAATGAAAAAGGCTGGCTTCTGGAGTTGGGCCAAAAGAAGTGAAATAGTACATCATGTAGAAGGTCCTGAGGACTATTGATCCTGAAAGTTTCAACGATGTACTCATCTTTTCTTGTCTGCAATTAAATCGATTACTTTCAATGCTTTAGGTATAGGACTATTAGAAAAATGAAAAAGGCTGGCTTCTGGAGTTGGGCCAAAAGAAGTGAAATAGTACATCATGTAGTAGGTCCTGAGGACTATTGATCCTGAAAGTTTCAACGATGTACTCATCTTTTCTTGTCTGCAATTAAATCGATTACTTTCAATGCTTTAGGTATAGGACTATTAGAAAAATGAAAAAGGCTGGCTTCTGGAGTTGGGCCAAAAGAAGTGAAATAGTACATCATGTAGTTGGACCTGACGACTATCGATCATGAAAATTTAATTGGCTTTGTTCTCTCTCGTTATTGGCAATTAAATAAAACATCTTGGAATTAAGTTACTCCCTCGTCAATGTATCTCAGGTAATCGGCATTTCAATAATTTATTACAATCATTTATAAAACATCTTGGAATTAAGTTACTCCCTCGTCAATGTATCTCAGGTAATCGGCATTTCAATAATTTATTACAATCATCATTTTAAACTCGGGCTGTGGCGACACCAAGCGATGGTGGACATCGGTGTATCTGTTCTTCTGTGAGATGTCCTACGAGTTTAAATGTGAGTTTTTACGCGACTTTTCCACTACAACTACAACTACAACTACAGATGCCGCCAAAAAAACGTGCTGGCCTGACCCAGGCCAAACTAACGCCGACGAGCAACGAAGAAAGGACAAAGGCAGCGGCCGACAGGGCACGGGTCCTGGGGGTCGGGTGCTGGGTGCTGGGTGGTGGGTACTGGATGCTGGGTGCTGGGTGCCGGGTTTTGAGGGTCGGAAAGTGGGTGCTGGGTGTCAGTGCTGAGTGCTGGGTGTTGTGTTCTGCGTGCCGGGTTCTAGGTGCTGGGTGCTGGATGCTGGGTGCTAGGTGCTAGGTGCTGGTAGCTGGGTGTTGGGTGCTGGATACTGGGTGCTGGGTGCCGGATGCCGGGTGCTGGGTGCTAGGTGCTGGGTATTGGGTGCTGGATGCTAGGTGCTGGGTATTGGAAGCTGGGTGCCGGGTGCCGGGTGCTGGGTGCCTGTTGCTGGGTGCTGGGTGCCGGTTGCCAGGTGCTGGGGGTCGGGTGCAGGTTGTTGGTTGTTGGGTGCCGGGTGCCGGGTGCTGGGTGCCGGGTTTTGCGTGCTGGGTGCCGGGTGCTTGGTGCTGGGTGTTGAGTGCTGGGTGCCGGGTGTTGAGGGCTGGGTGCTGGGTGTTGGGTGTTGGATGCTGGGTGCCTGGTGCCGTGTGCTGGGATTTGAGTGCTGGGTGTCGGGTGCCAACCCGACAAGGGTTAAGACAACCACAAGGCGGAACCTTGTGGTTCCTGGTAGCAAAACCTTGTAACATGTCAGGAAACCAATACATGTCAGAAAATTATTTATACAAATAATAGTATTTAGATTATACTAATCTAAATGAAGGTTCGTGCCTCCGCGTAAATCGCCAGCGAAATTGCGAAAACGCGACGAAAACGCGCGGGTAAAGTTGCGTTGTGGTCGTGTCACCGGGGACTTGAGCGCTGCAATACTTAGGCAGCGATTTGAGCGCGGCATGATAGGGTTTCGATAGGGCTCGAAAGGGCTTGATTTGGGTTCACGCGGCCGAAATTCGTCCAACGGCGAGACAAATTTCGAACCAATTCATCGCCTCTGGCTTGACGAAAATTGTATCCATGGTTACGAAAAAGTTAAATTTAAAAATTCATTTAATTTAGCTTCAAGTATCAGGTTTCAAAATAATTTGCCACTGACAAATTCATGCTGTGGCGAGTGGCGACACTAATCGATGGTGGACCTCCACATAAAAAGTCATTTATTTTAGCTTCAAGTATCAGGATTCAAAATAATTTGCCACCGACAAATTCATGCTGTGGCGAGTGGCGACACCAGGCGCCACTTTTCCACTAGGAATATTATTATAGTTTTTGAAACCGAGTTTTACTCATCAGAAAGTATATAAATTTAATGAAATACTGAACTGCTGCAGATGCCGCCAAAAAAAACATGCTCGCCGGACCCAGGCCAAACTAACGCCGACGAGCAATGAAAAAAGGACGAAGGCAGCGGCCGACAGGGCACGGGTCCTGGGGGTCGGTTGCTGGGTGCCGGGTACCGGGTGCTGGGTGCTGGGTGTCGAGTGCTGGATGATGGGTGCCGTGTGCTGGGTGCAGGGTGCTGGGTGTTGGATGATTGGTGCCGGGTCCAGGGTGCCGGATGGTGTGTGCTGGGAGCTGGGTGCTGGGTGCCGGGTGCTGGATGCCGGATGCCGGGTTCTGGGTGCTGGGTGCTGGTGCCAGGTCCTGGGGGTCGGGTGCTGGGTGTTGGGTGCTGAGTGTTGGGTGCTGGGTGCCGGGTGCCGGGTGCTGGGTGCTGGACGCCGGGTGCCGTGTGCCGGGTTCTGGGCGCTGGGTGCCGTGTGCCGGGTTCTGGGAACTGGGTGCTGGGTGCTGGATGCTGGGTGCCGTGTGCTGGGTGCTGAACGCTGGCTGCCGGGTGGCGGGTTCTGGTTGCTGGGTGTTGGGGCGAAGCCCCAAAGCACGCCGGGGGGGGGGGTTGGCGGCCGGAGGCCGCAGGGGCAGAGCCCCTAGTTGCAATTAAAACCCTATTTAGTCAAATTGACAAATTTTGTTTGATAGGTAACAAAACACTTGAATCAACAGCAAATCTTCTGAAGCAGGACAATTGTCGGAGTCGAGGAGATCCAGACTGGCCAAGGAGGTCCAGGAAAGAGCCATGGACGTCTTCGAGTCCAAACTTCATGTAGAGGTACGATATTGGCATGTCTTAAAACTGATGGAAAGCCGTAATTAGATGGGCACAGTGAGTTGCACTGACAATTCTCTCACCAGGGCAACAATGCTACTTCAGCAGAATTTCCTACAAGTATTCCGTAGACTAGTAAGATAATGGATACCGTCCAACTAGATGGATGATGTTGATTGAAAATTCCTTTATTCCAATTTGGAAGAAGGACTACTCAAATTCTGCATTTGTTGAAAAATGATTTAGACTCAATCATTACTAATAGAATGTCTTTTCCCTATTATTACAGGTAAAAAAGGAGCCAACAAGCTTTGAAGAATTGCCCCAAGAAGGTAAGAAGGGCTAAGCCAATTAATTCCATCAGTTTCCTTACAAAACCATTCACTTGAAAACACATTTAATGTGTCATTAAAAATTTACATATTTAATACCTGTGTAATAATATTCTCTGACTAATTACTTTCTCTATATTACCTTGTGGTTCCTGGTAGCAAAACCTTGTAACATGTCAGGAAACCGAAATTGGAATTGTTCAATTCAATAGGATATTCTCCTCCAATCCTTACTCTTCGAATCACTGTCGGCTGATCTACATGTTTCACGATTATGGATGGTATTAATTCTGCTGCTTGGTGTTGCAGCCAAGTGGAAGATTAGACAGAAGAGGTGGACATCTCAGATTAAGAGCCGGATCCTCATGGTGAGTGAACGAATCGGATATCAAAACACTCTTTGATTCGCTGCCTAAACTTAAGGCGGTTTCCAGGGATTGTCCGGAGGTTGAAATAGTTATCTTAAATTACATCTTTCCTGGATTTCTTTCCTGGATGGAATCAGACACATTGAAAAGGGTATTGCTTACTTTCTATCTTATCTGTTACAAATTAAAATATCGACTTGAAACTGTAACTAAGATTATGGTTGAACATTCACCTATGCTTCAAATTATTTGCAGGTCCAATAACTTATTCTGAAGAAATCACGTGAGGCTGCCCGACCGAGGTTTTCCATGGTTTCCCTCGGCCTTTCAACCAAATGCTGGGCTAGAATCAATGCAGCTAAACCTAAAAGCTGCTGAAAAAAAAGAAGAATCAAGACACTAAAGGTACCCAAGAAACTATTTTTTTCATACATTGCCATTACAATAATTTTCATGTGAATTACCATGTTTATCTATGTACTACACTACTAACCCACCTTGCTTCTGCATGTCTTTGTCGCTGCTTGTTATAAAATCCAGTTTTTGGGTGCCGAGGATGTGAGTCCAAGGGTCTGTGTGCTGCGTTTCTTCCTGCCGGCTTCCTTCAAGGAGAACTTTCCTGCTTCAATCTACAAGTCTCCCCACCGTTCTTCCAGCTTCACCGACTGTTTGCTCAGCTGGAACTAAAACTCTGGCTTGTTTGATAAGAGACATAGGTACTGCCAGCCAGAGGAAGGTATGCTTGACATTTCCACAAATTGTTTCTCATTTTATCAGATTCATTTTCAGACAATTATCTCTAAGATCACTTTCTTTGCAGATATTGTGGCAACACCAGCTGGTTTAGGTAAACAACCTGTCAGTTTCACCTCAAGTTTCAAGAGCTACTGCTGCCCTACTCTAATTAATGGTTTAAATATGACTTTGCTGCAGAAAACACTGAATAAGGTAAATTCAAAGAATTATTTAAATATTTTCAGTTATTAAATATGCTACAGAATTAATTTTCCTTACCAAATACAAGACTGTGTTCTGAAAGCAATTTTCTTTTGCAGATTGATGTCAGAACCTGGCAGGAAAACAGAGAGCTTGCTATAGAAAATGACGAGACAGATGGTAATTAGGACTCATTGTAGACTTCAGAGTAGATGCTCTTTTATCAGCTAGTTCAGACTGGCCGTGCTGTGACTGGCTGTGTTTAAAACTAAGCTTTTTGTTGTAGGTTTCCCTGGCTTTAACAGCATCACTGCTTCCCCAGTTCATGGCATCAGTGATACCAGATTGCTACAGGAAAAAGAATCAGACACATTGGGGTGGAATCAATTCATTTAATGTAGAAGCATATACATAGACACATTTACAAGACTTTACTAGTGCATGCGCAAATTGCTCAAAGCTCGGCTAGGTTTCTCCTATTTCAGACGCCCATCCCATCTGGATGGCAATTGTAAGCTTGATTGATGCTGCATTAAAAATAAATACCTCCACAAAGGATGACATTTCTGTGGAATTAGATCTATATTTTTTGCAAGGAAACATGCTCTGAACTTAAAATTGGTGATTATCATGGGCACATGTTTTTTATAAGAAACAAAATATCTATTCCTAAATTTGTATCAACACTACAATCAATGCTAAGGAGGGTGTTTTCCTTGCAGATTACCACAGCACAGCTGGTAGGAAAGATGCTGGCTTCCTGAATGTCGCAGAAACAACTGGCCACAGGCAGTCCTAAAGGCAGTAAGGCAGACAATTTTCTATGTTGTAGATTGTTAATTAATGGCAATATTGAATCGCAATTTTGCAGGAACTTAATTTGACTGCATGTTTTACACAGCCATTCTTTGCAGATAACCTGGGAACAACTGGTCGGAAAACTGCTAACACCACAGAAATAAACTGCACGATGTATACGATGACAATTGTAAGATGCCGCAGAGGGAATTATACACCCATTTGGAAGAAGGTTAGCCTAAAGTTCTTTTGACCTTAACTGATAAACTATGAGAGTGAAGACTTTGTGGGAAGCAAACGTGAAGGGTCGTTCATAACAGCCGTTATTCGCAGATCGCCACTGCACATCCGGATGTAAAACTGCCAGCTAGCTCGATGCCGCATAAAATATACTGCCAAATGGAAGAAGGTAAGCCTAGTCATTTTTAAAGTTAACTGATCAATTTGGGCTGATTGGGACACGAGCCAGATTTGGATTCTTAGCCAGTTGTTTATCAAACATTGCTTGTTCCTCACAGATTGCAGTGGTTTTTGGAGACATCTAGTCTGAAAACTGAAGGCTGATTAATGCTGCCGAGTACCATTGTCCACACCAAAGAAGGTAAGTCTAAACAATTTTCAGAGTTAGCTGTTTAATTTTCTCAGGTAGAGACATTTAGGCAATCAAAAGTGAAACTTTGCTCTAAATCACTGAATCTTGCAGGTCCCAGGTACTCATCTGGTCAGAAAACTGCAGGCTTGCTTGAAACCGCAGGGCACAATCGGGCACACTGAAGAAAGTAAGTCATGCTTTGCTTCTCTTCACCATGAGATTGACAGCTGAAGTACGGATTAGGAGGGTAAAAGCAGGTGGGTTACACACGACAGACTCTGAGGATTCAGGCTCTGATGGCTCTTCTTGTGGCTGCTGGAATGTCGGAGCAACGGCTTGGCCTTCGGAACCGACAAGATTCTAGCTGCACCTTTGCTGTGACAGTTACCCAGAGGTTGAAATTGCGTAGCTTGCAAACACCTGCAAGGGAGACTTCCACTG
>OV121125.1:60000-135000 GCA_921293315.2 Nemurella pictetii
TATTACATATATTCTGGGATATGGTTCTTAAATTTACACATGCAAATAGAACACGCGACGTCTCCATCGCTCGTACCGGATCATCGCGCGGCGTCACATCGAACACGCGGCCAGTGTCTTGTGTCGTCGCGACGTCTCCATCGCTCGTACCGGATCATCGCGCGGCGTCACATCGAACACGCGGCCAGTGTCTTGTGATATCGCGACGTCTCCATCGCTTGTATCGGATCATCGCGCGGCGTCACGTCGAACACGCGGCCAGTGTCTTGTGTCGTCGCGACGTCTCCATCGCTCGTATCGGATCATCGCGCGGCGTCACGTCGAACACGCGGCCAGTGTCTTGTGTCGTTGCGACGTCTCCATCGCTCGTATCGGATCATCGCGCGGCGTCACGTCGAACACGCAGCCAGTGTCTTGTGTCGTCGGGACGTCTCCATCGCTCGTATCGGATCATCGCGCGGCGTCACGTCGAACACGCGGCCAGTGTCTTGTGTCGTCGCGACGTCTCCATCGCTCGTATCGGATCATCGCGCGGCGTCACGTCGAACACGCGGCCAGTGTCTTGTGTCGTCGCGACGTCTCCATCGCTCGTATCGGATCATCGCGCGGCGTCACATCGAACACGCGGCCAGTGTCTTGTGTCGTCGCGACGTCTCCATCGCTCGTATCGGATCATCGCGCGGCGTCACGTCGAACACGCGGCCAGTGTCTTGTGTCGTCGCGACGTGTCCATCGCTCGTATCGGATCATCGCGCGGCGTCACGTCGAACACGCGGCCAGTGTCTTGTGTCGTCGCGACGTCTCCATCGCTCGTATCGGATCATTGCGCGGCGTCACGTCGAACACGCGGCCAGTGTCTTGTGTCGTCGCGACGTCTCCATCGCTCGTATCGGATCATCGCGCGGCGTCACGTCGAACACGCGGCCAGTGTCTTGTGTCGTCGTGACGTCTCCATCGCTCGTATCGGATCATCGCGCGGCGTCACGTCGAACACGCGGCCAGTGTCTTGTGTCGTCGCGACGTCTCCATCGCTCGGATCGGATCATCGCGCGGCGTCACGTCGAACAGGCGGCCAGTGTCTTGTGTCGTCGCGACGTCTCCATCGCTCGGATCGGATCATCGCGCGGCGTCACGTCGAACAGGCGGCCAGTGTCTGCGGGAGACGGAGGAGTGGGTTAGAGCACCGAGCGGATGATCGAATCGTTTGGCGGGTGACAGTAAGTGAGTTTCCCGTAGGATGTCAAGAATGCTGCTACTTGGTAAGAACCTGCAGAAGTGTCCATTACAGGGGCAGTGTACGTAATTTTATGTAATGCATGTGAATTCCCAGAAAATATAGACTTTGCCAAACAAATTTAGTGACAGAACAGGACAACAGTAAGTTTTTTTTTGCAAGACGTCTATTCTAATTTCACATACAAAATCCATTGTTTCCATGATTTGTCGCATCGATGCTAAGACAGCACATATTTCTAATATTTGGGTCACGGAGCAAATACCCTACTTCACTTTTAACTACTTGGTGGATGATATTTTGCCAGAATATGTGGAAAAGGTCTTGCAGCCAGAGTAGCACAATAAACACATTGAAATAATATTGCTCCATTCAAATATTTTTGTAAGCCTCAAGTCAAAAATAAGTTGCATTTTCATACATTTTCAAATGTCAGAAGTCAGCACTGCTTTTGATCTGTTTGTAACTAAATATACCAATTTATTTGAATTAATCGCCATTTATTCCTGCTGCAATCCATTGACTCTGCATAGAAGTTTACTACAATTTTTATATGTTTCAAAATTAATCCATTGACTGCCTATTAGTGAACTGCATTTTGAAACCACTTGTACCACAATATTTGAATTGAGCATCATTTTTTCAAGATTATTCCATTGACTCTGCCTAATTTTGAACTACATTTTGGATCTGTGTGTACCACAATATTTGAATTTAGTGTCTATTTTTTATTTATATCTATTGACTCTGCCTAAAAGTGAACTACATTTTGGATCTGTGTGTACCACAATATTTGAATTTAGCGTCTTTTTTTCAAGATTATTCTATTGACTCTGCCTAAAAGTGAACTACATTTTGGATCTGTGTGTACCACAATATTTGAATTTAGCGTCTTTTTTTCAAGATTATTCCATCGACTCTGCCTAAGAGCGAACTACATTTTGGATCTGTTTTCAATGTGATCAATTAGGTTGTAAATAATTACATTGATGGCTCAATCATATCCATCTTCGTTCACTTTTTCCTGCAACCATCACTCACTTGTTCCAGCATAGTAGACAGCTAGTGTGTTCCATCTCGGTGGCGGAGATCTCGATCTCGATCAGGTGCGATCTTGACGAGGTGCGTGAAGACGAGGTCCCGCTCGTAGAAGCCGGCCGAGTCCACGAGCGGATGCGACCGGATCAAGTTGAGCACCGAGTCGGACAGAGTCTCAGTGTTGTTGACGTTCCGGCTCCTTGCTGCTGGAGGTGTGTTGCTCCTTGAACTCGCCCTTGAATGTCACCTGCCCGACAAAAACAGAGATGTCAAGTTTGTGGTTAGGGCCGGTTTTACAATGGTCGGCATCAGAGAATAAACTTTAACTCGAAACTTTATATTATTTCCATGGGACAAAATCAATCTGTATCTTCAGTTTAACTAACTGGAAAGACTGTAAGTTGATTTGCAGCCAAGCCAGGTTTTGAGTTGTAAGTTATTTTGAGGATGCAGTGAGTACCTATATTGATCATTACCAGACCAAAACTTTTAAGTCCGCTGTATCGGAGAAGACCATTGCCGGTCGTTGCCTAATTTGTGGAAGAACACCGAGTGGACAAGTTTCTGACAGCTGCTGTTGACTTAGGACCAGCGGCATTAGAATTGAATGGTTGATAATTGAGATTCCAGGGTTAATAAAGCAAGTCTTTTAGACTGAAAGTGGTGTTTGAGAGTTATAACTTCCCACTTTATAAGGTGTGTGTTACGTTACACACTCGACAGTTTCAAATCTTATTTGGGGCTTGTACCTGAATGTCGTCGATGTTGAACGAGCAGATGGCAGAGCCCATCAGTCCGTTGGTGGAAGCCGTGAACATTCCGTAATCGTCGCCCAGTTCTGGCTGAGGATGTTCTTGCCGCCGGTGTCCTTCTTGCAGACTCGCGCGACTCGGGAGTACACATTCTTTCCGCAGTTGATGTACTCAACGGCGGTCTCGCGGAAGAAGAAGTAGACGTACTCTCCGACGTTGTACGACCCCACGAAGTTCGGTTCTGCAAGGAAACGGCCAGCGAGTTCAGAAAACGCACAATATACCGCCGCATATGCAAAACATCTTGTATCCATGAGGATTTTGGGGCCGCTCTTCAAAGAATGAAGAGTTCATTTCTCTTCTTTACAGACTGAATCCTAATCATATCAGAGAATTCATATGCAATAAGAGTTTTGTACTGCCTTGTAGGTACTGCCTTGTCTGCTTGGAATTTGATTGCATTATAGCATATTCTTTCCCCAAATAAATCCCATCGCGATTATGTGAGACAGACAGTCATGCCTCGACACACGAGCTCTAGCTGCTGCTCATCAAGATCCAGCTCGATCAGGTCTTAGCTTACCGAATGTTGCAAGTTGGGGCTGGGAACGAATGTGATTTTAAGAATGTTAGTGCTTAAAAACTAGCCCGTCGAAGTAAGCCAATCCCAATCCAAACACAGCGGACAAGCCACCAGAGTCGCCAGAGTCAATTTATCATCCAGCTGACGTTTTAAGCGACTCTGAGTCTGATGGTTCGCTATTTCTTCATTATCTCGAAGAGGCTCAAGAACGCGTTTGTAAAGAAATTGAACTTAAGTTGCAAACAATATAGTATCAGTCGCACACATTCATTGATTGAAGGCGTT
Organism: Nemurella pictetii; assembly: GCA_921293315.2. NCBI lineage: Eukaryota > Metazoa > Arthropoda > Insecta > Plecoptera > Nemouridae > Nemurella > Nemurella pictetii. The sequence continues at coordinate 63,893 of OV121125.1, forward strand.
AAAAATATCGTTCATGTATCCGAAATTAACGACTTAAGTCCGCAAGACGAGAAATATGTTTCAGGGGATAGTTTTTTCCAAGTGCTTACAGGTTAGAATCGGGCAGGAAACAAATTTCAGAAAAGTTCAATTGAAATTTAAACTTCCATTATGTTTCTTTAGGATGTAGAGTTACATCTCCGACGCATGCTTATTATAATCATGCCAAATTCCTTATATTTTTCAGATTGTGCTCCCATGAGAAACATTAGCAAACATGCCAATGCTGCCTGCTGTTTTTACTCCCTTGTGCTCGGCTGTGTGTTCCGCAGCAACGCAAGGCACCCACCGACAATCTGTAACTGTGGGTACAGTCACGCTACTGTGCACGCATGCACGGAAGCAGAGAAAAGCGCAATTTGATTCTCATGGAAGCACAAACTGTATCGATCACCGGTCTGCTAAGAAAGGAAACGTAAGCTGCGCCAGGATTTTATCAGCATCAGTCAATATCAACAAACTAGAGCATTTATTTGTTCCCCCGACATTATAAATGACTAGACCACTGGCTCAGTCATATGAAATGAGATGAAACCCTGGGAACCGACAATCAACTAGAAAAACACCAGCCGAGGGAACTTGCAGATCACCAACAGGCATCAACCGGCGCCAGCTGACATCAACTGGCAACTGTGAACTGGCGCAAGCTGATGTCGGCTGGCAATCCGCAAGCTGATTTGCACTATAGTAGAGAGACACATAGTGCAAAACAGAAGTGAGATTGTGTTTAATCTCCGATTTTCTTTGCAGATCTGTCCAGCATCAGCTGGAAGCATTCGAGTGTGCAGGAAGCATCGTCCGAGCATCGGTGGTGACAGTCACTGTCAGCTGAAGCCAGGAGACCTCCCTCAGTTCCTCGGCCAACCAAGTCACACTAGCTCTCGGAAACTGCGAGCTCGTCTAAGAAAAGTGAGTGCAGCAAATTGGAGAACCTCCCCTCTACCCTTAGATTGCTTGATTGCCGGTGTTTAACGACTCACTGTTTTGACAGCTGGCACCGTGGCGCTGGTCTAAAATGAAAGGGTGATCATAACCTATGGCTAGAAGGGAGGAGGGGAAACCCGGTGCCAGCACGTAGCCTACTCCTGTCGAAAAGCACCGAGGGGACCACCGGCTTTACGTCCCTTCCGAAGGACGGTGCAACTCGAACGACAGGATTCCTCCGCTAATCCGTGCTGTCTAGAGGTTGACAAGCAAGGCGAGTGAAGTTGTCGTACTAACTTCAAACCCTCCGACCTCTCTCCCGAACAGAACTGATTGTGTGCATGATGGTCACCCATCCGACACCTGACTCGGTGCGATGTTGCTTAACTTCGGTGATCTCACGAGAACCCGTGTTTCCAACGTTGCCAAACCGTTCGGTCTCCCTAAGAGTCAACCAAAGTCCATGGAGACAGTCCACTAGGAACACTCTGAGGTCTCTGTCACCGTTGCCGGGTCTCTTCAAGGGAAACCTTGAGGTGGGGGCTTATCGCGATGGTCGGTCATCCCGGTCATCGTGGTTTGCCGGAGTGGAGGGCAGACCAAGGGCGGCTGCCGAAGTTCGAGGGCCTGTCGAGGCTGCATGAAGGCACGGGGCGTCGGCTTGCTCGTAATCCGTCCTAAGGCTAGATTGCTCCCTGGGGCTACGATCTGCGGTGGCCAACCGCGGCGAGTTCGAAACTCCCCGGCAACAGCGTGGCTCTGACCTTGGTTAGAAGCCGAAGTCACTAAGGAGTGCCGGTCAGGGGTAGGTAGTGGGGGGTGGGGCAGGGCGGGTGGCGGGCGCTGTTATAAAGTCACGGGACTTTCTCATCCAGGAGAAAGCAGCCTGGCGTAGGTGTAATCCCGAGTCTAATGCGGTCCTCATCTAGTACTTTTGTCTGCCATCGTCGGAGATATGTTTCGTGCTCTAATTCGCCTGTTTTCTGATTTCCATGGTCCGTGTGGCGAGTCCCACGATTTGCCAGCCGGTTGGCTGCGTGGTCGACAACGAGGAAGACGTCGCGCGACACTTGAGCCTCTCCGAGCTGCGCGACTTGTTCCAGCTCGAAGCCGGCACCAGCAGCGACACGCACGACAAGTGAGTAGACACCGCGCATTGTTTCTTTGTTCGTCTGTGTTTCTATTGGCTTCCTATTCTTCCTAGCAGCTACGGTGCGTTTACAGGGAGAGCGTACTTTTTCCCACGGTGCTTTTCCCCGCGTTTCGCAAAGCTGTGCTTTATCAACGGTCTAAACTCGAGTATTTCTAACTTGTGTTACCAACCTCACACATCCGATATGTGTATGTATTGCCGATATCGACTCCTCTTCACCGGTGGAATGTTATCAACTATTTTCGATTTGCTTTGGTCCATTTACTATCAGCGTCAGCACTAAGTTTTAAGCTATCAGCTGTTCTTTTTGTCGAAACAAAACCTACGTCTTGTTGTTTTTCAACCAAATTGTTGTAACAAGGTCAATGTTTTAAACAAGGCTTTGCTTGTCCCTCGGCAGGTTCAGGTGCAAACGATGCGCGAACAAAATCCAGACGCGGCCGCCGCCCGAAGGCACCGACTGTACGGACGACCTGTCCGATTGGCACGACTGCGCGGACAAGAAGGGTCCCGCCGATCCGTTGCTCAAACAGTGCTGGGAGGCGGGCATTTCGTTCGTGTTCCACCACCGAAGCTACCAACAGAAGACATCTCCGCCGACGTGACGCATCGCGATCGCTGCTAAGTTTGTGTTGGGTGTGCAGTGAGAGACATGACGTTGCGCAAACGTTTGTCTCGTGATGCGCAGACCAAGTTGTGATTGCGCAAACAATGTGATACCGGGTCAGCACGCTCGAACAACGACTCGATGCGACGAGCGAGTAATGGTGTTTCGGACTTCACCGTTTTTGTGACAAACCTAGATTTGATTATTGATGCTTAACGACGCACTGTTTTGACAACTGGCCCTTTGGCACTGGTCTAATGGCGTCGGTGAATGAAATGGTGATGATGAGGGTGATGATGAACCTAACCTATGGCTAGAAGGGAGGAGGGGAAACCCGGTGCCGGCACGAAGCCTACTCCTGTCGAAAAGCACCGAGGGGACCACCGGCTTTACGTCCCTTCCGAAGGACGGTGCAACTCGAACGACAGGATTCCTCCGCTAATCCGTGCTGTCGAGAGGTTGACAAGCAAGGCGAGTGAAGTTGTCGTACTAACTTCAAACCCTCCGACCTCTCTCCCGAACAGAACTGACCATGTGCATGATGGTCACCCATCAAACACCTGACCCAGCGCGATGTTGCTTAACTTCGGTGATCTCACGAGAACCGGTGTTTCCAACGTTGCCAAACCGTGCCAACATGCCAACAGCGGGTCTGAAAGGTGGGAGATGGTTTGTTGACGAGGCTTCAGAAGACCAAGTTGCCTGTGTGATGATTCACAGAAATGTAGTAGAGACAAGACGAGCGTTGCAACAATAGTCCAATGACCCGCCGGCCAAGCTTTCACCGAGCAAACATTGTGATGACTGTTTGAGAAACAGTTGCGCCAACGAATAACAAACGGGCATCGGGACAAGACAAAGAGAGATATCACCGTTTTCTTGAAAGATCTAGACAAGAACGGGATTCAAATGAGATAGGTTTGTTAACGATGCATCCGAAATGCAGCGAGTCTGCAAGGACCTAATTTTACTTTATTTGTTTTTGCTGATAAGTCACGTTGATATGATAGCCAAGTCTGTGTTAGAAACTGTGTTTCTTCTCAGTGCAGGGAGAGTCAGATAATATTTTTTTATTTTTATATCTTTTGTCCAGTTAGTGCTTGCCGATTTGTAAAGATGTTTGTTTTCCATTCAACTTGGCCACTTAAGTTCGTACTTTCATTGAGTGCACGGCGTCCTGCGTTCCTTCCATCTTCTGCAAGCAAATGTTAGCTCGATGAATTTTAAATGGGTAATCGGAGAGTTGAGTTAAAATCTGGGTGCGCAGATGAAAATTTGGTAGCCAGATACGAGATTGTGTTCATTTATATTTTTTAATTTCATGTATCGCTGATTCCGTGAGAGATACCGAAGTAATCGCGAATTGCAACAGAAAGCTTTTCGCTTGCAGTATGTGTAAATTATTTTATTTTAGAAGCAAGCACGAGTTGCCATTGTTGAGTGTAAAAATGTAATAAATGAAAGTAAATATCAGATTTATTGGTAAAAATTTGCATTCCTTCTTACTTATTATGATATGAGATCGCATTTGAATGATGATTTTCCAAAATAGCCAAACCCAGATCCAGTTGACAGCTCCAGAAGTAATCCCACCCTTAGGTATAATAAATACAGAGGGGTGCACAATCCAATGAAACCCATGTCATACTTCCTCTGAGCAGCAAAAATACGCTGGCCTTCCCTTATTTTCGAGTGGGTTCATTTCTAAAGACCTTCACACGGCTAAATACTCAAAGTACTCAAAGTACTCGATGCCTAAATCGTACCCGGCATCAAGTCCTCGCTTCGATTGGTGGAGGCGCCTGGGTGGAGGTGCCAGGTTTGATCGACCAGACAGAGAAAATTATCGATAAGATCGGCGTCTTGTCCCAACAGGGGGGGGGGGGGGATTAATTAGAAGAGAATTTAAGTCATGTGCGAGTCTGGATATAAACGCTGAACATTAAAACTTCGCATGGTATCAAATAGTTAGTTGAAATAATGTTTTTTAAAAATTTTAACATCATTTTAGATAAGAACTTTTCACACGAAGCATCATCTGGCGAAATGGCTCGTTGGTTAAGTCGCTACGTTCTACAACTAGAATGTGAACGAGCCTGGTTCGAACCCGGTAGCATCCGACTTTTTTACCATTGTAAAGATCTTTCAAATAATATATATATTAAAAAATATCAGTCGCAATCATATCCCTCGAATGGCCGAGTGGTTAAGTCGCTTGGTTCGAAACGCAAAGGTGATGCGTTCAAATCCGAGTGGCTTTCGAGCTTTGCTCATGAATTGGGGTGGCGGGGGTACGCCAACCTCGCGAAATTTTAATAAGTACAAAAGGTAAACAAACCATCCGTAATTCATATGCCTTAAAAATCTCCTCGTATGCATCGTGTCTCGACGGCCGAGTGGTTAAGGTAAGAGACTGCTAACCCAAAGGTACCGGGTTCGAGTCCCGGCTGCAGAGCCGGGCGAGCTTTTTTGCATTTAATTCAGGCGAATGTTATTAAAGATAGTAGCAAAAATCCAAATCTCGGTCGCTTCGCTCCCTCGCTTTGAATTTTTGCGGAAAATTAAACGTCCCACCCTAGCACCCTAAGCAATTGCACTCACCTTGGCCAAAATGTTAGCTGCAAACAGCCTCGAGTGTGCACAAATTTGGTAGACAGCGCCATCTGGTAGATAAAATTGTACAAATCTGTGACTTAGTATATTTTTTTTATTTTTCTACAACACCGTACTACTACTTCTTGGCTTTGCACGATACATGTGAACAATTTTATAATGAATTTAGAGTTCCAAAAAGCTGGATGCTCCGGGAATCGAACCCGCGTCGCTAGATTACTAGACAAGTGGGCTATCCAATGCGGCACGCTGTCGATGTTTGATCAGCTCGAATTCTCCCTTCACATTGCACATGGAAAGCTGATGTGCTGTTTTTAGGCGATTGACTTGTGGATCTGACATCGCAGACAACCAAGTCCTATACTTCACTGTTTGTCAGTGTGTAGTCCGTATTTTGACAATGCCAGACATTGCCAAAAAGCTACGCCTGCTGCTGGGATCGAACACGGGTCGCACCGAATTCCCATTCGAAAGCCAGCGTGCTATCTACAGGACCACGCTGTTGTTGGCATATCATTAGATCCTATTTCCTCCCAATTCATTGTGTTGAACCTAGAGGCTGTAATAAATTGAATTGCTAAGTTGTTCTCTAGCTGTCAGGTGTCTCAGCTTGGCTCTTCGTGACGTAGAACTAGCAAGCATCGTACAACGAAGAAGTGCCAGCCCAAGATTGTTGGACAAAAAGCCACGCCGGCATCGGGAATCGAACCCCTGTCTTCCTGGTGGGAGACAGCGATGCTGTGCACTCGACCACAAAGCAGATGACGATGACGAGGCATTTGTTTCGTACTCAACGCTCATCGACTACGGCCTAGAAGCTAGATTTATACTCGAGAATATCACAACGCAATTGATTATGCATCACAGCGATTTTTTTTAACACGCTTTGCTTCCACGAAAGGACAGACAAACTCGCAATGAATGCACGCTACGTTTGATCAACAGGCCGGCTGGACCACGGTGTTCACCGTGCCGGGAGCACGGCCACACTGCTGCTCATCGAAATCATCTCGTGGTTTTATACTCTGTTGATAGTTGAGACAACCAATCAGAGAATTCGCTGTTTTCAAAATCACGCCGCTATCACTTATTTGAGATCAAACAAGAGATTTAACTAGAGGGAGGTGGATTCATGCTTGAAATTCAGAAGGCATGAGCTATAGGCTCGTGTAATGCCAAAAGCTTGGGAAGCTCAGTGCGCTGTGGACGACGTCCTCAGACTTACTGGACGCTTCATTTGCCGAGGGGTGATCTTATAAGACACAAGTCACGTGTTGGCATGGAGATCACGTGCAAGTTTCCCTCAAGGGGTGGGCGATAAATTAGAAGTTCATTTTAAATTTCATCTGTCGTGATGGCCTGTTGATTAAGTCGCAATGTTCTAAAATTTAAAATGTGTTTGAACCCGGTTCGAGCTGTAACATCCGGCTGTTTTACCATTTTAAAGAACTTTTTAATTTAAAATAAATATATGTATAAATATATCGGGTTACGTCTCATCCCTCGAATGGCCGAGTGGTTACGTCGCTTGCTTCTTAAGCTAAAACGTGCAAGGGCCTGGTTCGAACCCCGTAGCATCCGTCTTTTTACCATTGTAAAGACCTTTCAAATTATATAGACATACATTCAAAAATCATTCACCATCACATCACTCGAATGGCCGAGTGGTTAAGTCGCTGGGTTCGAAACGCAAAGGTGAAGCGTTCAAATCCGAGTGGCTTTTGAGCCTTGCTCATGAATTGGGGTGGCGGGGGTACGCCAACCTCGCGAAATTTTAATAAGTACAAAAGGTAAACAAACCACTTGTAATTCATATGCCTTAAAAATCTCCTCGGGTGCATCGTGTCTTGCCAGCCGAGTGGTTAAGGTAAGAGACTGATAACCCAAAGGTACCGGGTTCGAATCCCGGCTACAGAGCCGGGCGAGCTTTTTTGCATTTAATTCAGGCGAATGTTATTAAAGATAGTAGCAAAAATTCAAACCTCGGTCGCTTCGCTCCCTCGCTTTGAATTATTGCGGAAAATTAAACGTCCCGCCCTACCACCCTAAGCAATTGCACTCACCTTGGCCAAAATGTTAGGTCCAAACAGCCTCGAGTGTGCACTAATTTGGGAGACAGCGCCATCTGGTAGATAAAATTGAACAAATCTGTGACTTGGTATATTTTTTTTATTTTTCTACAACACCGTACTACTACTTCTTGGCTTTGCACGATACATGTGAACAATTTTACAATGAACTTAGAGTTCCAAAAAGCTGGTTTCTCCGGGAATCGAACCCGCGTCGCTAGATTACTAGACAAGTGGGCTATCCAATGCGCCACGCTGTCGATGTTTGTAGGCTCGAATTCTCCCTTCTCATTGCACATGGTAAGCTGGTGTGCTTTTGTTAGGCGATTGACTTGTGTTTCTGACATTGCAGACGACCAAGTCCTATACTTCACTGTTTTTCAGTGTGTTCTCAGTATTTTGACAGTGCCAGACATTGCCAAAAAGCTACGTCTGCTGCTGGGATCGAACACGAGTCGCACCGAATTCCCATCCGAAAGCCAGCGTGCTATCCACTGGACCACGCTGCTGTTGATATCTCATTTGATCCTATTTCCTCCCAATTCATTGTGTTGAACCTAGAGGCTGTAATAAATTGAATTGCTAAGTTGTTCTCTAGCTGTCAGGTGTCTCAGCTTGGCTCTTCGTGACGTAAGAACTAGCAAGCATCCTACAACGAAGAAGTGCCAGCCCAAGATTGTTGGACAAAAAGCCACGCCGGTGTCGGGAATCGAACCCCGGCCTTCCTGGTGGGAGACAGCGACGCTGTGCACTCGACCACACAGCAGTGACGATGACGGGGCATTTGTTTCGTACTCGACGCTCATCGACTACGGCCTAGAAGCTAGATTTATACTCGAGAATATCACAACGCAATCGATTTTGCGTCGCAAGCGCATGGAGTTGTGGTTTCCACTGTGTTTCTTCACAAGCTTTGCTTCTACGAAAGTACGACAAACCCGCAATGAATGCACGCTACGTTTGATCAACAGGCCGGCTGGACCACGGTGTTCACCGTGCCGGGAGCACAATCCCATTGCCAACGTAATTCGGATAATTTAACTGCGATATTCGAATGAAAGTTGGGAAGTTGAGCGGCCGCTCTTGTGCCAGCGCGGATTACTTCTAGCTGACTGACTGTGCAAGCACTGACTTCGTCGGCAAGCGTAGAGTTGAAAGACAACACACAGCTGCGATTCCATGCGTGTCAGCTCATGTCGAGTATTGTGACACACACATCTCGAGATTCGGACGTTTAGGCGACTTCAAAACTATAAAATCTTTGATATTAAATTTAATTAATTAAAAACCTATCGGTAAACAAAGCAGCAAACTCACCCCACGGGCCCGGTGGGATTCGTGGGTGGTGCGGGGTTGCTTGCTTGCTTGCTTGCTTGCTTGCTTGCTTGCTTGCTTGCTTGCTTGCTTGCTTGCTGCTAGCTGCTTGCTTGCTTGCTTGCTTGCTTGCTTGCTTGCTGCTTGCTGCTAGCTGCTTGCTGCTTGCTTGCTTGCTTGCTTGCTTGCTTGCTTGCTTGCTTGCTTGCTTGCTTGCTTGCTTGCTTGCTTGCTTGCTTGCTTGCTTGCTTGCTTGCTTGCTTGCTTGCTGCTAGCTGCTAGCTGCTTGCTTGCTTGCTTGCTTGCTTGCTGCTAGCTGCTTGCTTGCTTGCTTGCTTGCTTGCTGCTATCTGCTTGCTTGCTTGCTTGCTGCTAGCTGCTAGCTGCTTGCTTGCTTGCTTGCTTGCTTGCTTGCTTGCTGCTTGCTTGCTTGCTGCTTGTTTGCTTGCTTGCTTGCTTGCTTGCTTGCTTGCTTGCTTGCTTGCTTGCTTGCTGCTTGCTGCTTGCTTGCTTGCTTCCTTGCTTGCTTGCTTGCTTGCTTGCTTGCTTGCTTTCTTGCTTGCTTGCTTTCTTGCTTACTGCTTTTTAGCTGCTTGCTTGCTTGCTTGCTTGCTCGATGCTTGCTTGCTTGCTTGCTTGCTTGCTTGCTGCTTGCTTGCTTGCTTGCTTGCTTGCTGCTTCCTTGCTTGCTGCTAGCTGCTTGCTTGCTTGCTTGCTTGCTTGCTTGCTGCTAGCTGCTTGCTTGCTTGCTTGCTTGCTTGCTTGCTTGCTTGCTTGCTTGCTTGCTTGCTGCTAGCTGCTTGCTTGCTTGCTTGCTTGCTGCTAGCTGCTTGCTTGCTTGCTTGCTTGCTGCTAGCTGCTTGCTTGCTTGCTTGCTTGCTTGCTGCTAGCTGCTTGCTTGCTTGCTTGCTTGCTGCTAGCTGCTTGCTTGCTTGCTTGCTTGCTTGCTTGCTTGCTTGCTTGCTTGCTGCTAGCTGCTTGCTTGCTTGCTTGCTTGCTGCTAGCTGCTTGCTTGCTTGCTTGCTTGCTTGCTAGCTAGCTGCTTGCTTGCTTGCTGCTTGCTTGCTTGCTTGCTTGCTTGCTTGCTTGCTTGCTTGCTTGCTGCTAGCTGCTTGCTTGCTTCTAGCTGCTATCTGCTTGCTTGCTTGCTTGCTGCTAGCTGCTTGCTTGCTTGCTGCTAGCTGCTAGCTGCTTGCTTGCTTGCTTGCTTGCTTGCTGCTTGCTTGCTTGCTGCTTGTTTGCTTGCTTGCTTGCTTGCTTGCTTGCTTGCTTGCTGCTTGCTGCTTGCTTGCTTGCTTGCTTGCTTGCTTGCTTGCTTGCTTTCTTGCTTGCTTGCTTTCTTGCTTACTGCTTTTAAGCTGCTTGCTTGCTTGCTTGCTTGCTTGCTTGCTTGCTTGCTTGCTTGCTTGCTGCTAGCTGCTTGCTTGCTTGCTTGCTTGCTTGCTTGCTGCTAGCTGCTTGCTTGCTTGCTTGCTTGCTTGCTGCTATCTGCTTGCTTGCTTGCTTGCTTGCTTGCTGCTAGCTGCTTGCTTGCTTGCTTGCTTGCTTGCTTGCTAGCTAGCTGCTTGCTTGCTTGCTGCTTGCTTGCTTGCTTGCTTGCTTGCTTTCTTGCTTGCTGCTAGCTGCTTGCTTGCTTGCTTGCTTGCTTGCTTGCTGCTAGCTGCTTGCTTGCTTGCTTGCTTGCTTGCTGCTATCTGCTTGCTTGCTTGCTTGCTGCTAGCTGCTAGCTGCTTGCTTGCTTGCTTGCTTGCTTGCTTGCTTGCTGCTTGCTTGCTTGCTGCTTGTTTGCTTTCTTGCTTGCTTGCTTGCTTGCTTGCTTGCTTGCTTGCTTGCTTGCTTGCTTGCTTGCTTGCTTGCTTGCTTGCTTGCTTGCTTGCTTGCTTGCTTGCTTGCTTGCTTGCTTGCTTGCTTGCTTGCTTGCTTGCTTACTGCTTTTTAGCTGCTTGCTTGCTTGCTGCTTGCTTGCTTGCTTGCTTGCTTGCTTGCTTGCTTGCTTGCTTGCTTGCTTGCTTGCTTGCTTGCTTGCTTGCTTGCTTGCTTGCTTGCTTGCTTGCTTGCTTGCTTGCTTGCTTGCTTTCTTGCTTGCTTGCTTTCTTGCTTACTGCTTTTTAGCTGCTTGCTTGCTTGCTTGCTTGCTTGATGCTTGCTTGCTTGCTTGCTGCTTGCTTGCTTGCTTGCTTGCTTGCTTGCTGCTTGCTTGCTTGCTTGCTTGCTTGCTTGCTTGCTTGCTTGCTAGCTAGCTGCTTGCTTGCTTGCTGCTTGCTTGCTTGCTTGCTTGCTTGCTGCTAGCTGCTTGCTTGCTAGCTTGCTGCTTGCTTACTGCTTTTTAGCTGCTTGCTTGCTTGCTGCTTGCTTGCTTGCTTGCTTGCTTGCTTGCTTGCTTGCTTGCTTGCTTGCTTGCTTGCTTGCTTGCTTGCTTGCTTGCTTGCTAGCTAGCTGCTTGCTTGCTTGCTGCTTGCTTGCTTGCTTGCTTGCTTGCTGCTAGCTGCTTGCTTGCTAGCTTGCTGCTTGCTTGCTTGCTGCTTGCTTGCTTGCTTGCTAGCTGCTTGCTTGCTTGCTTGCTTGCTTGCTTGCTTGTTTGCTTGCTTGCTTGCTTGCTTGCTTGCTTGCTTGCTTGCTTGCTTGCTTGCTTGCTTGCTTGCTTGCTTGCTTGCTTGCTTGCTTGCTTGCTTGCTTGCTTGCTTGCTTGCTTGCTTGCTTGCTTGCTTGCTTGCTGCTAGTTGCTTGCTTGTTTGCTTGCTTGCTTGCTTGCCTGCTTTATAATTAAATGAAAAATAAATATAAGACGAATAAGTATAAGACGTAAGCACATAGTGACGCAGGCGCGGGCTCCGCTGCTAGTTCACTGCAACTTCGTGGCTTTGTACGATAAACAGCAACAATTTCAATTGAATTAAGTGGTCCAAAAAGCTGACTGCTCCGAGAATCGAACCCGCGTCGCTAGTTTACTGGTCAAGCGGGCCATCCAATGCACCACGCTGTCGATGACACGATGCCTCGAATTCTTCCTTCACGTTGCACATGGCAAGCTGGTGTGCTTCTTTCAGGCGATTGACTCGAGTATTCGACATCGCAGACGACCAAGTCCTGCACTTCACTGTTTTCAGTGTGTAACTGTATTCTGTATTTTTACAAAGCCAGACATTGCCAAAAAGCCACGCCTGCTGCTGGGATCGCACTCGGGTCGCACAAAACTTTCATCCGAAAGCCATCGCGTAAACCACTGGACCACGCTGCTGTTGGGAAGACGGCGTTTATATTTCCTACCTATTCGTTGTGATGAATCTAGAGGCGCGGAATGTGTCACCCCCCCCCCCCCCCCTGCACCCCACGAAACACATCGTGAAACATCGGCATCTTTTCATAAGGGGGATGCACCAACTGTACTAACAAAAAACTGTCCTAAAATGAAACTGCCCTAAAATCGAACTGTCCTAAAAGTCAATGTTTTTGCTCTTAACGTACTACACAGAGGAAGGTTGGGGGGGGGGTTAGGTAGGGTCAGGATAGGTATTGGTTAGTGGCGGTGGGGGGGGGGGGGGGGGGAGGTACATAACTTTGCTCGCTGCGAACGCTGCCTCTGCGTAGTCTATATACCGAAGTTAAGCAACATCGCGCTGGGTCAGGTGTTTGATGGGTGACCATCATGCACACGATCAGTTCTGTTCGGGAGAGAGGTCGGAGGGTTTGAAGTCAGTACGACAACTTCACTCGCCTTGCTTGTCAACCTCTCGACAGCACGGATTAGCGGAGGAATCCTGTCGTTCGAGTTGCACCGTCCTTCGGAAGGGACGTAAAGCCGGTGGTCCCCTCGGTGCTTTTCGACAGGAGTAGGCTACGTGCCGGCACCGGGTTTCCCCTCCTCCCTTCTAGCCATAGGTTAGGTTCATCATCACCCTCATCATCACCATTTCATTCACCGACGCCATTAGACCAGTGCCAAAGGGCCAGTTGTCAAAACAGTGCGTCGTTAAGCACCAATAATCAGTTAGTCTATAAATACTGACAGACTGATAGAGAAGTTGATCTGCGTACATTTCGACACTCATTAACGCACGAATTATGTGTAGAATTTCTCCGTGCGTTCCTTAGGCTGGGTCTCGCGTCAATCCCTCAAGTATTTCTACTAGAAAAGTGCAAAAAACTAGCGAATTTTTGCACTTTATATTGCTTTTCAAATTTAAAAAAACAAAATTATCAACTCTGATTTCCAATGTTTTTTCACTGGGGCTGTTCCCGGGGTTGGTTTATTGAAAATAACATTAAAATTTCACGAAATAAATACGTTAGGGGCATCGGGTTTTGTTTAAGGCACTAACTAGCACTATTTGGGGGGAGGCAACGTTCACCTCACGTCTTGAATGCAAAGTGCCACTAAAATATCGGATTTACATCCAAATGAGCAGCATCCACAGACACCTGCATTTTGGCCCGTTGTGCTTTGGTTGAAAAAGTTCACATGATCGTGAGCGATGTTTCGGTGATGTTTACTAGGCCCCCTTTATTTATTTTGGGGGGGAAGGCATTTTCTCAAATTTTTAGTAGAATTTTTTCTAGCGGATATTGTTCGTGATATCTAGGAAGCGGAGTCTTGATGCTGCTGTTGCTCCATCAAGGGGACTGTGGTGACGAGATGATAATTAGCATGTTACCGACCCACGGTTACCGACATCACGGTAAACTCCGACCAGGTAACAATCGGCCGACAGAGTGTGCTGATTGCTAATTAATCGACCAGCATTCTTATCCGTCACTAATTTACGTTCCGACCAGAGAATCCAACAACACCCCTGCGTTGAAGCATCTCAGTGCCGGCTCGGTGGTGTCTTTTATTATCCTCCGAGTCGGTGCCCCCCCCAACCTTACCCTCGACGCCTGCTCTTCGATTGCCCCTGACCATGGACTGACTGGGCTAGCTCTGTATAGCGCTCTTGGACTCAGAAAAGCACATGGCGAGTGAAAGATTTGTGGGTGTCCTTCTTGATTCCTCCCTTGTATGATTGGTATGACTGGTATGATGTTGGTATGACTGGTATGACTGGTATGATGTTCGTATGACTGGTATGATGTTGGTATGCTTGTTGAATGATTTATGTTTCATGTTACATGTTATATATTGTTCGTTTGATTGTAAATGTCTATCAAAATTTGACCTTGAAATAATTGTATTTTCATCAATTAACGCATAATTAAGTATGATGATCTCTTACAATTAAGTAGAAGCTTCCTCGGTGTTGCTGTCATCCATTTTAAGGCATTTTTTAAGGCATTTTTTAGTACAGATTGCTTTTAGGACAGTTTTGTTTTAGTACAGTTGGACGCCCACCTTTCATAAGACACTCGTGCTGTAACTAGAGCTTTGGAGATGCAGGTTTCGATGTGCAATCTTAGAACTGCATAATATTCTCTGAGCACGGCTATAAATTCCAGGAACTACGCAATGCTCCACGATTCAACGATGACTCTATTGCCCCATGGTGCTTCGGGTTGGACCAAGCAGCATGCGGATTACGGAGCTGGGAAGTCCCATCATTATGTCTCCGTTTTCGGGTGACAGTTCGTTGTGTCTGGTTACGTCCACGGTCCACGTAAGCTCACTTAGACGTAAATGATGAAGATGATTTCAAACCGATTGAGATGTGCCCCAAATGCCAAGAAGTGTTAAAAATCGCCACAACATCGATCTGAAATGATGAGAGATGTAATTTGGCTGCCACGTCCTGCCTGGTAGACTAGTCCTGTGCGACGGGTTGCATGCATCGTGGGCGCCGCCCGGCAGCAAGCGCACGCTGCTGCAAAGCTCTGACCACATCGTTGCCTGCGCGTGCGCAGCCACAAATAGGATAAGCGCGGATCTCATTATATCAAATAAGGAAATGTTTTCCAAATAAACGTGTTCATTGCGACGGGGGTTTAATTTTACTACCGTTATGTGAATTTAATGCTTTTCAAGAACTTTGAAATTTCATGGAAATCTAAATGTTTTCCTGATGCCGGTATCATTGAAAAACTCTATTTTGAGAGATTCGGATCCTAAGATCCACCACCTCCCACATCGCACATCGCACATCGCACATCGCACTGCGCTTTGCCGGCCACGTTGCCGTGAGCCGTGCCGCTACAGAAGCCTGCGCTTTGCCGACCACGTTGCCGTGAGCCGTGCCGCTACAGAAGCCTGCGCTTTGCCGACCACGTTGCCGTGAGCCGTGCCGCTACAGAAGCCTGCGCTTTGCCGACCACGTTGCCGTGAGCCGTGCCGCTACAGAAGCCTGCGCTTTGCCGACCACGTTGCCGTGAGCCGTGCCGCTACAGAAGCCTGCGCTTTGCCGACCACGTTGCCGTGAGCCGTGCCGCTACAGAAGCCTGCGCTTTGCCGACCACGTTGCCGTGAGCCGTGCCGCTACAGAAGCCTGCGCTTTGCCGACCACGTTGCCGTGAGCCGTGCCGCTACAGAAGCCTGCGCTTTGCCGACCACGTTGCCGTGAGCCGTGCCGCTACAGAAGCCTGCGCTTTGCCGACCACGTTGCCGTGAGCCGTGCCGCTACAGAAGCCTGCGCTTTGCCGACCACGTTGCCGTGAGCCGTGCCGCTACAGAAGCCTGCGCTTTGCCGACCACGTTGCCGTGAGCCGTGCCGCTACAGAAGCCTGCGCTTTGCCGACCACGTTGCCGTGAGCCGTGCCGCTACAGAAGCCTGCGCTTTGCCGACCACGTTGCCGTGAGCCGTGCCGCTACAGAAGCCTGCGCTTTGCCGACCACGTTGCCGTGAGCCGTGCCGCTACAGAAGCCTGCGCTTTGCCGACCACGTTGCCGTGAGCCGTGCCGCTACAGAAGCCTGCGCTTTGCCGACCACGTTGCCGTGAGCCGTGCCGCTACAGAAGCCTGCGCTTTGCCGACCACGTTGCCGTGAGCCGTGCCGCTACAGAAGCCTGCGCTTTGCCGACCACGTTGCCGTGAGCCGTGCCGCTACAGAAGCCTGCGCTTTGCCGACTACGTTGCCGTGAGCCGTGCCGCTACAGAAGCCTGCGCTTTGCCGACCACGTTGCCGTGAGCCGTGCCGCTACAGAAGCCTGCGCTTTGCCGACCACGTTGCCGTGAGCCGTGCCGCTACAGAAGCCTGCGCTTTGCCGACCACGTTGCCGTGAGCCGTGCCGCTACAGAAGCCTGCGCTTTGCCGACCACGTTGCCGTGAGCCGTGCCGCTACAGAAGCCTGCGCTTTGCCGACCACGTTGCCGTGAGCCGTGCCGCTACAGAAGCCTGCGCTTTGCCGACCGCGTTACCGTGAGCCGTGCCGCTACAGAAGCCTGCGCTTTGCCGACCACGTTGCCGTGAGCCGTGCCGCTACAGAAGCCTGCGCTTTGCCGACCACGTTGCCGTGAGCCGTGCCGCTACAGAAGCCTGCGCTTTGCCGACCACGTTGCCGTGAGCCGTGCCGCTACAGAAGCCTGCGCTTTGCCGACCACGTTGCCGTGAGCCGTGCCGCTACAGAAGCCTGCGCTTTGCCGACCACGTTGCCGTGAGCCGTGCCGCTACAGAAGCCTGCGCTTTGCCGACCACGTTGCCGTGAGCCGTGCCGCTACAGAAGCCTGCGCTTTGCCGACTACGTTGCCGTGAGCCGTGCCGCTACAGAAGCCTGCGCTTTGCCGACCACGTTGCCGTGAGCCGTGCCGCTACAGAAGCCTGCGCTTTGCCGACCACGTTGCCGTGAGCCGTGCCGCTACAGAAGCCTGCGCTTTGCCGACCACGTTGCCGTGAGCCGTGCCGCTACAGAAGCCTGCGCTTTGCCGACCACGTTGCCGTGAGCCGTGCCGCTACAGAAGCCTGCGCTTTGCCGACCACGTTGCCGTGAGCCGTGCCGCTACAGAAGCCTGCGCTTTGCCGACCACGTTGCCGTGAGCCGTGCCGCTACAGAAGCCTGCGCTTTGCCGACCACGTTGCCGTGAGCCGTGCCGCTACAGAAGCCTGCGCTTTGCCGACCACGTTGCCGTGAGCCGTGCCGCTACAGAAGCCTGCGCTTTGCCGACCACGTTGCCGTGAGCCGTGCCGCTACAGAAGCCTGCGCTTTGCCGACCACGTTGCCGTGAGGGGTCCATTAACTTAGAACCCCCAATGTTAAAAGTCGAACTTTTTTTCGCGCCAATCGTTTGTGCTTCGTTAGTGCCTGTTAGTGCTGGAAATCCCGTCGTTAGTGCTCGAACCGTTCGGGTGCTACGTCGATTTCAAAATTGGGGGCTCAAGTTGTAAGACCCCCAGGGTAAAAAGTCAAACTTTTTTGTTTGGCAATCGTTTTTGCTTCGTTAGTGCCTGCATTTGCTAGATATTCCGTCGTTAGGGCTCGCACCGTACTATGGCGAGTTCAAATTGGGGGTTACGGGGCTTTGGTAGTGAATGGGCCTTTACTTCTTGGACAAATTAGAGACGGTGATAACCGGCACTTCAAATGAAGGGTGGGATCTTCATGAAGATGCTTCATGAAGATCACTGTGGACGTGAGTGACGTTTTGTCAACAGAGCAAAATTTCCTTTCCCGAGTTTCTACGCGATATTAAATTCACTGTTCGTAGTAAGATAAGAAAAATAAGAGAAAAATGTATGCTAATTTTCCTAAGTTGTTAGTTCTATTATATCAATGGTAATGCATTGAGTTTGAGATTAATTGGAAGAATGAAGATAATACATGAAACATGATAAGATAATACATGGGCGGGGAGGGAGGACGGAAAGATATCGCAATTTTCTTTGCTATCCTGGACTAGTCGACCCCCGAAGTGGATGCTTCGCGTTCTGAAAGGACGCCGCCAACGACGAAGATGACGCGCTCTACAGCAAGTCCTGCCACGGGCTCCACGTTTCTCGGCTACTTGTCGCTTTAGGTAGACACGTGCGCGATATTTCCCGCACCGCAAATCCCCACAAAGCGCAAATCAGCGCAAAGAATGGAATAAGGAGCCAGGTGGTCGCTAGACGTGATTGGGTTTCATGAAGCTGCCTTCATTCCTTATTTCATGCATTGATTAATACACGTATGGCTTTCAAACAGTGCATTCAGGACAACTACAGGCCTTCTCTACGCGTTGCTGCACCTTGATAAACTTTCACCACTGTTACATTTCCATGACGCAAGGTTGACACTAAGACCATCTTCTCTTGTTCGTCCCATCTTATTGTCAACGCTTGTAGAAGGACACGATTTATGGGAAGACTATCAACGTGATCCTCAATCTCACCCTTAAATATCTATCAATTGCTCGGACGCAACACTTTCAATCCGAACTAACAGTCGCTCGAACGCAATTCTCAAACTTTTACCGAATTCCTCCAATTGGTCGCGCTTTCTGACACTTCCAAGATGTCACTCAATATTGACAACCCATTCAGCATTGTATGACAGGACGAAGGCTGTCGGCCTCCGTGCTCGACGCCACCTAGTGACGCTACCCGAGGGCAGACGCTGACTACCTGAGTGACAGCCACATAAATAGTCTTCGCACCCCCGACTCGCCTCATTCCTGGACTTCTCGTCGACCGAGCAGCCGCTTGTAAATAGTCTCTTTCTAAATTATCGAATTCTCGACGCAACACGTTTACTTGACCAAGTGCTTGAAACAATAAATTACATATCTGTGCTTTAATATTTCGTGCATTCGTATTCGCTTATTCGCCCACGAGCTACACCGGATCAATGGTAAGTGGAACCGGAAAGACCGCGACCTGGGACCACCGAGCGACTCAAGCTCAAGTACTCAACTTCCGAGAGAGACGCGCACCCTAAATTATACTTAAATATTTTCTATGTTTTCAACAAACATGGTGGTGGCAGCAAACTATAAACTTCCCCACACTGTCAACACAGCGGGTGAGAATAGTGATGCGAATACTGCTACTACTCGATGGGGAAGACCTAATTCACTTTTAACCATCAACAGCTTCCTACCTGATTGACACGATTCAGAGCATAAGCGTCGTTATTTGGAAAACAAGATTTACAAGCAATGGATTCTAGTGGCGCGTTTCAGGAGAGAGTTATTGTCATTTTAGCCACATCAAAAGAACACAGGAGGGTTATAGTTGATCGACAAGAAACTTAACAGGTAATACCGCTTAACAATTTCACAGAGTGTCAGGACGTGCTGCATGGTGGTACCCTGAATGATGCATTTCAAAACCCGATTTGAAAATTATTTTCTGTCTCCCTGATGACAAGACTCACGCTTCGCCACTGCGTACAAGGCGCGTGGATCAGGGAAAATCAGCGTAATTCGACGTTTAACGACGCATTCCACGCGGCCGCGCGGCGATCACAGTCACAATGGCCGGACGGGGAGTATCACGACGTATCACGTTCACGGCGGAGCCCCGTCGGACTCGCGCTCGCCGAGATAGAAAACCTCACAGCCAATTCCCGCCGTGCATCGATGCAGAAAACGGCTTTAAAATCTACAATTTAATTCCGATTGAAATTTTCTCAGCACGGTGGTGTTAAGAGGGTGTCCTTCACCCCCGTGCCGAGTTTCAGCCCCGTCGGACCGACAGGAAGCGCAGAAAGCGCGAGTAAGCCAGGTTAAGCAAGATTCGTGTCTGGATGGGTGACCGGCATCCAACCAACAAGGAGCTGAACGAGTTCAAGCCACGACCGCCTCCTTCCCTGATGTTATCAACAGTTTCACCCAAGCACGCTGGCACGTTGAAATTCACTCTGCATGTCCAACTTTCAACCCAAGCACGCTGGCACGTTGAAATTCACTCTGCATGTCCAACTTTTCATCCCCTACACGCCTGTCTTGTCGGATTTTAATTCAGACTCGCTGACAAGGTTTTGTTGATCTCATGCAATTCATCAGAAGCCGCTGTATTTAATGGAAAAAGTCTGGGAAAATATTCCCGATTGCGTAATGTATTTCACCGATGGTGCGATGTGAATTCCACTTCATAGAATTGCAGACGTATTCCCCTGTTTTCTGCTCGGAAAGATTCCCACGAGCCACTTGTTCAGCTACAATTTCAATTAAAAACCAAGAATAATAAAAATATCAATAATATTCAACTCCGACCCGTGAACCTTGCTAATCTTATCAAAAAGCTAAGATATTAATCTGCGATATTTAATGCAATGCGCATGACAAAAACTCCACCCCGACCACGTGCAATCCCAGCAGGGAAATATTATTAGTTTTGTTACGTTGGTAACTTGTCTGTCAGCGTACCAATAAAACTGAAGGAATCTTCTGCTCCGTGTCCGTCGGAGCTCGTCACAGTCGTCACTTGTTCACACTCGGCAAGTCAGCGCCTCCCCGATTCCCACGACGTTCCCGAGGAAATCAAGCAAGACATTCGATGAAAACAATCGCCGAGCAAACTTGTCAACGCTGTCGATTGGACAAAGGTTGTTTCGTTTGCTCGGCTCAGTACATCCTAGCAACAAGTTTAAGGTGGACTTGGACTGCCGCTGACTCTAAAACCCCGGGGCAAAATAGCGCGCCGGTCTCCGATGGAGCACTGCCCTCGTGGCCCGAAGTTCTCGAAGTTCCCGGGGTTGGCGCACGTTTGGCACGTCTAGAAGCCCTCGCCTTCCGTGGGGGGGGGGGGGGGGGGGGACCTGTTGCAATGACCCCGTGTTACGTTACTGACTCTACGCTCAGAATCCCCGAATGTCCCTTCCTAATCCTAGATCCTATTCCTCGCCCCTACATAGATTCCCAGCCTCTGTGCATTCCTAGCTCCGACTCTTTTTGCAGGTCACGTCTTTCTTCCGTTATTCCAGCCCAAGTTTCCCTGATTTCAATTCCTATCGCCTTCCCCCAAGTGGCTGTTCCTAGTCCTCGATCCTAGTCCATGCAAAGAATCCTAGGCGTTGTTAATTCCTAGATCTCGCGAGATTCACCAGGTTAAGCAACATGGCGCCGCGCCAAACGTTGCATGGGTGACCGTTGTTCGAAGCCGGTGCAACAGCTTGTTCTGTGTGTTGGGAGGTCCGGGGCATCGAACCCTGACTTCCCAGCTACGCCCATCACATCCCATGAAATCCCATCCCAATCCCTTTTGTCCCTTCAGCTTGTGCTGTCCTGGAGCTCCCTAGATGCGTGTCAACACATCGAGGTGTGGACATGCGTGACGCACGCACAAACAAATGCCTCGAGTTCACTCTCAACTTGGCCGAGAGAACAGCCTGCCAGTTCAGGGACTCGAACCCCGGTCTACAGGCAATGTCATCACATAAAATACACCTATCCTATACCCCTTTACACTAATATAATATATATTACCATTTCAACAGCAAGGACAAGAAATTTCCCTACTACTCCCCAGTTCCCTAAGAAAGCTATACTTCTGAGACTGGACAGCACGGATCGGTGGAGGAATCCTGCTGTCCGAGTGTTTCTGTCTGTTGAGAAGCTCGGGGACTCGAACCCGGACCTCCAGCTAGTGCAACCCCTTGTGTCTAGCTGCTAAAAACGAGGGAAGTTCTAGCAAAAGCAAGGGCCGGGCGTTGGCGATGAGATGAGATGGACTCCTCCTCGTCGGAAACCTGGAGCCGGAGGAAACTAGAAGGCAAGAGACGCCCCGGAGGGTGAATTTATCAGTGGTTAGTGCATCCTAAATTTACCCGGGTAAATGTTGCAGACGCTGCTCTGTTCGTTGGCTAAGAAATGGGAACCTGATTCGACACGCAATTTCGCGAAGCTGACTGTAACGGGCCAAACAGTGATTAGGGTTAGCAATACAGACAGAGTATGAAATGCCCTTCTGAAAACAGTGCACAATGAAGGACCCCAGTCAGCGACAAGTCTCGATCCATCCTTCACCTACCGTTTCTCCGGCCAGCGTCTCAGCGGCAGCGTCTGAAGATTGATGCGCGCGCACAAGAAAGGGGAACTGGCCAAGTGGCCAGTGGCCATATCGGGGCCCTAATACAGGTCGTCCACTGAGCTCTTGGCTAATCCAATTATCGTGGCACGCCTGACGTTCCTCCTCTCTGACTGGTCAAGCATTGCAAGACACATTTACAGACTTAATTGATCGATTCGCGGTCGTTCGACAGCGACAGTCGTGCCGTTGGTGTCTCCCCTGCAACCTCCGTCTCCGCGATGGCTTCTTTCTTGCGCACTTTGTCAATAACACTGCACCACTGTCTTGATCACTGCATCACTGTCTTGATAACTGCATCAAGCAAGCAGCAAGCAAGCAAGCAGCAAGCAAGCAAGCAAGCAAGCAGCAAGCAGCAAGCAGCAAGCAGCAAGCAGCAAGCAGCAAGCAAGCAAGCAAGCAAGCAAGCAAGCAGCAAGCGGCAAGCGGCAAGCAGCAAGCAGCAAGCAGCAAGCAGCGAGCAGCAAGCAAGCAAGCAGCAAGCAGCAAGCAGCAAGCAGCAAGCAGCAAGCAGCAAGCAGCAAGCAGCAAGCAGCAAGCAGCAAGCAGCAAGCAGCAAGCAGCAAGCAGCAAGCAGCAAGCAGCAAGCAGCAAGCAGCAAGCAGCAAGCAGCAAGCAGCATGCAGCAAGCAGCAAGCAGCAAGCAGCAAGCAGCAAGCAGCAAGCAGCAAGCAAGCAAGCAAGCAGCAAGCAGCAAGCAAGCAAGCAAGCAGCAAGCAGCAAGCAGCAAGCAGCAAGCAGCAAGCAAGCAGCAAGCAGCAAGCAGCAAGCAGCAAGCAAGCAAGCAAGCAAGCAAGCAGCAAGCAGCAAGCAAGCAGCAAGCAGCAAGCAAGCAAGCAGCAAGCAGCGAGCAGCAAGCAGCAAGCAGCAAGCAGCAAGCAGCAAGCAAGCGCGATGGCTTCTTTCTTGCGCACTTTGTCCATAACACTGCACTCGTCACTGAATTCACTTTGTCTTGTCACAGTCTTGGATTTGTTGACCAGGTTTCCTGAAACGAAAGATACAAAAGTTTTTAATATCAAGAATTTACAAATAATTAATTGTTACTGTAAAATCTACAATAACTATTCGATTTCATTTTCCTTTTGCATAGCGTCACTAGATTCACCGCCGTCTAAGTTCATTCATAGTCCTGTTTCTTTCTCCATGGAGACCAACAACTAACAACTTAAATTATAACAAATTTGGCAGTGCATCGCCTCTGAAATGCAAAGGAACCGGGTTCGTTTCCCGGTACCGATACAATTTCCAGGGGGAAGTTTCGCTTAAACGTTTTTACAATATTCATTGAAACGTGTTTTTGTCCACTCAGTTCAAATTATGTAGACCGCGGTTCGATCCCATTTGTAGACATATATTTTCGATTGTACATTTGCTAAAATTCGAAATGTACAACTCCTGCAAAGATAACTCAGTGATAGTTGAATATTTTAGTGAATCAGACGCGCCCTGATAACAAGTGCAACTTGCAGATCTACAAGTGTTCTAGTTTTGTTGGCACCGATCGCAACCCTGAATAACATTGTTCTCAACGCGGCACGCTGGAATGTTAGTGGTTGCTACGCTCCATGAAGCTGTGCACAGATTCAATCGCCAGCTGTTTCACCAGCTGCATTTATTTCTGCTTTGAAAAGCCAAAAGAATCGATCATCCAAGCTGGATCCCCGTCATTAATATTCATGTTGGATTTGATTCCAACCAAACTGCAAATCCTCGTTGAATCTCGCGAGATATTTATCATTCCAAATTTACATCCGTACCGGGGGTCGAACCAGGTTCTTTCGCCTTACCCCTGGGCAGTGTTGGGCAGTAATTGAGTAAAAGTAATTGAATTACTGTAATGAATTACTTTTTTCAGTACTTTGTAATGTAATGCATTACATTTAAGAGAAGGTAATTAGTAATGTAATTTAATTACATTATTTTATGTAATGTAATTGAAAAGTTATAAAAATCCCGAATTACTTTACATTTTGCCTTGCCTAAAATTATTTTTATAACAATGGATGGATTAAGCAACTATTTTTAGCATAATTTAAATTTCCGCTCTCCTATGTGGCGTCTACATGTCACCCAAAGTCCGCTTCCTCCCCAGCACGCACCGGCCGGCCACCGCCTTGCTGTTGCTGTTTGCCGGGATTTAGTCTTGCGTGCTTTAACGCGGTGAGGCATGTGAAATTTTCTTCCATGCAGTGTGACAAGTAGAGATGGTTCGGTCTGTCGGGCTGTCGAGGAGTGGCCCGTGCACTTGGAATTCCCTTTCCCGTCCAATATCTCAAACCGTAATGTTTCTTTCAAGTCGATATTTTTTACTCGCAGCTGGCTTCTGTATATAACATTATCCCTCGTTTTGCAGTCGAAGCTAATTCCCGAACAGCCATACTACGTCTGTATCTGTATCACAGCGATAGTGAACATTTTCCCATGCCATGTGCTTGTTAGACCGATCTCACGCAGCCTTGCGAGGCTTTGGCCTTTGGTCCTTCATGAGTTCGAAGAATTTTCGACATGAGATTTGCAGACTATGCTTGAGTTCGCTGGTGCCAGCCAGCCGGTCGGCATTTTGACGGATTCGGAGATTAGAATAGAATTAGTCACGAGTTATCTCGTTTTTTAAGTTTTTTAAAATAAATTTTGCCTCTCTTACGAATTCCTTCCACTCCATGCGTAAATATTACGCGATGTTAATTCAGTATTCACCCGAGAGCCGACCGGGATGCAGTCACTGCTAGTGTATTTTTCAATGTGATAATGTGATATGCGAAGCAAAACTAGATAGGGAGACTGCCTTATCGGGATTTATTGCACCTGCTGCGCTGTGAATGAGATCTTCTACTACAGTGAGTCAGATTTTCTTTATGTTTGGATCGTACATATTTTCGGATCTTCGAAAATTTTCGGACTTTCGGACTTTCGGACAGCTTCGGGCCTTCGGACAGTTTCGGACGGATGTAAATTTTGGGAAAATACTTCGGGCCGGATCGGGCCGAAAAAATTGGGGGGCCCGTCGGGCTTCGGGTCGGGCCGGATTCGGGACTGGTCGGGCCGAGGTCGGGCTGGGCCAACGGAAAACCGTAAAATCCCATCTCTAGTGACAAGTGATCAGCTTCAAACATGTCTGATTCAGAAAAAGACGATTTGTTTAGAACCTAGATGATATTGTGGAGGTGGCCCACGTTAAATAGGCTCCCATGGCCAGATTACGCGTATTAACTATGAGGTGAGCTTGGGCAAATTTTCTGAACGGGCTTGACGTGAAAACCATTTTATTTGGCAGCAATTGTCTTAAAAAAGTAAAAAACACGAAACTACTCAAAGAACCGAATATTGCTATGGGTAGTTGATATGCAGAGATATGCAAAAATACAAAAAAAAAAGTAATTTGAAAAGTAATTGAGTATTTTTTGTGAGTAATTAGTAATGTAACGAATTACTTTTGGTTTTAGGTAATTTGTAATGTAATTTAATTATTTTGAGAGTCATGTAATTGGTAATGTAATTAAATTACTTTTCAAAAGTAATTGACCCAACACTGCCCCTGGGCCAAGCAGAGGTATTTGAGTCATCAAAGCTTCATGTAGTAAATTGTCATGAACATGTCTATGTGGTTGACCAATGTCCTATGCGTGCGTCAGCATTTGCTGTGTGCTTGACCGTCTCAAAGCCGGGATGTCTGGTAGCATAATTGGTAATTCTATTTCCCAAAGATAGCCTAGTTCGACTCCCGGTGCGGACACAAGTTTGGAACGAAAACTTCGACTCTAAAAATAATTAGCCCTAGTTTGGTTCCACCCCGGCACATTATGCCAACACCCTAAATACCAGCAACCAGTTGACAAGCAAATATGAAAACATTCGAGTAACTCACGTTTTGCGTTCACGCTGTGTCCTCCACCGGGCCGTGTACCCACTTGTAGCCTTGTTGTGCACGCTGCATTCCCGGCCTTCAGGGTTGCACTCTGCACTTAATTTCACTGCACTTAATCAAGACACTAGATGCACTTGTTGAACGCTGCTGATCGCTAATTCCAGACTCTGAAGCCAGTGGAGCTGGCAAAGCAACCCGATGCATGGCAAGCCAACGCGTGGCCGGCAGTTTGCATGTAGAAGCTACGTGCTGGAAACGTTCCTGCATTTTCACACGTTTAAACACTTTCCGAGCAGCGAATCGGTTCGCCGATGACTTTAAACACTGCAATCGACGACGCACTTACGACTTGTGACGCTTTAGTGGTCTATTTCGGTGTAAATCAGCGCAATTCGATGTTTAACGACGCACTCGAGACGGCCACGCGGCGATCACATTTACGTACTGGCCGGACGTAGGGGCAGAATCACGTCGAATCACGGAACGGCGGAGGGTCACACGTGGTCTGAAATTTATGGCCTCGAAATCCACAAGGCCGACATGCCGCTTGCCAATTGTCGGCAACGTTTCGCGATTGTCTTGGGAACTGACGGTGAGCCTTGAAGAATGGGGTGAGAAATGGGTTACCTGGAAGACCGAGGGCGCGGACTACTTTGCTACGCCGCGGAGGTTCCGGGAAAGTACCTGAAGCCGCCACCTGCCGCGGTGACCGACATCAACTAGTACATTTTTTTTCAAACTAATTACCGTTCGAATTCATTTCTGTCAAAATGTTGTTATTTCGCGTATGGCGTGGTCCGGGCCAGATAATAAAGGGCAGAAAAATTGATGGTTATTTTACAAACGTAGCTGATCGTTCGATGGGTGACCTTTAATCGAATTAAACGAAATTAAGAAGAAATATTTAAAATGTGCCGGTGAATCGTTCGGTTGCGTTTTCGCGAAACACTGCGTGTAGGGCAGAGAGTTGTAAATGATCCAGTACGTCACTGGCTCTAACGTGTTGATAGCTGATCGTAACAATTGCAGTCGCACGTCTGTCAAAGCTCCTGACAGCAAAGTAACTCGGTTGTATCGAGGCTTGCCTGGTGTCGAGCCAGTTAAAGCCACGGGATTCACACAGAACAACCCGGAAACATGAACACGTGCGGTCGCAGACTCGGTTGATAACACTTTAGAAATAATTAAACATGATTTTCCTCCCCTCGAGAGTCGAGCGACGTGGTACCTATGTGCCGGACTTGCATTGCCTTCCCGCAATTCACGAGTGAAATTGACACTGCTGGACACGCGAAATTTTCACAAGTCCTAGAGGGTAGGTTATTTTTAAACTAGTGTTGATACACCATGCTGTGTGCTGTGTGGACCTGTGCCTTGTTGTTAACTAGGTAAACGATTAGTAGAGCCTACACTCGTTGCAGGATGAGCGAGCCGTAATCTCCGAGGAGAAATTCAAACGGAAAACATTTGAAAATCATATTGTTGAAAACAGTGCTTTAATGATCAAGTATTTTTATTATTATTATTTATTATTAAGTCATTTTATTTTTCTGATTAGCAAAAAACTTCATGCACGAATCTGAAACTTTGGCAATTCGTTTAACTTGTTATCATTTATATTCAATCCAAATTTGGTGCGGATTGGTTAATTGGTTACGAAGCTAGTACCAAAAAACTGAAAAATTTACGGGTTTTTGCTCATAAAAATGGAACGGCTGACCAGATTTTGCTCAAAAACCATACAGCACCTCGCTGAGTCACCACGAACGTTTTTGCCAAATTTCGTAACGATCTGTGACCTTTAAGTAGGGCTGCTCGTTTTTGTTACAAACAAAAAAAAAACATAAATCCAAATGCTTTTTTTTCCCCTATGTTGTTAAATTGAAGGATTTCGCTCGCTTCGCTCGCTCATCCAATTAAACATGATTTTCCTCCCCTCGAGAGTCGAGCGACGTGGTACCTATGTGCCGGACTTGCATTGCCTTCCCGCAATTCACGAGTGAAATTGACACTGCTGGACACGCGAAATTTTCACAAGTCCTAGAGGTTAGGTTATTTTTAAACTAGTGTTGATACACCATGCTGTGTGCTGTGTGGACCTGTGCCTTGTTGTTAAAACAGTTTCCCTTCTTTTCAGTGTCGATGCCTGCCCGGTGAAGCGAGCTCTTCCCTCAGCTGCAGCGCCCTACGACCTAGGTTACACTAGACGAGCACAAGCAACGTTACATTTGCTAAAAACATCGCTTCTACCACTCGATGATTTCGCTTCTTTTTCGTAATTCCCGACTTCTAAAGCATGCGAAAGTCAGGCACTTTCAGTGATTTTAAGACTGCTACTCTAAGACGTATTTTTGGATGAGCGAGCGAAGCGAGCGAAATCCTTCAATTTAACAACATAGGGGAAAGAAAAGCATTTGGATTTTTGTTTTTTTTTTGTTTGTAACAAAAACGAGCAGCCCTACTTACAGGTCACAGATCGTTACGAAATTTGGCAAAAACGTTCGTTGTGACTCAGCGAGGTGCTGTATAGTTTTTGAGCGAAATCTGGTCAGCCATTTTTTTTTAATGAGCAAAAACCCGTAAATTTTTCAGTTTTTTGGTACTAGCTTCGTAACTAATTAACCGATCCGCACCAAATTTGGATTGAATATATATGATAACAAGATAAACAAATTGCCTAAGTTTCAGCTTCGTGCATGAAGTATTTTGCTAATCAGAAAACTAAAATTACTTCATAATAAAAAATATACTTGATCATTAAAGCACCGTTTTCAACAATATGATTGTCAAATGTTTTCCGTTTGGATTTCCTCAGGGAGATTACGGCTCGCTCATCCTGCAACGAGTGTAGGCTCTACTTATCGTTTACCTATTCGTAGCACAATTGTTAGAACTCAAGTGGATTACGCCACTGTCATCTGTAACACCAATAATTACCACACATTACTAATGCAGGAGTGTGCGCGTCGTCGCTTTGAGAAGTTGATTTGTGTACAGGGTGGTACTGAGTACCATAGAGTTGATGCCATAGAGAGATGCCTTGTACTACGTCTCTGTACTGTACTACGAGATCCTTGTACTACGTCACGGTTGACTACCCTCTATAAGAGCCGCTTTATTACTGATAGGATTTTCTTATATAAAATTATTAATTCCCATCAGGACAGTTAGGTACCTCATCAGTCTTCTTAATTTTAGAGATTTTAGAGAAATACAGACACTTTTATATTAATGTTGCTATAAACTCTTGTCTAAATCGACTACAAACTTTTCACAATATATCAAATATTTTAACGAGGACGTAGATATGTTAACAAGTTTTAAATCTGAAATGTGCTCTGTGATAAACGATCCGTGATAATCAACCAGTGATATGTGCAAAGACCTGTGATACTTTCAACTTTATTCTTAATCTTTTAAACTTTTTAATTTTTAACACTTTTTACTTGTGTCGAGTTATGCATGTATCGAAACGCTTATTGTATTTGTAGTAAATATATTTTATCGTACTTGTGGGGCCTGTTCCCGTGACAATAAAGTATTAACAATAATAATAAACGAAGCACAAGCAACGTTACATTTGCTAAAACCATCACTTCTACCTCTCAATGATTTCGCTTCGTTTTCCTGATTCCCGACTTCTAGAGCATGCGAAAGGCAGCTTCATATGATTGTAAAATAACGGGACACCTCGGCCCACGGAGATGAAGGCGACGTGGAAGTAAACTAATACAAACGTATGGGACAATAATCCGGCTGGTTGCAACTTGCAGCTTGCAAGGACACATGGACATGCATTCCGAGGACTACCTAGTTGTTGGTGATAACATTCTGATGCCGCCAGCAAGTCGCAGTGCATCCTAGCTTTGACCGACATCGCCAGCAGTCAGCGTGACCCACTGCCAAGTAAACGACGAGTTTTAAGCAACTGCGTGCTACGCTAACAAATAGCTAGTGGCTGCAAGTAAAGGGCTGGCCCAACGGACTCGACTCCTTGCCCTCACGTTACATTGCTGGCTGTTGACTAAGTCATCATGAGGCTGCTTGCTGAAATACATTACAAGTTTCCAAGCCAGTGGCACAATTGTTGGCAAGATTTTCAAGTAAGTTATTGAGTGAAATGTTAGAACAGGTATTATTGACGATAGAGTACAACAATGTCAATGATTGCAAGACAGATGGATAACCTGGATTCAAAAGTAGAACCAGAGCGTAAAGATATTGCCAAATGAATATTATTATTACGCTGGCTTGGTGAACTTTACAATCAATTGCTTTTACAAAACTAATCAAATTTAAATCAAACAACACTAAAACTCCAATAAATCAAAATCTGCAAATTGTTGCAAACAAAGAATTATTGGAATTAACTGACCACACAACTTTTCTCGGGCTTGAACTAGACAGTAAACTAAATTGGAAAAACACCATAATCAAGCTTCAAGGCAAACTGTCAAAAAATTGTTATGCTATTCGTACAATAAAAACAATTGTTCCTATAAAAAGCCTAAAAACTATAATCTACCATGGCCTGTTCTGTTGGAGCCCAACACAAGCTATGGGATAATTTTTTGGGGAAACTGCTCATATACCAAAAAAATATTTTCACTCCAAAAACGAGTAGTCAGAATCCTTTTACACTTAAACCCAAAGACCTTTTGCCGTAAACAATTAATCAAACTCAACATAATGACATTGCCCAGCGTAAGTATTTACAAACTACTACTATTCATGAAAATCAATGCCAACCTTTTCCCGTCTCACTCGCAACTACCTACCTGTCACAAGAACAAACAACTTTCATCTTCAAAGAGAATCCCAGTCCTAACTCAGATCAAAAAATCTGAACCTTCTCCCTAATAGCCTCAAAAACTCTAGCATCAGCACTTTTAAAAGTAACCTAAAAAACATCCTCATTGCAGGTGATTGTTACGCTTGTGAGGAATTCAAAACAATTATTAATAAACTAATAATATTATTTTTATATTACTTTTACTGTATCCATATTTTATATTTCCTATTACCTATATATTTATAATAAATTTAAGAACTTGTAAACTTGTGCAAATGTCAAGAAATCCTGTACATGTACTAGGTGAGAGTGACAATAAACAAATTGAAATTGAAAATTGAAATGGAATAAGTTATGCCCGGACAAACCAATAAAACACCTAATAAACTGTGTCATCTGCAATCTGTCAGTCAAACAATTAAATACAAATAGCTCGTGCTAATTTCACAGCGGCAATTTGGTGGCAACATCGCGGCGGTGGCTTGCTAGCAGAAGGAAGATCGACAAGCAAACTGCGTTTGTTGCGTGACCTTGACTAGCCGCAGGTCTGTAGGTTTACTCGTCCAAAGAAGCCGCGTTCCTTCTGCTCAGAGACCATCGGCAAAATGCACGGACCGCCGTCTCGCTCGACTCCACACACTCAAGACAATGCCCTCTTCGTAAATTAAATACAAGCAAGTCTTGACTCGTAGGCACCCACATTCCAGCAGGTGTCTATACCTGCCAGGCGCTGGCCTATAGCTAGCCACTATCAATATATCTAAAACTAATGCATTTTGCACTCACACATCCACACACTTGAACACATCGGTCTCAACGCAATGTCTTCGTGGTTTGTAGAAAAACATCGTTAAAAATACACTCGGCACGGAGTTATTTACCAAGTGCGCTTGCTCATAGTCCGATGTGGCTCCAGTGTCTTCTTAGTTCTTTGGCAGGACTTCGTCAAGAACTCCACAGAACAGAAAAACCAGATTAATGCCAAGCATTGGAACTGGGAAGGCCGCGGAGGAATCTCTTGCTACGTGGGATGTTTAGAGTTGACACGACGAGGAACGAAAGCAAAGCTCCGAGTAATACTTACAACGTTCCCGGAGAAAGGCGGGCCGGCAAGAAGCTTTTCCTTCCCGGGTGCAAGAGCGACCTGCGCCGCAGCTCGCTTCTTGGCCCAACAAACAGAGACTGGGACAACGTCCCCAGCACTAAAATGTGCCAAATAAAAACTGCAAAACACTTGGAAAAGTTTCATACCACCAGCTTAGCTATATTTATAAAGTACACCGTATTATTATTATTATTATTATTATCAGTCATTTATTTGCCTATCTATAATCCTACATTATAAATTAAATACCTAGTATTATTTAAGTATAAAGATCCTTTGGTTCAATGCTACTACCACCTAATAACTTGGTTTATATAATTTGTTACTTCATTTGAAAACTTTAATTTAATATTTGTGACACAACCTATTGCAAGCAAAAGGAAAGAATCATGTGCTTTATGTATCCACTGTCCAAAGTTGTAAATAAACTCCTATTCTATTCTATTATATGAACAAGCCGGGAAGTGTCAAACTTTGCTCCTTGGTTGATTGATTGCCGGTGTTTAACGACGCACTGTTTTGACAACTGGCACCGTGGCGCTGGTCTATGATGAGGGTGATGATGAACCTAACCTATGGCTAGAAGGGAGGAGGGGAAACCCGGTGATTCATTGATTGATTGCCGGTGTTTAACGACGCACTGTTTTGACAACTGGCACCGTGGCGCTGGTCTATAATGAAAGGGTGATGATGAGCCTAACCTATGGCTAGAAGGGAGGAGGGGAAACCCAGTGATTCATTGATTGATTGCCGGTGTTTAACGACGCACTGTTTTGACAGCTGGCACCGTGGCGCTGGTCTATAATGAAAGGGTGATGATGAACCTAACCTATGGCTAGAAGGGAGGAGGGGAAACCTGGTGATTCATTGATTGATTGCCGGTGTTTAACGACGCACTGTTTTGACGACTGGCCCCGTGGCGCTGGTCTATAATGAAAGGGTGATGATGAACCTAACCTATGGCTAGAAGGGAGGAGGGGAAACCCGGTGATTCATTGATTGATTGCCGGTGTTTAACGACGCACTGTTTTGACGGCTGGCACTGTGGCGCTGGTCTATAATGAAAGGGTGATGATGAACCTAACCTATGGCTAGAAGGGAGGAGGGGAAACCCGGTGATTCATTGATTGATTGCCTGTGTTTAATGACGCACTGTTTTGACGACTGGCACCGTGGCGCTGGTCTATAATGAAAGGGTGATGATGAACCTAACCTACGGCTAGAAGGGAGGAGGGGAAACCCGGTGATTCATTGATTGATTGCCGGTGTTTAACGACGCACTGTTTTGACGACTGGCCCCGTGGCGCTGGTCTATAATGAAAGGGTGATGATGAGCCTAACCTATGGCTAGAAGGGAGGAGGGGAAACCCGGTGATTCAGTGATTGATTGCCGGTGTTTAACGACGCACTGTTTCGACGACTGGCACCGTGGCGCTGGTCTATAATGAAAGGGTGATAATGAACCTAACCTATGGCTAGAAGGGAGGAGGGGAAACCCGGTGATTCATTGATTGATTGCCGGTGTTTAACGACGCACTGTTTTGACAACTGGCACCGTGGCGCTGGTCTATAATGAAAGGGTGATGATGAGCCTAACCTATGGCTAGAAGGGAGGAGGGGAAACCCAGTGATTCATTGATTGATTGCCGGTGTTTAACGACGCACTGTTTTGACAGCTGGCACCGTGGCGCTGGTCTATAATGAAAGGGTGATGATGAACCTAACCTATGGCTAGAAGGGAGGAGGGGAAACCTGGTGATTCATTGATTGATTGCCGGTGTTTAACGACGCACTGTTTTGACGACTGGCCCCGTGGCGCTGGTCTATAATGAAAGGGTGATGATGAACCTAACCTATGGCTAGAAGGGAGGAGGGGAAACCCGGTGATTCATTGATTGATTGCCTGTGTTTAATGACGCACTGTTTTGACGACTGGCACCGTGGCGCTGGTCTATAATGAAAGGGTGATGATGAACCTAACCTACGGCTAGAAGGGAGGAGGGGAAACCCGGTGATTCATTGATTGATTGCCGGTGTTTAACGACGCACTGTTTTGACGACTGGCCCCGTGGCGCTGGTCTATAATGAAAGGGTGATGATGAGCCTAACCTATGGCTAGAAGGGAGGAGGGGAAACCCGGTGATTCAGTGATTGATTGCCGGTGTTTAACGACGCACTGTTTTGACGACTGGCCCCGTGGCGCTGGTCTATAATGAAAGGGTGATGATGAGCCTAACCTATGGCTAGAAGGGAGGAGGGGAAACCCGGTGATTCATTGATTGATTGCCGGTGTTTAACGACGCACTGTTTTGACGACTGGCCCCGTGGCGCTGGTCTATAATGAAAGGGTGATGATGAGCCTAACCTATGGCTAGAAGGGAGGAGGGGAAACCCGGTGATTCAGTGATTGATTGCCGGTGTTTAACGACGCACTGTTTTGACGACTGGCCCCGTGGCGCTGGTCTATAATGAAAGGGTGATGATGAGCCTAACCTATGGCTAGAAGGGAGGAGGGGAAACCCGGTGATTCAGTGATTGATTGCCGGTGTTTAACGACGCACTGTTTTGACGACTGGCCCCGTGGCGCTGGTCTATAATGAAAGGGTGATGATGAGCCTAACCTATGGCTAGAAGGGAGGAGGGGAAACCCGGTGATTCATTGATTGATTGCCGGTGTTTAACGACGCACTGTTTTGACGACTGGCCCCGTGGCGCTGGTCTATAATGAAAGGGTGATAATGAACCTAACCTACGGCTAGAAGGGAGGAGGGGAAACCCGGTGATTCATTGATTGATTGCCGGTGTTTAACGACGCACTGTTTTGACGACTGGCCCCGTGGCGCTGGTCTATAATGAAAGGGTGACGATGAACCTAACCTATGGCTAGAATGGAGGAGGGGAAACCCGGTGCCGGCACATAGCCTACTCCTGTCGAAAAGCACCGAGGGGACCACCGGCTTTACGTCCCTTCCGAAGGACGGTACAACTCAAACGACAGGATTCCTCCGCTAATCCGTGCTGTCGAGAGGTTGACAAGCAAGGCGAGTGAAGTTGTCGTACTAACTTCAAACCCTCCGACCTCTCTCCCGAACAGAACTGATCGTGTGCATGATGGTCACCCATCAAACAGCTAACTCAGTGTGATGTTGCTTAACTTCGGTGATCCAACGAGAACCGGTGTTTCCAACGCTGGCAAACCGTTGGGTAAAGCTGATCGTAGCAGCAGGCAGAAGCCACCAGCTTACCTTCCCCTCGGCTCCAACTCCTGTCCTAGGAGCCGTCTGAAAGCAAAGCCCCGGTTAGCCATAGCCTCATACACCATTATCAGGCCTTCCAAGTCGACGGGTCAAACTCATCTCTCTTTAATTCGTGTGAAATGGAGCAAAACTTTTGTTTGGATCGAGCAAGCAAGCAAGCAAGCAAGCAAGCAGCAAGCAAGCAAGCATGCAAGCAAGCAAGCAGCAAGCAAGCAAGCAAGCAAGCAAGCAAGCAAGCAAGCAAGCAAGCAAGCAAGCAAGCAAGCAAGCAAAGCAAGCAAGCAAGCAAGCAAGCAAGCAGCAAGCAAGCAAGCAAGCAGCAAGCAAGCAAGCAAGCAAGCAAGCAAGCAAGCAAGCAAGCAAGCAAGCAAGCAAGCAAGCAAGCAAGCAAGCAAGCATGCAAGCAAGCAAGCAAGCAGCAAGCAAGCAAGCAAGCAAGCAAGCAAGCAAGCAAGCAAGCAAGCAAGCAAGCAGCAAGCAAGCAAGCAAGCAAGCAAGCAAGCAAGCAAGCAAGCAAGCAAGCATGCAAGCAAGCAAGCAGCAAGCAAGCAGCAAGCAAGCAAGCAAGCAAGCAAGCAAAGCAAGCAAGCAAGCAAGCAAGCAAGCAAGCAAGCAAGCAAGCAAGCAAGCAAGCAAGCAGCAAGCAAGCAAGCAGCAAGCAAGCAAGCAAGCCAGCAAGCAGCAAGCAAGCAAGCAAGCAAGCAAGCAGCAAGCTAGCAAGCAAGCATGCAAGCAAGCAAGCAAGCAGCAAGCAAGCAGCAAGCAAGCAAGCAAGCAAGCATGCAAGCAAGCAAGCAAGCAAGCAGCAAGCTAGCAAGCAAGCAGCAAGCAAGCAAGCAAGCAGCAAGCAAGCAAGCAAGCAAGCAAGCAAGCAGCAAGCAAGCAAGCAAGCAAGCAAGCAAGCAAGCAAGCAAGCAAGCAAGCAAGCAAGCAAGCAAGCAAGCAAGCAGCAAGCAAGCAAGCAAGCAAGCAAGCAAGCAAGCCAGCAAACAAGCAAGCAAACAAGCAGCAAGCAAGCAAGCAAGCCAGCAAACAAGCAAGCAAACAAGCAGCAAGCAAGCAAGCAGCAAGCAGCCAGCAGCCAGCAGCAAGCATTTAGAACTTTCTAAAATGATCCATGGTTCGGTTCTATTTCTTCAAATAAAAAGTGTTTCACCTCACATGGCATTAAAAGAGTTTTTTTCAAAAAAAGTGCTACATAGAAAAAGCAATAAGAAAGAAAAGGTTTGATTTCAGACCGCATTTGATGTGAGGGCAGACATTCTCAGTGCGGCGGCCAACCCAGATCGGATACTCAAGGAGCCAGAACTGCATGGCGTCCAGGAAGTCCACCGGTTGCCGTAGGAACCGTATGTACCTGCAACAAAGTGTCATGAGCCAACGGTTCTCACTGGAAGCTTCGGTTGCTGCCTTCACGTTTGCAACTGGATGGATTCCATCAACTGACAGTCGGGTGATCCCCGTCTGGGAAACAGCAACGTACCTCAAGGTGAAATGACCCGCGACATCTGCATTTGTTCCTGCGCAAAGCCTTTCGCTTTGCACACTGGGCATTTGCACCTTGTGGCCTTGAAGAGCGGTTGCATTATGGAGGACTGCTTGAGTATACTTAAGTCTCTCCACAAGGAGGTCCTCCAAAACATCCACCGTTGTGTGGCCTGCAAGCAGAAGATAACCAGATTCACACGCTGTTCAACGTTGGAGACGTGTACGCAGTCGTATTACAAGCAATGTTTGTCCTTTACATTGTCTGTACACAAACCCTACTACGAAAACAGGAGAGTCAAAGAACCTTGTTGCGCGTCAAAACAGGTGGAAAACATTAGCTAGAACCCCTCCATGCCGAAAGATCGACAGGAAAACGAGAGACGCACATTGTGAAGTAGGGTTAGAGTTTAAAATACTAATGAATTAACGTGAATTCCAATTCGACCGTCGATAATTAAAGGCTTTTTTCAGCGCAGCCCGACTTGCCAGTAGGAGCGAGGATGTCATGTCTTCTCAGTTCTCACTAAATAACGACTTCAAATTAATTTCCTTTTGGACGAATGCGGAATGCGACCTAGCACCTTGGAGTTGGATAGGCAACCTGCGTTACATACGATTCGAGCGACTGGACCAATGGTCATGACTTGCACTGGCAAGACATGACATTATTATTGTAACTATTATTTTCCATGCACTTACCCATATCAATTAATCAAATATCAATTAACATATTATACTAAAATTCTGTTTTTCGTTGCCATGACAAAACTATACCTATGTATACTGGGTTCTCGGTGGCACTTTTTCAATTTTCCACGTGTCCAACACCTTTTGTGAAAATTGTGCGCGATTTCGGAACTTTTTAATTCGAGAATAATGTGTGGGATTTCACCGTGCAAACGAGGCCATGTCTCGTGTGAATCCGTCAATTATTTCTATGTGAAAAATGCAAAAAACTTGCCAATTTGAGCCTGTGTCTTGCCATTATACACAAAAAAAAGTAAAAGGCGGTAGCACATGGTGGCGAAGGCACGGGTTTCCGCTGATAGTCCTGTAATTAATACTCGTGATTCGGGAAGGCGGATGAATATTCGGTTCATTCCTTTCTTCCTGGGCAATTGTTGCCAAAATGAAGAAACCTTCTCTGATAAACTGGTATGACAATGACATCGCAAGCCAATGTCAACAAGCGTACAAGAACGTCATATTATTTTCATAAAATAAACACTAATATTGATTCTAATCTAAAAGCCCTCTTCCCATATTTTGAGAGCAAAAATAATCAATCTCAAAACGTTTTTAATATCAGTAAAATGTCTAGAAAAACAAGCTGTCAAAATCACTGCCTACTAAGATCAAGTAAGAAGACAGCCAAACATTTGGAGAAAACAAAGGAATTCAAGGATTAAAAGTGCTGTGAATTGAAAGAAACTGTTAGGACTTAGGTACTTGCCTAACACAAACACAAATAATGATTGAACTAAGTCAAGGATCTACTCAAATGTCAGAAGACTTCCAGACAAGACAGGAGCACAAGAAATTCAAGTAACAAATGCCACACACACTTTATAATCACGTTATATTAATGCCGGCGGAGAAACCAAAGTCAACGCGGTCGGAAAGTTTTGCTGGGCAGGGTTCGACATATGAACCATGTGGCATAGTTAGGCTAGAATTTTAACAAAACAACAATACGAAATAATCTGTGTTACAATTGGCTGTATGTTAATTGGATGAGCGAGCGAAGCGAGCGAAATCCTTCAATTTCACAACATAGGGGAAAGAAAAGCATTTGGATATTTTTTTTTTTTGTTTGTAACAAAAACGAGCAGGCCTACTTAAAGGTCACGGATCGTTGCGAAATTTGGCAACAACGTTCGTGGTGACTCAGCGATGTGCTGTATAGTTTTTGAGCAAAATCTGGTTAGCCATTTTGTTTTTATGAGCAAAAACCCGTAAATTTTTCAGTTTTTTGGTACTAGCTTCGTAACTAATTAACCGATCCGCACCAAATTTGGATTGAATATATTTGATAACAAGTTAAACAAATTGCCTAAGTTTCAGATTTGTGCGTCAAGTATTTTGCTAATCAGAAAAATAAAATGACTTAATAATAATAAAATATACTTGATCATTAAAGCATTGTTATCAACAATATGATTGTCAGATGTTTTCCGTTTGGATTTCCTCAGGGAGATTACATTTACGGCTCGCTCATCCTGCAACGAGTGTAGGCTCTACTCATCGCTTACCTAGTCATATTTTATTTGATTGTATATACTGACCTTCCTGTAAGACACCATGTGACATGTGTTATTTATGGAATAAAAACAAATACTACTACTACTATGAAAACAAACGAGCGAGGATACAGAACCCGGTGCGCTGAGAACGGCTGAGATCTGCAACCCGCACTGCGCGGCCGCGTGACAAGTTGCAGATACGGCGACGAAATGAAAATGTGGCTTTTGAAATTCGAAATTTCAATTACATCCGTGCCGGGATTCGAACCCGGGTGTTTGCCTGTCCGGGGCACTGCACTTATCCATCATGCTACACGGACAACCAACTCTGGACATCGATATCAAGTTTATGTTTAGAATATATTGAGAACCCAAATCCGCCTCCTTCCCTGATGTCACCAACTTTTCACCCATGCACGCTGGCACGTTGAAATTCACTCTGCATGTCCAACTTTTCATCCCCTACACGCCTGTCTTGTCGGATTTTAATTCTGACTCGCTGACAAGGTTTTGTTGATCTCATGCAATTCATCAGAAGCCGCTGTATTTAATGGAAAAAGTCTGGGAAAATATTCCCGATTGCGTAACGTATTTCACCGATGGTGCGATGTGAATTCCACTTCATAATGGATGGATGAATCTCTGTAGAGATGGCATGTCAACAGGTGTCTCATATTAACCCTACATGACCCGTGGCCATGTGGATCGCCTGAAAATAGGCAGCTTCGTAGCCTTGCTGCTGAGTGCAGTTGCTGCCGTGGTTCAAGGAGGCTGCTGGCGATGGGACATGTTCCTCAATTCTAGGCAATACGTGCACATTTAGATATTGCATACATTTGCAATACGTTGGTGAGATGCTTATTTTTACATACCTTAGATTCTTCTTCGTTGAGTAAAGATGTAGCAGCAGCGAGCAACAAGCAGCGAGCAGCGAGCAGCGAGCAGCGAGCAACAAGCAGCAAGCAACAAGCAACGAGCAACAAGCAGCGAGCAGCAAGCAGCAAGCAGCGAGCAACAAGCAACGAGCAACAAGCAGCAAGCAACAAGCAACGAGCAACAAGCAGCAAGCAGCGAGCAGCAAGCAACAAGCAGCAAGCAACAAGCAACGAGCAACAAGCAGCGAGCAGCGAGCAGCGAGCAACAAGCAGCAAGCAACAAGCAACGAGCAACAAGCAGCGAGCAGCGAGCAGCAAGCAGCAAGCAGCAAGCAACAAGCAACAAGCAGCAAGCAGCGAGCAACAAGCAGCGAGCAGCGAGCAGCAAGCAGCAAGCAGCAAGCAGCAAGCAGCAAGCAGCGAGCAGCGAGCAGGGAGCAGCGAGCAGCAAGCAGCGAGCAGCAAGCAGCGAGCAGCGAGCAGCAAGCAGCAAGCAGCAAGCAGCGAGCAGCGAGCAGCAAGCAGCGAGCAGAGAGCAGCAAGCAGCAAGCAGCGAGCAGCAAGCAGCAAGCAGCGAGCAGCGAGCAGCAAGCAGCAAGCAGCGAGCAGCGAGCAGCAAGCAGCAAGCAGCAAGCAGCAAGCAGCAAGCAAGCAGCAAGCAGCAAGCAGCAAGCAGCAAGCAGCGAGCAGCAAGCAGCGAGCAGCGAGCAGCAAGCAGCAAGCAGCAAGCAGCAAGCAAGCAAGCAGCGAGCAGCGAGCAGCAAGCAGCAAGCAGCAAGCAGCAAGCAAGCAGCAAGCAGCAAGCAGCAAGCAGCGAGCAGCGAGCAGCAAGCAGCAAGCAGCAAGCAGCAAGCAAGCAAGCAGCGAGCAGCAAGCAGCAAGCAGCAAGCAAGCGAGCAGCGAGCAGCAAGCAGCAAGCAAGCGAGCAGCGAGCAGCAAGCAGCAAGCAGCAAGCAAGCGAGCAGCGAGCAGCAAGCAGCAAGCAAGCGAGCAGCAAGCAGCAAGCAGCAAGCAGCAAGCAGCAAGCAAGCAGCAAGCAAGCAAGCAAGCAAGCAAGCAAGCAGCAAGCAAGCAGCAAGCAG
The DNA here is from genome assembly GCA_921293315.2 of Nemurella pictetii. Classification (NCBI taxonomy): domain Eukaryota; kingdom Metazoa; phylum Arthropoda; class Insecta; order Plecoptera; family Nemouridae; genus Nemurella; species Nemurella pictetii. The sequence continues at coordinate 104,185 of OV121125.1, forward strand.
CAAGCAGCAAGCAGCGAGCAGCGAGCAGCGAGCAGCAAGCAGCAAGCAGCAAGCAGCAAGCAGCAAGCAAGCGAGCAGCGAGCAGCGAGCAGCGAGCAGCAAGCAGCGAGCAGCGAGCAGCGAGCAGCGAGCAGCAAGCAGCAAGCAAGCAGCAAGCAGCGAGCAGCAAGCAGCAAGCAGCAAGCAAGCAAGCAGCAAGCAGCAAGCAAGCAAGCAGCGAGCAGCAAGCAGCAAGCAGCAAGCAGCAAGCAGCAAGCAGCAAGCAGCGAGCAGCAAGCAGCAAGCAGCAAGCAGCAAGCAGCAAGCAGCAAGCAGCAAGCAAGCAGCAAGCAAGCAAGCAAGCAAGCAAGCAAGCAAGCAAGCAGCAAGCAAGCAGCAAGCAGCAAGCAGCGAGCAGCGAGCAGCGAGCAGCGAGCAGCAAGCAGCAAGCAGCAAGCAAGCAGCGAGCAGCAAGCATGCAAGCAGCAAGCAGCAAGCAGCAAGCCAGCAAGCAGCAAGCAGCAAGCAGCAAGCAGCAAGCAGCAAGCAAGCAAGCAGCAAGCAAGCAAGCAGCAAGCAGCAAGCAGCAAGCAGCAAGCAGCAAGCAGTAAGCAGCAAGCAGCAAGCAGCAAGCAGCAAGCAAGCAAGCAGCAAGCAAGCAGCAAGCAGCAAGCAGCAAGCAGCAAGCAGCAAGCAGCAAGCCAGCAGCACGGCCCTGATGTCTTTACTTCGATCCCCGATCAAAGACACCGCCGTCCTGATCCAGGTTACAAATGTCTTGTCAATCAAATCACTGCACTCCTAAAACTCTATCTTCATGAGTGCCGACGTCACACGTATCGCTATCACATGTGCACGGAAGCTGGACACTGCACACGGATTGAAAACAGTGTTAAAAACGTCCCTGTATTTAGTTTAAATGCATGTTGGGTGGTTGAATGCGTAGAATGCTCGGTGCAAGTGTCCTCGGCTAACGATGGCTAACGCAGCTGGCTGCTCGGCTCGGGTTGTGGGACACAAGGACGTACGACGGGCCTTGGAGAAAACCGAGACACTTTGCTTGAAAAGCAGCCTAAAAGACAGACTCGAAGCGACGGCTTGTTACAATCCTAGAAACACATCGGAGACCGTGACCTACTCGATGATCGGCAAGTGTCTGAATTACGCACAGATTTTAACGAAAACGTGACAGAACGATCCACCGGCACATGCAGCGATAAAGGCAATATGGCTGACCACTGCCTTCCACGATCCACCTGCTCGGCCGTTACATTTCAGAAATTTAAAATAATTGTTTTTAATTTCGTTTAATTCAATGAAATGCCGGTCATCCAAAGACAAATAATCTCTGAAAAAATATTCAGCGAATTTTCCTGCCTTTAAATCAGACCCAGCCCACAAGATACGCGAATTAACAATATTTTAACTGAAATTAATTCGGACGTTAATTAATTTGAAAAAAAATGTAGTTGATATCGGTCAACACGGCAGGTGGCGGCTATACAGGTGGGTGGTGCTTCGCCGGAACCTCCGCGGCGTAGCAAAGTAGTCCGCGCCCTCGTTCTTCCAGGTAACCCATTTCTCACCCCATTCTTCAAGGCTCACCGTCAGTTCGCAAGACAATCGCGAAACGCTGCCGACAATTGGCAAGCGGCATGTCGGCCTTGTGGATTTCGAGGCCATAAATTTCAGACCACGTGTGACCCTCCGCCGTGACCGTGATTCGACGTGATTCTGCCCCTACGTCCGGCCAGTACGTAAATGTGATCGCCGCGTGGCCGTCTCGAGTGCGTCGTTAAACATCGAATTGCGCTGATTTACACCGAAATAGACCACTAAAGCGTCACAAGTCGTAAGTGCGTCGTCGATTGCAGTGTTTAAAGTCATCGGCGAACCGATTCGCTGCTCGGAAAGTGTTTAAACGTGTGAAAATGCAGGAACGATTCCAGCACGTAGCTTCTACATGCAAACTGCCGGCCATGCGTTGGCTTGCCATGCATCGGGTTGCTTTGCCAGCTCCACTGGCTTCAGAGTCTGGAATTAGCGATCAGCAGCGTTCAGTCATGGTTCTACCTCAACGTCGGTGCTCCGAAATCAGTTATATTTCCACCAAATCTGAATAAGCGGGATACATCTCTCGAGTCAACTTGATCCCGAGCGACTTGGATCTCTCGCGGAGCTATCATTGAAGATAACCGTCAATACACCGGACAGCCATGGACAATATAAGCGGACAACAACAAGGTACGCCACCCTGCATACGCCAACCATATGAAATACAAGAGAGTTTCAACTTGACGAGCCCGATTCTGGGCGGCTACACGCAATCCCAAATTAATTCCTTATTGGTTAGCGAGATCAACGCACTGAAATCAGCCTTTTATCGCCACATCAAGGAAACCAAAGAGAAAAACGTTTTTTCTACTCAACACTTAGCCCAAGAACGTAGTACACAAGAATACCACCAGACGGCACCACCAAAGGCATCCACTGTATCCGCCACCAATATGGCGGTAATGACAACAGAAAAAACCCAACAACAAACCCATACAAAAGGGACACGGGACAGGCGCACGATACTCCTGCTAGGGGACAGCCACTTGCGTACATGTCAGAAGGTTCTGCAAAACCAACTACCTGATTTTAAAATCAGGTGCTCGTTTAAACCCAACGCTAGAGCGCAGGAAATACTTGCTGACATAAACAGTGAGCTGGCGTGGGACCAGCCAGAGGCAGTTGTCGTAGTTTGTGGAACTAACAACATCACCTCCCCCCTCGACAATAATGAAAAAATGGTACTATGCAATACGTTAAGGAAAATGATTACCAAAACACGAGACAAGACCAAAATATTCATTGTCAATATCCCCTACAGATTTGATTTACCGGACCTAAATACCACGATTATGAAAATTAATGAAGCACTAAACAAGCTAACCATCGAATTCCCGGGAGTGAACATCATCAACACAAGCGACATTCCAAAGTCACACTTCACCAAGCACGGACTACATTTGAACAAGACTGGGAAATCAGTACTTTGTAAGAAATTAAAGGCCCAAATTAGGGATCCAAAACCAGAACCGCAATTATTATGTAAGCCAATTCTACCACTCAGGGAGCTTACCATTAATCCCATCTTCAACACAACGCACCAGGAGGAAGAGACATGGCGAAGGAAAACACGTTTCCCCGACAACAAGTCCCCGTCGACAACGCATAGCGCCGCCAAGTCCCCGACCACAACGCAGAGCGCCGCAAAGTCCTCGTCGACAACGCAGAGCGCCGCCAAGTCCCTGTCGACAACGCAGAGCGCCGCCAAGTCCCCGACGACAACGCAGAGCGCCGCCAAGTCCCCGTCGACAACGCAGAGCGCCGCAAAGTCCTCGTCGACAACGCAGAGCGCCGCCAAGTCCCCGACGACAACGCAGAGCGCCGCCAAGTCCCCGTCGACAACGCAGAGCGCCGCCAAGTCCCCGACGACAACGCAGAGCGCCGCCAAGTCACCGTCGACAACGCAGAGCGCCGCCAAGTCCCCGACGACAACGCAGAGCGCCGCCAAGTCCCCGTCGACAACGCAGAGCGCCGCCAAGTCCCCGTCGACAACGCAGAGCGCCGCCAAGTCCCCGACGACAACGCAGAGCGCCGCAAAGTCCCCGACGACAACGCAGAGCGCCGCCAAGTCCCCGACGACAACGCAGAGCGCCGCAAAGTCCCCGACGACAACGCAGAGCGCCGCCAAGTCCCCGTCGACAACGGAGAGCGCCGCCAAGTCCCCGACGACAACGCAGAGCGCCGCAAAGTCCCCGACGACAACGCAGAGCGCCGCCAAGTCCCCGTCGACGACGCAGAGCGCCGCCAAGTCCCCGTCGACAACGCAGAGCGCCGCCAAGTCCCCGACGACAACGCAGAGCGCCGCAAAGTCCCCGACGACAACGCAGAGCGCCGCCAAGTCCCCGTCGACGACGCAGAGCGCCGCCAAGTCCCCGTCGACAACGCAGAGCGCCGCCAAGTCCCCGTCGACAACGCAGAGCGCCGCCAAGTCCCCGTCGACAACGCAGAGCGCCGCCAAGTCCCCGTCGACAACGCAGAGCGCCGCCAAGTCCCCGTCGACAACGCAGAGCGCCGCCAAGTCCCCGTCGACAACGCAGAGCGCCGCCAAGTCCCCGATGACAACGCAGAGCGCCGCCAAGTTACCGTCGACAACGCAGAGCGCCGCCAAGTCCCCGTCGACAACGCAGAGCGCCGCCAAGTCCCCGTCGACAACGCAGAGCGCCACCAAGTCCCCGACGACGACCGCTACGAAGGCGTCCACGAGCGCAGCGACCCTGTCTACAGCTACCCCTGCCCCCCAGCCACTCAAGACTAGATCGCAACCTACGCGCACCTCCAAATCAAACCACCTAGCAATCCCATACCATTCTTTCCCCCGACCCAAGCCCAACACACCCACGTGAGCACCTCCACACCCCACAAACCTCCAAAACCCCCTCTACACCCCACACCCCCCCAAACCACCACGATCATTACCCTGAACATCCAATCCGCCCGAAACAAGGTCGAACTACTTGAACTCCTAACCAACCAACACTCACCCGATTTCCTCTGCCTCACCGAACACTGGCTACACCCCAGCGACTCATTCTTCAATATTCCCCACTTTGATAAAGCAAGCATCTTCTACCGCTCGTCCACCTCTCATGGTGGTGTAGCCATCTTTGCCAACCCACACCACACCACCTCCCCAATCAACCTTGTCCCATATACCAGAGACAAAATCTTTGAATGCACAGGCATCCTCTGGACTAACCCCAATTGCACCAGGAAACCAAACATCATCATTGCCATATACCGCTCCCCCTCGGCCTGCACCGCTACCTTCCTGACCCTACTAGAAGACCTAATCATCCACATCTCCAAAAAACACAAAGAAGCCAACATAACCCTATGTGGCGACTTTAATATCAACCTGCTACAGCCCTCCATCGTACAAACCCAATTCCTTGACCTCCTACATTCTTACAACCTCCATGAAACAATAAACTCCCCAACTCGCATCACCCCCCACTCAGCCACATTAATTGACAATATCTTTACCACCCACCCCCAGAATTCATATAAGGCCTCCACCTTTGAAAGCGGTCTATCTGACCACAAAGCCCTCAAGCTGACGCTCGCCAATTCCAATTCCTCACCCCCCAGATCCCTCAGAGTCCTTAAACGATGCTTCAACGAGGCTAACCATCACCATTTCACATCACTCCTTCAGCGAGAAACGTGGTCCGACCTTTCCCCTAACCTAGAAACCGACTTACTATACAACTCATTCATAACCAAGCTAACCAATCACCTCAACACTGCCTTCCCCCTTAGTCTAGCCAAACCAAAACGCCCCACCAAGAACGAATGGATCACCCCCGAACTACGCGCAGCCGGCAATGACCTGCGCTTGATAAGTGACCTTGCCAAAACCATCACCAACCCCAATCCGCAATTAAAACACGATTACAACCAAAAAAAAAGGCAACACCTCAAAAACGTCCTCTCCGCCAAAAAGGTTCATAACCACCACAAGCTTGCGAACTCCAAAAACATAGCCAAAACGGCATGGAACATTATCGACTCCAGCTCCAAACCAGAACGTCCCGCTTCAATTCCCACACTCCTTATCAACAACACTAAAATCACAAACCCCCCTGCTCTTGCTGAGGAATTCAACCACTACTTTGTAAAATCTGGCTGCTCACCAGCCCCAGCCGCCCATCCCTCTATTCTCACTCCCAAAGTACACACCTCAAAATCAATTTTTCTACTTCCCACCAACCCCTCAGAAATCACCCTAACAGCTCTGACCCTTAAGCACAAGCACTCCTGCGGTCTTGACGGAATCTCAGGTTCCCTCCTAGCCCGAAACATCGAACTCCTAGCGGAGCCCCTGACCCTCATAATTAATAGCTCCCTATCCTCCGGTACCTTCCCCTCCAAACTCAAACAAGCCCTAGTGATCCCCATCCATAAAAAAGGAAATAAATCCGACATCGGCAACTATAGACCGATCTCCCTACTATCCTCCATCTCCAAACTCATCGAGAAAATAATGCTCTCCCGCCTCGCATCCTTCGTTGAAGCTAACAACATCCTCGCCGACTGCCAACACGGTTTCCAAAAAAATAAATCTACGATCACTGCCATTTTCCAATTCCTCTCCACCCTCTACACAGCCCTAGACAGAGGAGACCATGCCATCGGTCTCTTCTACGACCTAAGCAAAGCTTTTGACACTATCGATCACAAGCTCCTCCTACACAAACTGCACTCCCAAGGAATCCGCGGCACTGCCAACAACTGGATCGCCTCCTTCCTCGCCGGCCGCTCCCAAGTGGTCCGTATTAACTCCCTGTCTCCGGACCAGCCTCCCTCCATCTCTACCCCTCTCCTCATCATGCAAGGCGTACCCCAAGGCTCGGTCCTTTCGCCATTACTCTTCCTCCTGTACGTTAACGACTTACCACAACTTATAACACAAGGCACACTCTTCCAATTTGCCGACGACACAAACCACCTCTTGACCAACCCTAAATCCCAACCCATCGACACCCTCGCCCAAATCGCCAACTCCCAAATCCTGACCATGTCAACCTACTGCCTAAGCAACCGACTAGCACTTCAAACAGCCAAAACCTCACTCATCAATTTCCAGACTAAAGCCAACCTCCATGACCCTCCCCCTCTGATCAGCGTCAACGGCCAAGTAATCTCCACATCCCCATCAACAAAATTCCTAGGCCTCCACATAACACCGAACCTAGACTGGTCCCTACACGTCCAAAAATCCCTCGCCAAAATTAAAGGCACCTGCTTCTTACTGCGACGTCTTAAACGTATAGTCAACCTTCACACCCTAAAGCTAGTCTACCACGCCCACCTCCACTCGCATCTATCCTACGGCATCCTCTTCTGGGGCACCTCCTCCCCGGCCCATAGAATCTCCCTTGCACAAAAACAGGCGGTACGAATCATTGCCGGTATTTCCCGCCGAAAGACCTGTAAGCCCCACTTCACCACCCACAAAATCCTTACCCTCACATGCACCCTCATTCAAATAGCAAGCACCCTTGTCCGATCCCACCCCCACCTCTTCCCGCTAAACTCCTCAATCCACACACACGAAACCAGAAGGAGAAAGGAAATACGCACTGTCACACATCACACTACCCTCTTCACCCACAGCCCCTCCCACATCTGTGCCAAAATATATAATCATCTCCCACCCCACATCAAGGACTCCCCCAAACGTAGCTCCTTCGACTCTAGCCTAAGAAACTTCCTAATCCAAAACCCATTCTACAATATCGAGGAATACCTCACCTCAACAACTAACCAAGAATTCCTAGTCCCCATACCCCAATGCGCCACTTCTTTATCAGCCATAATCACTAATGACTAATCCTAAAAATATACCTGTATCCTAAAATATATCCTATACGATCAAGGACCACGATCAAGCCGTTTAACAGTTACTAATCCTAAAAATATACCTATATAATACTTTTTTAAGAATCTATTAAAAGAACCATCGTTACTACCCTACGTTTATATTACCATTCTACCAACAACGTGGGCCTCCTATTGTTTCTTATTGTTTTTTATTTTATTTTATTTTTATTTTTATTATTACAATTATTTACTATTATTATTCTCATTACCATGTTAAATATTATCAAAAGGATGCTACCACTCCAATTAAACCACTACAATTAAGGACCCTACCACAGAATAGGGCTAACTATTAGCATTTATCGGTACACCCTTACCTCGAGATTAAACTACTATTATTATTATCATATGTTATATAATTTATTTTTCAACTAATATTATATAAATTTATCATAGGCCCATACAATTACAATGTATTTGTCAGCAGCCAAATAAATAAATAAATAAATAAATAACAAGTGCATCTAGTGTCTTGATTAAGTGCAGTGATCAGCAGCGTTCAACAAGTGCATCTAGTGTCTTGATTAAGTGCAGTGATCAGCAGCGTTCAACAAGTGCATCTAGTGTCTTGATTAAGTGCAGTGATCAGCAGCGTTCAACAAGTGCATCTAGTGTCTTGATTAAGTGCAGTGATCAGCAGCGTTCAACAAGTGCATCTAGTGTCTTGATTAAGTGCAGTGATCAGCAGCGTTCAACAAGTGCATCTAGTGTCTTGGTTAAGTGCAGTGATCAGCAGCGTCCAACAAGTGCATCTAGTGTCTTGGTTAAGTGCAGTGATCAGCAGCGTTCAACAAGTGCATCTAGTGTCTTGATTAAGTGCAGTGATCAGCAGCGTTCAACAAGTGCATCTAGTGTCTTGATTAAGTGCAGTGATCAGCAGCGTTCAACAAGTGCATCTAGTGTCTTGATTAAATGCAGTGATTAAGTGCAGAGTGCAACCCTGAAGGCCGGGAATGCAGCGTGCACAAGGCTACAAGTGGGTACACGGCCCGGTGGAGGACACAGCGTGAACGCAAAACGTGAGTTACTCGAATGTTTTCATATTTGCTTGTCAACTGGTTGCTGGTATTTAGGGTGTTGGCATAATGTGCCGGGGTGGAAACAAACTAGGGCTAATTATTTTCAGAGTCGAAGTTTTCGTTCCAAACTTGTGTCCGCACCGGGAGTCGAACTGGGCTATCTTTGGGAAATAGCATTACCAATTATGCTACCAGACATCCCGGCTTTGAGACGGTCAAGCACACAGCAAATGCTGACGCACGCATAGGACATTGGTCAACCACATAGACATGTGCATGACAATTTACTACATGAAGCTTTGATGACTCAAATACCTCTGCTTGGCCCAGGGGTAAGGCGAAAGAACCTGGTTCGACCCCCGGTACGGATGTAAATTTGGAATGGTAAATATCTCGCGAGATTCAACGAGGATTTGCAGTTTGGTTGGAATCAAATCCAACATGAATATTAATGACGGGGATCCAGCTTGGATGATCGATTCTGTTGGCTTTTCAAAGCAGAAAGAAATGCAGCTGGTGAAACAGCTGGCGATTGTATCTGTGCACAGCTTCATGGAGCGTAGCAACCACTAACATTCCAGCGTGCCGCGTTGAAAACAATGTTATTCAGGGTTGCGATCGGTGCCAACAAAACTAGAACACTTGTAGATCTACAAGTTGCACTTGTTATCAGGGCGCGTATGATTCACTAAAATATTCAACTATCACCGAGTTATCTTTGCAGGAGTTGTACATTTCGAATTTTAGCAAATGTACAATCGAAAATAAATGTCTGCAAATGGGATCGAACCGCGGTCTACATAATTTGAACTGAGTGGACAAAAACACGTTTCAATGAATATTGTAAGAACGTTTAAGCAAAACTTCCCCCTGGAAATTGTATCGGTACCGGGAAACGAACCCGGTTCCTTTGCATTTCAGAGGCGATGCACTGCCGAATTTGTTATAATTTAAGTTGTTGGTCTCCATGGAGATAGAAACAGGACTATGAATGAACATAGACGGCGGTGAATCTAGTGACGCTATGCAAAAGGAAAATGAAATCGAATAGTTATTGTAGCTTTTACAGTAACAATTAATTATTTGTAAATTCTTGATATTTTTGTATCTTTCGTTACAGGCAACCTGGTCAACAAATCCAAGACTGTGACAAGACAAAGTGAATTCAGTGACGAGTGCAGTGTTATGGACAAAGTGCGCAAGAAAGAAGCCATGGCGCTTGCTTGCTGCTTACTGCTTGCTGCTTGCTGCTTGCTGCTTGCTGCTTGCTGCTTGCTGCTTGCTGCTTGGTGCTTGCTGCTTGCTTGCTTGCTGCTTGCTTGCTTGCTGCTTGCTGCTTGCTTGCTTGCTGCTTGCTGCTTGCTTGCTTGCTGCTTGCTTGCTTGCTGCTTGCTGCTTGCTTGCTTGCTGCTTGCTGCTTGCTTGCTTGCTGCTTGCTGCTTGCTGCTTGCTGCTCGCTGCTTGCTTGCTTGCTGCTTGCTTGCTTGCTGCTTGCTTGCTGCTTGCTGCCTGCTTGCTTGCTGCTTGCTGCTCGCTGCTTGCTGCTCGCTGCTTGCTGCTTGCTGCTTGCTTGCTGCTTGCTGCTTGCTTGCTTGCTTGCTTGCTTGCTTGCTGCTTGCTGCTTGCTGCTCGCTGCTCGCTGCTTGCTGCTTGCTGCTTGCTTGCTTGCTGCTTGCTTGCTTGCTGCTTGCTGCTTGCTTGCTTGCTGCTTGCTGCTTGCTTGCTTGCTGCTTGCTGCTTGCTGCTTGCTGCTCGCTGCTTGCTTGCTTGCTGCTTGCTTGCTTGCTGCTTGCTTGCTGCTTGCTTGCTTGCTGCTTGCTGCTTGCTCGCTTGCTGCTTGCTGCTCGCTGCTTGCTGCTCGCTGCTTGCTGCTTGCTGCTTGCTTGCTGCTTGCTGCTTGCTTGCTTGCTTGCTTGCTTGCTTGCTGCTTGCTGCTTGCTGCTTGCTTGCTTGCTGCTCGCTGCTTGCTGCTCGCTTGCTTGCTGCTTGCTTGCTGCTTGCTTGCTTGCTTGCTTGCTTGCTTGCTTGCTTGCTTGCTTGCTTGCTGCTTGCTTGCTTTTTTGCTTGCTTGCTTGCTTGCTTGCTGCTTGCTTGCTTGCTGCTCGCTTGCTTGCTTGCTTGCTGCTTGCTGCTTGCTTGCTTGCTGCTTGCTGCTTGCTTGCTTGCTTGCTTGCTTGCTTGCTTGCTTGCTTGCTGCTTGCTGCTTGCTGCTTGCTTGCTTGCTGCTTGCTTGCTTGCTGCTCGCTGCTTGCTGCTTGCTGCTTGCTTGCTGCTCGCTGCTTGCTGCTCGCTGCTTGCTGCTTGCTGCTCGCTGCTTGCTGCTTGCTTGCTTGCTGCTCGCTGCTTGCTGCTTGCTGCTTGCTTGCTGCTCGCTGCTTGCTGCTCGCTGCTTGCTGCTTGCTGCTTGCTTGCTTGCTGCTTGCTGCTCGCTGCTTGCTTGCTTGCTGCTTGCTGCTCGCTGCTTGCTGCTTGCTGCTCGCTGCTCGCTGCTCGCTTGCTTGCCTGCTTGCTTGCTTGCTTGCTTGCTTGCTTGCTTGCTTGCTTGCTTGCTCGCTGCTCGCTGCTTGCTTGCTTGCTCGCTGCTTGCTTGCTGCTTGCTGCTTGCTGCTTGCTGCTTGCTGCTTGCTTGCTTGCTGCTTGCTGCTTGCTGCTTGCTGCTCGCTGCTTGCTGCTCGCTGCTCGCTGCTCGCTTGCTTGCTTGCTTGCTTGCTTGCTGCCTGCTGCTTGCTGCTTGCTGCTCGCTTGCTGCTTGCTTGCTTGCTGCTTGCTGCTTGCTCGCTTGCTTGCTTGCTTGCTGCTCGCTGCTTGCTGCTTGCTGCTTGCTGCTTGCTGCTCGCTGCTTGCTGCTTGCTGCTTGCTTGCTTGCTGCTTGCTGCTCGCTGCTTGCTTGCTTGCTGCTTGCTGCTCGCTGCTTGCTGCTTGCTGCTCGCTGCTCGCTGCTCGCTTGCTTGCTTGCTTGCTTGCTTGCTTGCTTGCTCGCTGCTCGCTGCTTGCTTGCTGCTCGCTGCTTGCTGCTCGCTGCTTGCTGCTTGCTGCTTGCTTGCTTGCTGCTTGCTGCTCGCTGCTTGCTTGCTTGCTGCTTGCTGCTCGCTGCTTGCTGCTTGCTGCTTGCTGCTCGCTGCTCGCTGCTCGCTTGCTTGCTTGCTTGCTTGCTTGCTTGCTTGCTCGCTGCTCGCTGCTTGCTTGCTTGCTCGCTGCTTGCTTGCTGCTTGCTGCTTGCTGCTTGCTGCTTGCTGCTTGCTTGCTTGCTGCTTGCTGCTTGCTGCTTGCTGCTCGCTGCTTGCTGCTCGCTGCTCGCTGCTCGCTTGCTTGCTTGCTTGCTGCTCGCTGCTTGCTGCTTGCTGCTTGCTGCTCGCTTGCTGCTTGCTTGCTTGCTGCTTGCTGCTTGCTCGCTTGCTTGCTTGCTTGCTGCTCGCTGCTTGCTGCTTGCTGCTTGCTGCTTGCTGCTTGCTGCTCGCTGCTTGCTGCTTGCTTGCTGCTCGCTGCTTGCTGCTCGCTGCTTGCTGCTCGCTGCTTGCTGCTCGCTTGCTGCTTGCTCGCTTGCTGCTTGCTGCTTGCTGCTTGCTTGCTTGCTTGCTTGCTTGCTGCTTGCTGCTTGCTTGCTTGCTGCTTGCTGCTTGCTGCTTGCTGCTTGCTTTCTTGCTTGCTTGCTTGCTTGCTTGCTTGCTTGCTTGCTTGCTTGCTTGCTTGCTTGCTTGCTGCTTGCTGCTCGCTGCTTGCTTGCTTGCTGCTTGCTGCTTGCTTGCTTGTTTGCTTGCTGCTTGCTGCTTGCTTGCTTGCTGCTTGCTGCTTGCTGCTTGCTGCTTGCTTGCTTGCTTGCTTGCTTGCTTGCTTGCTTGCTTGCTTGCTTGCTTTCTTGCTGCTTGCTGCTCGCTGCTTGCTTGCTTGCTTGCTTGCTGCTTGCTGCTTGCTGCTTGCTTGCTTGCTTGCTTGCTTGCTTGCTTGCTTGCTTGCTTGCTTGCTTGCTTGCTTGCTGCTTGCTGCTCGCTGCTTGCTTGCTTGCTGCTTGCTGCTCGCTGCTTGCTGCTTGCTGCTCGCTGCTTGCTTGCTGCTTGCTGCTTGCTGCTTGCTGCTTGCTGCTTGCTTGCTTGCTGCTTGCTGCTTGCTGCTTGCTGCTCGCTGCTTGCTGCTCGCTGCTCGCTGCTCGCTGCTTGCTGCTTGCTGCTTGCTGCTCGCTTGCTGCTTGCTTGCTGCTCGCTGCTTGCTGCTTGCTCGCTTGCTTGCTTGCTTGCTGCTCGCTGCTTGCTGCTTGCTGCTTGCTGCTTGCTGCTTGCTGCTCGCTGCTTGCTGCTTGCTTGCTGCTCGCTGCTTGCTGCTCGCTGCTCGCTGCTCGCTGCTTGCTGCTTGCTGCTTGCTGCTCGCTTGCTGCTTGCTCGCTTGCTGCTTGCTGCTTGCTGCTTGCTTGCTTGCTTGCTTGCTTGCTGCTTGCTGCTTGCTGCTTGCTGCTTGCTGCTTGCTGCTTGCTTGCTTGCTTGCTCGCTGCTTGCTGCTTGTTGCTTGCTGCTTGCTGCTTGCTTGCTTGCTTGCTTGCTTGCTTGATGCAGTGATCAAGACAGTGGTGTTGTGATCAAGAAAGTGGTGCAGTGTTATGGACAAAGTGCGCAAGAAAGAAGCCATCGCGGAGACGGAGGTTGCAGGGGAGACACCAACGGCACGACTGTCGCTGTCGAACGACCGCGAATCGATCAATTAAGTCTGTAAATGTGTCTTGCAATGCTTGACCAGTCAGAGAGGAGGAACGTCAGGCGTGCCACGATAATTGGATTAGCCAAGAGCTCAGTGGACGACCTGTATTAGGGCCCCGATAGGGCCACTGGCCACTTGGCCAGTTCCCCTTTCTTATGCGCGCGCATCAATCTTCAGACGCTGCCGCTGAGACGCTGGCTGGAGAAACGGTAGGTGAAGGATGGATCGAGACTTGCCGCTGACTGGGGTCCTTCATTGTGCACTATTTCCAGAAGGGCATTTCATACTCTGTCTGTATTGCTAACCCTAATCACTGTTTGGCCCGTTACAGTCAGCTTCGCGAAATTGCGTGTCGAATCAGGTTCCCATTTCTTAGCCCACGAACAGAGCAGCGTCTGCAACATTTACCCGGGTAAATTTAGGATGCACTAATCACTGATAAATTCACCCTCCGGGGCGTCTCTTGCCTTCTAGTTTCCTCCGGCTCCAGGTTTCCGACGAGGAGGAGTCCATCTCATCTCATCGCCAACGCCCGGCCCTTGCTTTTGCTAGAACTTCCCTCGTTTTTAGCAGCTAGACACAAGGGGTTGCACTAGCTGGAGGTCCGGGTTCGAGTCCCTCAACAGACAGACACACTCGGACAGCAGGATTCCTCCACCGATCCGTGCTGTCCAGTCTCAAAAGTATAGCTTTCTTAGGGAACTGGGGAGTAGTAGGGAAATTTCTTGTCCTTGCTGTTGAAATGGTAATATATTATATTAGTGTAAAGGGGTATAGGATAGGTGTATTTTATGTGATGACATTGCCTGTAGACCGGGGTTCGAGTCCCTGAACTGGCAGGCTGTTCTCTCGGCCAAGTTGAGAGTGAACTCGAGGCATTTGTTTGTGCGTGCGTCACGCATGTCCACACCTCGATGTGTTGACACGCATCTAGGGAGCTCCAGGACAGCACAAGCTGAAGGGACAAAAGGGATTGGGATGGGATTTCATGGGATGTGATGGGCGTAGCTGGGAAGTCGGGGTTCGAAGCCCCGGACCTCCCAACAGACACAGAACAAGCTGTTGCACCGGCTTCAAACAACGGTCACCCATGCAACGTTTGGCGCGGCGCCATGTTGCTTAACCTGGTGAATCTCGCGAGATCTAGGAATTAACAGCGCCTAGGATTCTTTGCATGGACTAGGATCGAGGACTAGGAACAGCCACTTGGGGGAAGGCGATAGGAATTGAAATCAGGGAAACTTGGGCTGGAATAACGGAAGAAAGACGTGACCTGCAAAAAGAGTCGGAGCTAGGAATGCACAGAGGCTGGGAATCTCTGTAGGGGCGAGGAATAGGATCTAGGATTAGGAAGGGACATTCGGGGTTTCTTAGCGTAGAGTCAGTAACGTAACACGGGGTCATTGCAACAGGTCCCCCCCCCCCCCCGGAAGGCGAGGGCTTCTAGACGTGCCAAACGTGCGCCAACCCCGGGAGCTTCGAGAACTTCTGGCCACGAGGGCAGTGCTCCATCGGAGACCGGCGCGCTATTTTGCCCCGGGGTTTTAGAGTCAGCGGCAGTCCAAGTCCACCTTAAACTTGTTGCTAGGATGTACTGAGCCGAGCAAACGAAACAACCTTTGTCCAATCGACAGCGTTGACAAGTTTGCTCGGCGATTGTTTTAATCGAATGTCTTGCTTGATTTCCTCGGGAACGTCGTGGGAATCGGGGAGGCGCTGACTTGCCGAGTGTGAACAAGTGACGACTGTGACGAGCTCCGACGGACACGGAGCAGAAGATTCCTTCAGTTTTATTGGTACGCTGACAGACAAGTTACCAACGTAACAAAACTAATAATATTTCCCTGCTGGGATTGCACGTGGTCGGGGTGGAGTTTTTGTCATGCGCATTGCATTAAATATCGCAGATTAATATCTTAGCTTTTTGATAAGATTAGCAAGGTTCACGGGTCGGAGTTGAATATTATTGATATTTTTATTATTCTTGCTTTTTAATTGAAATTGTAGCTGAACAAGTGGCTCGTGGGAATCTTTCCGAGCAGAAAACAGGGGAATACGTCTGCACTTCTATGAAGTGGAATTCTCATCGCACCATCGGTGAAATACATTACGCAATCGGGAATATTTTCCCAGACTTTTTCCATTAAATACAGCGGCTTCTGATGAATTGCATGAGATCAACAAAACCTTGTCAGCGAGTCAGCGTGGTCCTGTGGATATCACGTGGCCTTCGGGTGAGATCTCCGTGCGACCCGGGTTCGATCCAAGCAGCATGCGTAGCTTTTTCGCAAAAGTCTTGCGCATTTATTAGCTAAAATAATCTCTAATTTTACTCTCGTAGCATCTTTACACTCGTTACGCTCAACGTGATTACTTATCGAACTATAAAATGTGTTTGGAGGGACTAACTTCACACCTTGTTTGTAGATTGTAAATCAAGTCCGGAATAGCAGCAGCGTGAGGCAACGAAATCATGCGAACGCGGCAGCTTTGCAGCGAGCAACGCTCTAGCCCTAAAGCCACTTTTCCACGGTCACATTTTCCATCACATTTGGTCAAAGCCTTGTACAGCAGTCTTGTCTACAACTGCATGTGACCGTGTAAACAGTCCATTGCACGGCAGTCTTGTCTACAACTGCATGTGACCGTGTAAACAGTCCATTGCACGGCAGTCTTGTCTACAACTGCATGTGACCGTGTAAACAGTCCATTGCACGGCAGTCTTGTATACAACTGCATGTGACCGTGTAAACAGTCCATTGCACGGCAGTCTTGTCTACAACTGCATGTGACCGTGTAAACAGTCCATTGCACGGCAGTCTTGTATACAACTGCATGTGACCGTGTAAACAGTCCATTGCACAGCAGTCTTGTCTACAACTGCATGTGACCGTGTAAACAGTCCATTGCACGGCAGTCTTGTCTACAACTGCATGTGACCGTGTAAACAGTCCATTGCACGGCAGTCTTGTCTACAACTGCATGTGACCGTGTAAACAGTCCATTGCACAGCAGTCTTGTATACAACTGCATGTGACCGTGTAAACAGTCCATTGCACAGCAGTCTTGTCTACAACTGCATGTGACCGTGTAAACAGTCCATTGCACGGCAGTCTTGTATACAACTGCATGTGACCGTGTAAACAGTCCATAGCACGGCAGTCTTGTCTACAACTGCATGTGACCGTGTAAA
The DNA here is from genome assembly GCA_921293315.2 of Nemurella pictetii. Taxonomy (NCBI): domain Eukaryota; kingdom Metazoa; phylum Arthropoda; class Insecta; order Plecoptera; family Nemouridae; genus Nemurella; species Nemurella pictetii. The sequence goes on from OV121125.1 coordinate 120,559, forward strand.
CAGTCCATTGCACGGCAGTCTTGTATACAACTGCATGTGACCGTGTAAACAGTCCATTGCACGGCAGTCTTGTCTACAACTGCATGTGACCGTGTAAACAGTCCATTGCACGGCAGTCTTGTCTACAACTGCATGTGACCGTGTAAACAGTCCATTGCACGGCAGTCTTGTCTACAACTGCATGTGACCGTGTAAACAGTCCATTGCACGGCAGTCTTGTCTACAACTGCATGTGACCGTGTAAACAGTCCATTGCACGGCAGTCTTGTCTACAACTGCATGTGACCGTGTAAACAGTCCATTGCACTGCAGTCTTGTCTACAACTGCATGTGACCGTGTAAACAGTCCATTGCACGGCAGTCTTGTCTACAACTGCATGTGACCGTGTAAACAGTCCATTGCACGGCAGTCTTGTCTACAACTGCATGTGACCGTGTAAACAGTCCATTGCACGGCAGTCTTGTCTACAACTGCATGTGACCGTGTAAACAGTCCATTGTACAGCAGTCTTGTCTACAACTGCATGTGACCGTGTAAACAGTCCTTTGCACGGCAGTCTTGTCTACAACTGCATGTGACCGTGTAAACAGTCCATTGCACGGCAGTCTTGTCTACAACTGCATGTGACCGTGTAAACAGTCCATTGCACGGCAGTCTTGTCTACAACTGCATGTGACCGTGTAAACAGTCCATTGCACGGCAGTCTTGTCTACAACTGCATGTGACCGTGTAAACAGTCCATTGCACGGCAGTCTTGTCTACAACTGCATGTGACCGTGTAAACAGTCCATTGCACGGCAGTCTTGTCTACAACTGCATGTGACCGTGTAAACAGTCCATTGCACGGCAGTCTTGTCTACAACTGCATGTGACCGTGTAAACAGTCCATTGCACGGCAGTCTTGTCTACAACTGCATGTGACCGTGTAAACAGTCCATTGCACGGCAGTCTTGTATACAACTGCATGTGACCGTGTAAACAGTCCATTGGACGGCAGTCTTGTATACAACTGCATGTGACCGTGTAAACAGTCCATTGCACGGCAGTCTTGTATACAACTGCATGTGACCGTGTAAACAGTCCATTGCACGGCAGTCTTGTCTACAACTGCATGTGACCGTGTAAACAGTCCATTGCACGGCAGTCTTGTCTACAACTGCATGTGACCGTGTAAAGAGTCCATTGCACGGCAGTCTTGTCTACAACTGCATGTGACCGTGTAAACAGTCCATTGCACGGCAGTCTTGTATACAACTGTATGTGACCGTGTAAACAGTCCATTGCACGGCAGTCTTGTCTACAACTGCATGTGACCGTGTAAACAGTCCATTGCACGGCAGTCTTGTCTACAACTGCATGTGACCGTGTAAACAGTCCATTGCACGGCAGTCTTGTATACAACTGCATGTGACCGTGTAAACAGTCCATTGCACGGCAGTCTTGTATACAACTGCATGTGACCGTGTAAACAGTCCATTGCACGGCAGTCTTGTCTACAACTGCATGTGACCGTGTAAACAGTCCATTGCACGGCAGTCTTGTCTACAACTGCATGTGACCGTGTAAAGAGTCCATTGCACGGCAGTCTTGTCTACAACTGCATGTGACCGTGTAAACAGTCCATTGCACGGCAGTCTTGTATACAACTGTATGTGACCGTGTAAACAGTCCATTGCACGGCAGTCTTGTCTACAACTGCATGTGACCGTGTAAACAGTCCATTGCACGGCAGTCTTGTCTACAACTGCATGTGACCGTGTAAACAGTCCATTGCACGGCAGTCTTGTATACAACTGCATGTGACCGTGTAAACAGTCCATTGCACGGCAGTCTTGTATACAACTGCATGTGACCGTGTAAACAGTCCATTGCACGGCAGTCTTGTCTACAACTGCATGTGACCGTGTAAACAGTCCATTGGACGGCAGTCTTGTATACAACTGCATGTGACCGTGTAAACAGTCCATTGCACGGCAGTCTTGTATACAACTGCATGTGACCGTGTAAACAGTCCATTGCACGGCAGTCTTGTATACAACTGCATGTGACCGTGTAAACAGTCCATTGCACGGCAGTCCGTCACACAAAATTCTTGTATGCCAGACTGTGGCACAGTTTCTTCGGATAGCCCAGACTCTATTTCAATCACGGAATATGCAGCCAATCAGAGATCAGAGATTGCGTAACGTCAAACTTTTCTAAAAATCGTGGCGGCAAATGTCAGTGTGCAGCGCAAATTTTGAGATGGCTGCAATTAAAATGAATTAAAAGTTGATAAAAGTTTATCTTTAAATAGAATCACAACCATACCTGACATCTGACAAAAGTAGATCAAAAATCACTCTCATTTTTTTTCTGAAATGTCAGCTGACATCACTTCCATGGCCTGCTGTGATCATAAATGTGATACAATGATTATTGTATCGTGTAAAAGGTCGTCACATTTTTCATCAAATCCGTCACACAAAACCTTGTACAATGTTTATATTACCGACTGCTGTACAAGGGTTTTACAAAACACGTGACCGTGTAAAAAAAGGGCCATAAGAAATGAGTTGAAATTAAAAAATTGACTTGCGTAACTTTTTCAAAGTGGCTCATTTTGCTCGCTGGGGCGATGGGGAAGGCCACCGTGTTTTCACACAAAGTTGTCACAGTTGGAACCACGGGAAGACCTGTAAAAAACACGCTGAGTTTAAAACACAGAGCCGCTTCCAGAGTTTCAACAGCCATGTACTAGTTTGTACAACACAGTCTTTGCTCAAGGACTTCTTCTATTCAACCTTCTCCCTAATAGTCTCCAAAACTCTAGCATCAGCACTTTTGAAAGTATACTAAAAATATCCTCATTGCAGGTGATTGTTACTCTTGTGAGGAATTCAAAACAATTATTAATAAATAAATAATATTATTTTATATTACTTTTACTGTATATCCATATTTTATATTTCCTATTATATATTTATAATAAATTTATGAACTTGTAAACTTGTGCAAATGTCAAGAAATCCTGTACATGTACTAGGTAAGAGTGACAATAAACAAATTGAAATTGAAAGTCAACGATGTTCCATCAGTTCGATCTTCCAGAGTTTCAACAGCCATGTACTAGTTTGTACAACACAGTCTTTGCTCAAGGACTTCTTCTATACAACCTTCTCCCTAATAGCCTCAAAAACTCTAGCATCAGCACATTTGAAAGTATACTAAAAAATATCCTCATTGCAGGTGATTGTTACTCTTGTGAGGAATTCAAAACAATTATTAATAAATAAATAATATTATTTTATATTACTTTTACTGTATCCATATTTTATATTTCCTATTATATATTTATAATAAGTTTATGAACTTGTAAACTTGTGCAAATGTCAAGAAATCCTGTACATGTACTAGATGAGAGTGACAATAAACAAATTGAAATTGAAAGTCAACAATGAGTCTCGCTTACCATCCGTCTCGATGCCGTACTTGTTTTCCAAGCGAGGCGCGCTGCTTCCTCAACGGATTAACCCACCCAGTCCAGCAGCAATCCGCAAAAAATAATTCACTTTCAGAACACGGTCTTGCATTTGCCGTGGGAAATTATTCGAACGGCAAAAAAAAAACACATGAAAATATTTCACTGCAGTCTTTGGCTTGGCAAGTTGGGCGTTATCTGCGGCAAGGCCCTGTTCTTGCCGTTATTGGTCACAGGAACTGCAAAGAATTTGAAGCATAGGTGAATTTCAAACCATAATCGTAGGTACATTTTAAAATCGATTTTGTAATTCGTAACAGATTAATTTGAAATCAAGGGACTGTGAAATATCTACTGAAATTTGCAGAAGCGAATCAACATTTATGTCGACGTTATAATTTATTGTCTAACTGATGTTAATTCATGTGACAGACAACGGAGAAGTAAAAAAAAATACATTGCAAAAAAACCCAATAAATCCAAAATTAAACCCACCGGCACCCCCCCCCTTATTAGCACCCCCCTTGGTACCCAACCCCCCTCAGTTTCCTCCCTTAAGCCCTCACCCTTAGTCCCCCAATGCAATGCAAGTTTATTAACTTCTCGTACGCCATCAACACAAATCTATCGACGCGGTTTTCCGTCCAACTCTCTATCCTGCAGCTACACTTTGATTTTTCACAGTCCCTTGAAGAACAAACTATGCAGTTGTTTTCCCCGTCATTTCTGGCGGCACCGCCCTGCGTCTGAGTCGTATCTCTTCCTTCCTATATCTTCTTCTCATTTACTTCATCTTGTCATCATCTGAAAAGTAAAGCTGTTAAGTAAATTTACCAAACCAAATAGAATCTACTTGTGGTTCCAGTTCTGGCTCGGGGATTAAGCCACGCAAGAACTCGCCTGGCTGCACTAACACTTTTCAACTAGAACCACGGCTGGCAATATGAAATTAAATGAAGCTAAATACCTTTCCAAGAAGTTCACCAGCAGCTCCGATTATGCTGCATTCGAAGCCGACCCCATGTTGGATGACCCAGCTGACTGGTTCCTCAGGATTTCCTGCAGTGCTGGTGCCGCTAAAACAAGCAAACCTAGCAATTAGTTTTCTGTCAAAATATCAATGTTATGTTGCACTATCAAAACCATTTGGGCATTTCAAAATCTGAGCATGTCTCTGTAGGGTGAGAGTAAAAGCTCATTACAGACTCACTTGATCGATTCGCGGTCGTTCGACAGCGACAGTCGTGCCGTTGGTGTCTCCCCTGCAACCTCCGTCTCCGCGATGGCTTCTTTCTTGCGCACTTTGTCCAGATCACTGAACTCGACACTGGCCACACTCATATGTATATCACCGACGTCTTCCTTCGTAACCACGCATCCTCCCATGCAGCCCTGTGAAGTAAAGAATGGACATCGGTTAGAGCTCGGCAAAAACAGAGCGGCAAAGGAAGGTTAGTACTGGAATCGCGATTGAATTTAACTATTTCAATCCCAACCCTGGAGCTATCGGCAGAAGGCACAAGTTACTGTGACAGTCGTGAAGATCTCCAGAGAATCTGTGCAATCAGTAAGTACGCACCTGTTGCGTTTGCTATAAAAATCTAAAAAAAGGCCATCAACTTCGACGGGAGGATTTTCGACGCAAGATAGAAATGAAAATCCCTGAGCTTTCGCACTTGAAATGCCCATTGGGGCTGGAACATAAAGTTGAGACAACGAAGACGTTCTTACTAATTGTTGGTCGCACGTGTAACAAGTGTACCGGTAGGTAATTACTCGCTAAACCTTAAAACTCTTGCCAAGTCGCCTGAGATATTATTATATTTATTATTAATGTCTTAACTATGAGTTATAAGCTATAACTGTTCCTATTACCACCTTTTATAACCATTACTCATTTGACTTAAAAAAAAAAAAAAAAAAAAAAAAAACTTTATCATTATTATTGTTACTATATTGATTATCAACATAATTTAACTATACTCTTTAGTCACTATCAACCAAAGTATATTTAACTAGATTTAGGCTCATACGAAGACTCTGTACTCGTCAAAAGCACAATAAACAAATACAAATACAAATACAACCAATTCTAAATGGCCGCCTTACGAAACCCTGGAAATCAATCACCGAAATTAATTTCACTCATTTCACGCATTAAAAACACCGATTGAAACTTGAAGTAAAGCAAGTAAAAATATTATCGAATGCTACTCACGTGGTGAAACACTGCTTCGAGCTGAATTTAGATGTTTAATCGCGAACGCAATAATCGTATTTCTCCTGCATGGCGATTGAAGCTCAATGGCGGGCAAAGGCCTACGACTGAAAATCGAAAATGTGATCACAGATTACATGTACATAAAATGCCCATCGGGTCTAAAACTTTAGCTCTATATCTTTGATAAATATTTTTGTTTGCAAATCACACGATATTTCTGCAAAACTGCACTTAATTATGCACATTAATAACAAAAAACTTGCCGGTCCAACGGTGACTGGGGATCGTACCTCGAAAAGATGGCTGCCAACCGGGCGCTCAGAATCAAATATCAGCCGCCGCAAACAATTTTAACGACCCTACGCACTTTTTCTGCCAGTAGGGACTGAAACGCAGACATAGAACTACCAGCACATCCTGGCGATTTATAATCACATGCAATTTTTGCCGCTGCAAACTTAATTACGCTTAAATCAGTGAAATACTGCTTCGGCCCACGTGGACCTTTGGTTCTCGAATCTTCCCTCGTCGCTACTGCGCATCGCTGTGCGCATCTCGTTCAGGGAGACGATGGTACAGTCCGAATAAAAAGCAGCTTGATTTTAATAAAAATTATTATTAGGTGTCGCTTGTACTCAGGCAACTATTTTCAGCTTGCTTAATACTGTGCTAGGAAGTATCTAGCAAGATTATTTAAATAAAATCCATCCCATCACAATTATTTTACATTCTCCTTCTGCAATGGTTGACATTTAAGGGTTAGGGTAATCCAATTCTCTAGGTACCACAGAGAACTCGCTGGTATTTTAGTTGCAGGATTTCACAGAGGGAGAGGAAGGAAGTACCTTATCTGCTGCCGACACATTTCAATGCGTCTTGCCAGCAGTGGAAGTCTCCCTTGCAGGTGTTTGCAAGCTACGTAATTCCAACTTCTGCGTAACTGTCACAGCAAAGGTGCTGCTAGAATCTTGTCGGTTCCGAAGGCCAAGCCGTTGCTCCGACATTCAAGCAGCCACAAGAAGAGCCATCGGAGTCTGAATCCTCAGAGTCTGTCGTGTGTAACCCACCGGCTTTTACCCTCCTGATCCATGAGCTGTCAATCTCATGGTGAAGAGAAGCATGACTTACTTTCTTTAGTGTGCCCGATTGTGCCCTGCGGTTTCAAGCAAGCCTGCAGTTTTCTGACCAGATGAGTGTCGGGGACCTGCAAGATTCAGTGATTTAGAGCACAGTTTCACTTTTGGTTGCCTAAATATTTCTACCTTAGCAAATTAAACAGTTACCTAACTCTGAAAATTGTTTAGACTTACCTTCTTCGATGTGGCCAATGTAACTCTGCAGCATTAAGCAGCCTGTAGTTTTCAGACTAGATGTTGTCTCCTAAAACCACTGCATTTAACTCCAAGTCATATTTATTCTATTAGAGTATTGCGGCAGTAGCTCTTGAAACGTGTGGTGAAACTGACAGGTTGTTTACCCAAACCAGCTGGTGTTGCCACGATACCTACCTGCAAAGAACGTGATCGCAGAGATAATCGTCTCATAATGAATCTGATAAAATGTGAAACAATTTGTGGAAATGTCAAGCATACCTTCCTCTGGCTGGCAGTACCTATGTCTCTTATCGAACAAGCCAGAGTTTTAGTTCCAGCTGAGCAAACAGTCGGTGAAGCTGGAAGAACGGTGGGGAGACTTGTAGATTGAAGCAGGAAAGTTCTCCTTGAAGGAAGCCGGCAGGAAGAAACGCAGCACACAGACCCTTGGACTCACATCCTCGGCACCCAAAAACTGGATTTTATAACAAGCAGCGACAAAGACATGCAGAAGCGAGGTGGGTTAGTAGTGTAGTACATAGATAAACATGGTAATCCACATGAAAATTATTGTAATGGCAATGTATGAAAAAAATAGTTACTTGGGTACAGTGGCGGCTCGTGGCGTTTGTTTTGGGAGGGTCTGCTAAAAAAAATAAATAGTTTACAATGCATGTATCCCCCCCCCCCCCTTCAAATAAACGAAAATTCGTCCAATTGTTTTTATGGCAATATTTTGGTTTAATGTTAGTGTTCGGAAGGAACAACTCTTCAGCCCCGTCACGGTGTTAGTCTCCATAATTACTGACGAGGTGACGATACCATGGCGGGCCGTGGAGCGTTATCGCTCCAGCTAGTTAATTCGTCAGCCGGGGACTCCCGGTCGGAGACACCCAATCGAGCTGCAGTGAGCTGCCTTGCGAGCAGCCCGAAGATTCGTTATAGCATCGCGCAACAAGCAAGCTGAGTGTGACCTTGGCAAACTTCGTAGCTCCGCGAGTCTCCCGGCTTTACAGTATAGAATGGTAGCTAGCTCGGGCTGCATTCGCTCCAGCCCGCGCGCTTGCTCGTATGAAGTGTGCTGCTGCCAGGCGCGCGGCATTCCGCTCGCTATTCAATTGCAACGCCGCGCGTTCCGTAGCAAATACCGCTGATTCAATACAATTAAATACTAAATAGTAAATATTTTTCTGGTTTAAATGTATGTATGATACGTCTATAAAATAAATATGTAAATGTAATAAATATTATATTCAAAAATTAAATTCCATGAAAAAATATTAAGAAAGGGATTATTTGATGTTGTTACACCGGAAAGCTAGGGAGGGCTGCAGCCCTGCAGACCTCCCTCACGAGCCGCCCCTGCTTGGGTACCTTTAGTGTCTTGATTCTTCTTTTTTTTCAGCAGCTTTTAGGTTTAGCTGCATTGATTCTAGGCCAGCATTTGGTTGAAAGGCCGAGGGAAACCATGGAAAACCTCGGTCGGGCAGCCTCACGTGATTTCTTCAGAATAAGTTATTGGACCTGCAAATAATTTGAAGCGTAGGTGAATGTTCAACCATAATCTTAGTTACAGTTTCAAGTTGATATTTTAATTTGTAACAGATAAGATAGAAAGTAAGCAAATGTGAAAAATCTACTAAACCTTGCAAAAACGTTTCAATTCATCTATTAAACGTTTTAATTTACCGTCTCGATAACTCGATGTCAATTCTTGTGTGGGGAAATGGAGAAGTAATAAAAAATACATTGCAAAAAAATGCCCGACACCCAAATGAGAATTCGTTGAGGATAAAACCGTAAAGTACGTCGCAAGTAAGCAGCTGAGGGCCGCAACAAAGAAGCTATTTTTCGAGACGGGTGATTCCGACACAGAAGATGATCCAAAGGAAATAAGCAGCGCTTTGGAAAGTGACGATGGCTTAAATCAAAACAAGATTATGGACATCACAGCAAACGATAAACTTTCTGAAGGTGAATCTGTTTTGGTAGGATTTCAAGCGAAGAAGAAGACGTTGTTTTATTACGCGGGAAAGATGGTAGCCGGTGTCGGCTATCTTCAGCGCAGTGAGAAACTTGTTGATTGCTTTGTGGTTCGACAGACGGCAGAAATATGTTCGGTAAAACGGATTGACGTAAGTACAAGTTGCCAACTCCCACGTGCCATGCCGTACAAAAACAATACCTGAAACAATACAGCAGAAAGTCTTCAAGAAATGCGTGAAACGGTAGAAGAGTTTAAACTTTTGTTGAAATGATTAATTTAATGTGATACGTGCAGCCTGATAAATGATAAGTATTCTGTATTTGTAGGTTAGTGTAATACATAGCATATTACTACATCTAATCTTATTCACTTGAGTAAAATTAAAAGCCACTGTGAATATTACGTAATGAAATTGTACGCAGGTAAAAAGAATGTGCCGAAAACAATAAAGAATTACATTCAGGGTCACAGGGCGACAAAAGTCTAACTTAACGTTACGAGTAAATATGGAAAATCTTGATGTTTGCTAGGTTTCGAGTGTAAGAAATGGATTTGTGTTAAAATCTAATAAAGATTTAACCAGCACACTAAATTCATCTATTGTTAAATCATTGTAGTGGGATTATTTTCTATTGTTTTCAAGCTTTCAATAAAAAAAATTATACAATCAATCAGCAGATTAAATGTATCCACGTTTTGGACAAGTCGAGTACAAGGTATTGACCGTAATATCGTAGAGCAACGAGTACAAGGTATTGACCGTAATATCGTAAAGCAACGAGTACAAGGTATTGACCGTAATATCGTAAAGCAACGAGTACAAACCGAATAACTTGAGATAAAAATGTGGCAGTCAGATTTAGACTTTTTGTTTCCCTGTTTCCCTGAGCGGGAAGAAAATAAAGATATTAAAAAAATTAATTCATGTTAATACTAGGCGACGCCAACACTCATCCACAACACGATAACATGAGTGTGCGCATGGCCCAGTATACACTGCCCGGTATACACTGCCCGGTATACACTGCCCGGTATACACTGCCCGGTATACACTGCCCAGTATACACTGCCCGGTATACACTGCCCGGTATACACTGCCCAGTATACCCTACTCTACATGATCATGGAACTAGAGTGCAAGCGACAAACCTACAGCTGTGCCAAAGTTTCCGTCCAACGCATATCAGAAAGGTCCATTTCACTCTTCGCTCAAACTTCATAATAAACTTCCTGGTGGTTTTAAAAATATAGACAATTTAAATGATTTTAAACGGAAAATTAGGCATTTTTTAGTTAAAAATGCATTTTATACAGTGACAGAGTATATGAACCATGTGGCGTAGTTAGGCTAGAATTTTAACAAAACAACAATACGAAATAATCTGTGTTACAATTGGCTGTATGTTAATTGGATGAGCGAGCGAAGCGAGCGAAATCCTTCAATTTCACAACATAGGGGAGAAAAAAAGCATTTGGATTTTTTTTTTTTTTTGTTTGTAACAAAAACGAGCAAGCCTACTTCAAGGTCACAGATCGTTACGAAATTTGGCAACAACGTTCGTGGTGACTCAGCGAGGTGCTGTGTGGTTTTTGAGCAAAATCTGTTCAGCCATTTTGTTTTTATGAGCAAAAACCCGTAAATTTTTCAGTTTTTTGGTACTAGCTTCGTAACTAATTAACCGATCCGCACCAAATTTGGATTGAATATATATGATAACAAGTTGAACGAATTGCCTAAGTTTCAGATTCGTGCATCAAGTATTTTGCTAATCAGAAAAATAAAATGACTTAATAATAATAAAAAATACATGATCATTAAAGCAGTGTTTTCAACAATAAGATTGTCAAATGTTTTCCGTTTGGATTTCCTCACGGAGATTACGGCTCGCTCATCCTGCAACGAGTGTAGGCTCTACTAATCGCTTACCTAGTCATATTTTATTTTATTGTATATACTGACCTTCCTGTAAGACACCATGTGTTATTTATGGAATAAAATCAAATACTACTACTACTATGAAAACAAACGAGCTAAGATTCAGAACCCGGTACCGAACGGTTTAGCATGTTGGAAACACCGGTTCTCGTGAGATCACCGAAGTTAAGCAACATCGCGCTGGGTCAGGTGTTTGATGGGTGACCATCATGCACATGATCAGTTCTGTTCGGGAGAGAGGTCGGAGGGTTTGAAGTTAGTACGACAACTTCACTCGCCTTGCTTGTCAACCTCTCGACAGCACGGATTAGCGGAGGAATCCTGTCGTTCGAGTTGCACCGTCCTTCGGAAGGGACGTAAAGCCGGTGGTCCCCTCGGTGCTTTTCGACAGGAGTAGGCTACGTGCCGGCACCGGGTTTCTCCTCCTCCCTTCTAGACTAGGTTAGGTTCATCATCACCCTCATCATCACCATTTCATTCACCGACGCCATTAGACCAGTGCCAAAGGGCCAGTTGTCAAAACAGTGCGTCGTTAAGCACCAATAATCAATCAACCCGGTGCGCTGAGAACGGCTGAGATCTGCAACCCGCACTGCGCAGCCGCGTGACAAGTTGCAGATACGGCCGGCTTCACGGCGACGAAATGAAAATGTAGCTTCAAAAAATTTCAATTATATCCGTGCCGTGATTCGAATCCGGGTCTTTGCCTGTCCGGGGCACTGCACTTATCCATCATGCTACACGGACAACCAACTGTGGACATCGATATCAAGTTTATGTTTAGAATATATTGAGAACCCGAATCCGCCTCCTTCCCTGATGTCACCAACTTTTCACCCAAGCACGCTGGCACGTTGAAATTCACTCTGCATGTCCAACTTTTCATCCCCTACACGCCTGTCTTGTCGGATTTTAATTCAGACTCGCTGACAAGGTTTTGTTGATCTCATGCAATTCATCAGAAGCCGCTGTATTTAATGGAAAAAGTCTGGGAAAATATTCCCGATTGCGTAATGTATTTCACCGATGGTGCGATGTGAATTCCACTTCATAATGGATGGATGAAACTCTGTAGAGATGGCATGTCAACAGGTGTCTCATATTAACCCCACATGACCCGTGGCCATGTAGATCGCCTGAAAATAGGCAGCTTCGTAGCCTTGCTGCGGAGTGCAGTTGCTGCCGTAGTTCAAGGAGGCTGCTGGCGATGGGACATGTTCCTCAATTTCTGGGCAAAACGTGCACATTTAGATATTGCATACATTTGCAATACGTTGGTGAGATGCTCGTTTTTACATACCTTAGATTCTTCTTGGTTGAGTGATGATGTAGCAGCAGCGAGCAACAAGCAGCGAGCAGCGAGCAGCGAGCAGCGAGCAGCAAGCAGCAAGCAGCGAGCAGCGAGCAGCAAGCAGCAAGCAGCGAGCAACAAGCAGCAAGCAGCGAGCAGCGAGCAGCAAGCAGCGAGCAGCAAGCAGCAAGCAGCAAGCAGCAAGCAGCGAGCAGCGAGCAGCAAGCAGCAAGCAGCGAGCAGCGAGCAACAAGCAGCAAGCAGCAAGCAGCGAGCAGCGAGCAGCGAGCAGCGAGCAGCAAGCAGCAAGCAGCAAGCAGCAAGCAAGCAAGCAAGCAGCAAGCAGCAAGCAGCAAGCAGCAAGCAGCGAGCAGCGAGCAGCAAGCAGCGAGCAGCGAGCAGCGAGCAGCGAGCAGCAAGCAGCAAGCAGCAAGCAGCGAGCAGCAAGCAGCAAGCAGCAAGCAGCAAGCAGCGAGCAGCAAGCAGCAAGCAGCGAGCAGCGAGCAGCGAGCAGCAAGCAGCAAGCAGCAAGCAGCGAGCAGCGAGCAACAAGCAGCAAGCAGCGAGCAGCGAGCAGCGAGCAGCAAGCAGCAAGCAGCAAGCAGCAAGCAAGCAAGCAAGCAGCAAGCAGCAAGCAGCAAGCAGCAAGCAGCAAGCAGCAAGCAGCAAGCAGCGAGCAGCAAGCAGCAAGCAGCAAGCAGCCAGCAGCAAGCAGCGAGCAGCAAGCAGCAAGCAGCAAGCAGCAAGCAGCGAGCAGCAAGCAGCAAGCAGCGAGCAGCAAGCAGCGAGCAGCAAGCAGCAAGCAGCGAGCAGCGAGCAGCAAGCAGCGAGCAGCAAGCAGCGAGCAGCAAGCAGCAAGCAGCAAGCAGCGAGCAGCAAGCAAGCAGCAAGCAGCAAGCAGCAAGCAGCAAGCAGCAAGCAGCAAGCAGCGAGCAGCAAGCAAGCAGCAAGCAGCAAGCAGCAAGCACCAAGCAGCAAGCAGCAAGCAGCAAGCAGCAAGCAGCAAGCAGCAAGCAGCAAGCAGCAAGCAGCAGCACGGCCCTGATGTCTTTACTTCGATCCCCGATCAAAGACACCGCCGTCCTGATCCAGGTTACAAATGTCTTGTCAATCAAATCACTGCACTCCTAAAACTCTATCTTCATGAGTGCCGACGTCACACGTATCGCTATCACATATGCACGGAAGCTGGACACTGCACACGGATTGAAAACAGTGTTAAAAACGTCCCTGTATTTAGTTTAAATGCATGTTGGGTGGTTGAATGCGTAGAATGCTCGGTGCAAGTGTCCTCGGCTAACGATGGCTAACGCAGCTGGCTGCTCGGCTCGGGTTGTGGGACACAAGGACGTACGACGGGCCTTGGAGAAAACCGAGACACTTTGCTTGAAAAGCAGCCTAAAAACAAGGAGACAGACTCGAAGCGACGGCTTGTTACAATCCTAGAAACACATCGGAGACCGTGACCTACTCGATGATCGGCAAGTGTCTGAATTACGCACAGATTTTAACGAAAACGCGACAGAACGATCCACCGGCACATGCAGCGATAAAGGCAATATGGCTGACCACTGCCTTCCATGATCCACCTGCTCGGCCGTTACATTTCAGAACTTTAAAATGATTGTTTTTAATTTCGTTTAATTCAATGAAATGCCGGTCATCCAAAGACAAATAATCTCTGAAAAAATATTCAGCGAATTTTCCTGCCTTTAAATCAGACCCAGCCTACAAGATACGCGAATTAACAATATTTTTACCGAAATTAATTCGGACGTTAATTAATTTGAAAAAAAAATGTAGTTGATATCGGTCAACACGGCAGGTGGCGGCTATACAGGTGGGTGGTGCTTCGCCGGAACCTCCGCGGCGTAGCAAAGTAGTCCGCGCCCTCGGTCTTCCAGGTAACCCATTTCTCACCCCATTCTTCAAGGCTCACTGTCAGTTCGCAAGACAATCGCGAAACGCTGCCGACAATTGGCAAGCGGCATGTCGGCCTTGTGGATTTCGAGGCCATAAATTTCAGACCACGTGTGACCCTCCGCCGTTCCGTGATTCGCCGTGATTCTGCCCCTACGTCCGGCCAGTACGTAAATGTGATCGCCGCGTGGCCGTCTCGAGTGCGTCGTTAAACGTCGAATTGCGCTGATTTACAACGAAATAGACCACTAAAGCGTCACAAGTCGTAAGTGCGTCGTCGATTGCAGTGTTTAAAGTCATCGGCGAACCGATT
>OV121125.1:140000-192500 GCA_921293315.2 Nemurella pictetii
ACCAGCCAAGACACTTGAAAGTTCTAGGAACCAGCCAAGACACTTGAATGTTCTAGGAACCAGCCAAGACACTTGAAAGTTCTAGGAACCAGCCAAGACACTTGAAAGTTCTAGGAACCAGCCAAGACACTTGAAAGTTCTAGGAACCAGCCAAGACACTTGAAAGTCCTAGGAACCAGCCAAGACACTTGAAAGTTCTAGGAACCAGCCAAGACACTTGAAAGTCCTAGGAACCAGCCAAGACACTTGAAAGTCCTAGGAACCAGCCAAGACACTTGAAAGTTCTAGGAACCAGCCAAGACACTTGAAAGTTCTAGGAACCAGCCAAGACACTTGAAAGTTCTAGGAACCAGCCAAGACACTTGAAAGTTCTAGGAACCAGCCAAGACACTTGAAAGTTCTAGGAACCAGCCAAGACACTTGAAAGTTCTAGGAACCAGCCAAGACACTTGAAAGTTCTAGGAACCAGCCAAGACACTTGAAAGTTCTAGGAACCAGCCAAGACACTTGAAAGTTCTAGGAACCAGCCAAGACACTTGAAAGTTCTAGGAACCAGCCAAGACACTTGAAAGTTCTAGGAACCAGCCAAGACACTTGAAAGTTCTAGGAACCAGCCAAGACACTTGAAAGTTCTAGGAACCAGCCAAAGCACTTGAAAGTTCGATGTCGAATCATCGAATCATTGTTGAATCACGATCGATGAGCATCAGGTTTCCCCGCATAAATTTCAACGTGTTAGTAATTTTGTGAGGTTAGTTTTCTGGATAAAATGAGATGTGTTTCCGGGTTCGAAACCCTGAAACGCAAGTTAGACACAGGGCTAGGATCCAGCGGGGATACGAATCTGGGCCTACCTTCACCTTGACTTTGTTATCTTATCAAGTTGTTGCCGGGATTGAAAACCCCGAGGTCTTGGGTTCGACTCGACACCCCTGCGTTGAGACAGATAACTAGGACTGGACAGACTTGTTGCTCTCTTACTAGACGTAACAGACACAGAAGTAGCTTCAAGCAACGGTCACCCATGCAACGTTTGGCGCGGCGCCATGTTGCTTAACCTGGTGAATCTCGCGAGATCTAGGAATTAACAGCGCCTAGGATTCTTTGCATGGACTAGGATCGAGGACTAGGAACAGCCACTTGGGGGAAGGCGATAGGAATTGAAATCAGGGAAACTTGGGCTGGAATAACGGAAGAAAGACGTGACCTGCAAAAAGAGTCGGAGCTAGGAATGCACAGAGGCTGGGAATCTCTGTAGGGGCGAGGAATAGGATCTAGGATTAGGAAGGGACATTCGGGGTTTCTTAGCGTAGAGTCAGTAACGTAACACGGGGTCATTGCAACAGGTCCCCCCCCCCCCCCCCCGGAAGGCGAGGGCTTCTAGACGTGCCAAACGTGCGCCAACCCCGGGAACTTCGAGAACTTCTGGCCACGAGGGCAGTGCTCCATCGGAGACCGGCGCGCTATTTTGCCCCGGGGTTTTAGAGTCAGCGGCAGTCCAAGTCCACCTTAAACTTGTTGCTAGGATGTACTGAGCCGAGCAAACGAAACAACCTTTGTCCAATCGACAGCGTTGACAAGTTTGCTCGGCGATTGTTTTAATCGAATGTCTTGCTTGATTTCCTCGGGAACGTCGTGGGAATCGGGGAGGCGCTGACTTGCCGAGTGTGAACAAGTGACGACTGTGACGAGCTCCGACGGACACGGAGCAGAAGATTCCTTCAGTTTTATTGGTACGCTGCAGACAGACAAGTTACCAACGTAACAAAACTAATAATATTTCCCTGCTGGGATTGCACGTGGTCGGGGTGGAGTTTTTGTCATGCGCATTGCATCAAATATCGCAGATTAATATCTTAGCTTTTTGATAAGATTAGCAAGGTTCACGGGTCGGAGTTGAATATTATTGATATTTTTATTATTCCTGGTTTTTAATTGAAATTGTAACTGAACAAGTGGCTCGTGGGAATCTTTCCGAGCAGAAAACAGGGGAATACGTCTGCACTTCTATGAAGTGGAATTCACATCGCACCATCGGTGAAATACATTACGCAATCGGGAATATTTTCCCAGACTTTTTCCATTAAATACAGCGGCTTCTGATGAATTGCATGAGATCAACAAAACCTTGTCAGCGAGTCTGAATTAAAATCCGACAAGACAGGCGTGTAGGGGATGAAAAGTTGGACATGCAGAGTGAATTTCAACGTGCCAGCGTGACTATAGTCATTGAGTATTAGATGCCGAGAGTGTATTTTGTTTGCGTTAAATTTTATTGATGCGATCGCGTATTCGATGGGAAGTACATGGAACACATTTTTTATTCGATCTTTATGCTTGCAAGCAAGCAGCAAGCAAGCAAGCAGCAAGCAAGCAGCAAGCAAGCAAGCAGCAAGCAAGCAAGCAAGCAAGCAAGCAAGCAAGCAAGCAAGCAAGCAGCAAGCAAGCAAGCAAGCAAGCAAGCAAGCAAGCAAGCAAGCAAGCAAGCAAGCAAGCAAGCAAGCAAGCAAGCAAGCAAGCAAGCAAGCAAGCAAGCAGCAAGCAAGCAAGCAGCAAGCAAGCAAGCAAGCAAGCAAGCAAGCAAGCAAGCAAGCAAGCAAGCAAGCAAGCAAGCAAGCAAGCAAGCAAGCAAGCAAGCAAGCAAGCAAGCAAGCAAGCAAGCAAGCAAGCAAGCAAGCAAGCAAGCAAGCAAGCAAGCAAGCAAGCAAGCAAGCAAGCAAGCAAGCAAGCAAGCAAGCAAGCAAGCAGCAAGCAAGCAGCAAGCAAGCAAGCAAGCAAGCAGCAAGCAGCAAGCAAGCAAGCAAGCAAGCAAGCAAGCAAGCAAGGAAGCAAGCAAGCAAGCAAGCAAGCAAGCAAGCAAGCAAGCAAGCAAGCAGCAAGCAAGCAAGCAAGCAAGCAAGCAAGCAAGCAAGCAAGCAAGCAAGCAAGCAAGCAAGCAAGCAAGCAAGCAAGCAAGCAAGCAAGCAAGCAAGCAAGCAAGCAAGCAAGCAAGCAAGCAAGCAAGCAAGCAAGCAAGCAAGCAAGCAAGCAAGCAAGCAAGCAAGCAAGCAAGCAAGCAAGCAGCAAGCAGCAAGCAAGCAAGCAAGCAAGCAAGCAAGCAAGCAAGCAAGCAAGGAAGCAAGCAAGCAAGCAAGCAAGCAAGCAAGCAAGCAAGCAGCAAGCAAGCAGCAAGCAAGCAGCAAGCAAGCAAGCATGCAAGCAAGCAAGCAAGCAGCAAGCAAGCAAGCAAGCAAGCAAGCAAGCAAGCAAGCAAGCAAGCAAGCAAGCAAGCAAGCAAGCAAGCAAGCAAGCAAGCAAGCAAGCAAGCAAGCAAGCAAGCAAGCAAGCAAGCAAGCAAGCAAGCAAGCAAGCAACAGGTGGTCTATCAGGGATGGAGGGGGGGGGGGGGGTTGCAAAGGGTGCGTCGGTCGAAGAGATGACAAACGCAGAGTCACCATGACGTAATCGTGACGTCACACCGGGGCCTGTGTCGTCATAATACCTCACCACCTGTCATCGACAGCGAAGGGTTTGGGGGTGGAACATCCCTCCTTGGTCCTGTTCAACTTCAGAGTCAGCCTCCAGCATTCCCGGTTCTCGCGAAATGGCACGTGATATTAGTTGAGAAATTGGTTTTCACTGGTTTTGTTTGTTCGCACGATTCCGGCAAAACGCCGAAACGGATTTTGATGAAAAATTCTGTGAACCTTCGTTTTCTCTGAACTTAGATCTTCTGCGTTTTTTAATTTTTTCGGATTAGTAAATTTTATTTTAATAAGTATTTACGAAATTTTTAAGTTTTTCCAAAAACTTTGAAGATATGTTGACCCTCACGATTCAATGTTTGTGTACAAATTTCAATGTTGTATAACCGTACAACATTGCCGTGCAAATGGCACTTTTTAAGCGTTTCTGCAGTTTTTTTGCAACTTGAGCAACTTGATCTTCAACCGATTTTTACAAAATTTACTGTGCGCATTAAAGATTGTAAAAAGAAGATGCTGTCTTAATTTCAAGCAAATCAATTGAATAGTTTTTCTTAAAATCGATTTTTTCGTTTTGAAATATTCAAATAATTTCCCATGAAATTTCCAGGTGACAAATGTCATTGAAAAAGCTGCTTAATTAACACCGAACATTTTAAATTGATCATAAAAGCCTCTAGGCCATGCGCACGCGCAATATAATCGCGTTGTGGATGAGCGTAAATATTACGCTCATCCACAACACGATTATACGAGTGTTCGCATAGCCTAGTGTAAAGCGAAGACTTCATAGTGTTGGCTTCACAGCATCATCTGATCAGTATTATCTCCTAGCTCTGCATGGAACTTCAGTCGGATCTGAGCCAAGGAATTGATCAAGATTGCAATCTTCATTTCCAGCTCGTTGCGAACTGCGAAGGGAAACAATTGGCTGAACATCAGAACCACGTGATCAACACTTTCGATCGCTCGAAGCTAGTGAAATATGTGTCCGATGATTCATGGATTGATTGCCGGTGTTTAACGACGCACTGTTTCGACAGCTGGCACCGTGGCGCTGGTCTATAATGAAAGTGTGATGATGAACCTAACCTATGGCTAGAAGGGAGGAGGGGAAACCCGGTGATTCATTGATTGATTGCCGGTGTTTAACGACGCACTGTTTTGACAGCTGGCACCGTGGCGCTGGTCTATAATGAAAGGGTGATGATGAACCTAACCTATGGCTAGAAGGGAGGAGGGGAAACCCGGTGATTCATTGATTGATTGCCGGTGTTTAACGACGCACTGTTTTGACGGCTGGCACCGTGGCGCTGGTCTATAATGAAAGTGTGATGATGAACCTAACCTATGGCTAGAAGGGAGGAGGGGAAACCCGGTGATTCATTGATTGATTGCCGGTGTTTAACGACGCACTGTTTTGACAGCTGGCACCGTGGCGCTGGTCTATAATGAAAGGGTGATGATGAACCTAACCTATGGCTAGAAGGGAGGAGGGGAAACCCGGTGATTCATTGATTGATTGCCGGTGTTTAACGACGCACTGTTTCGACAACTGGCACCGTGGCGCTGGTCTATAATGAAAGGGTGATGATGAACCTAACCTATGGCTAGAATGGAGGAGGGGAAACCCGGTGCCGGCACGTAGCCTACTCCTGTCGAAAAGCACCGAGGGGACCACCGGCTTTACGTCCCTTCCGAAGGACGGTGCAACTCGAACGACAGGATTCCTCCGCTAATCCGTGCTGTCGAGAGGTTGACAAGCAAGGCGAGTGAAGTTGTCCCAGCACCCAGCACCTAGCACCTAGCACCTAGCACCTAGCACCTAGCACCTAGCACCCAGCACCTAGCACCTAGCACCTAGCACCCAGCACCTAGCACCCAGCACCCAGCACCTAGCACCCAGCACCTAGCACCTAGCACCCAGCACCCAGCACCTAGCACCCAGCACCTAGCACCCAGCACCTAGCACCCAGCACCTAGCACCCAGCACCCAGCACCTAGCACCTAGCACCCAGCACCTAGCACCTAGCACCTAGCACCAAGCACCCAGCACCTAGCACCCAGCACCTAGCACCCAGCACCTAGCACCTAGCACCTAGCACCCAGCACCTAGCACCTAGCACCCAGCACCCAGCACCCATCACCTAGCACCTAGCACCTAGCACTAGCACCGAGCACCTAGCACCTAGCACCTAGCACCTAGCACCCAGCACCCAGCACCTAGCACCTAGCACCCAGCACCCAGCACCTAGCACCCAGCACCCAGCACCTAGCACCCAGCACCTAGCACCTAGCACCTAGCACCCAGCACCCAGCACCTAGCACCTAGCACCCAGCACCTAGCACCTAGCACCCAGCACCTAGCACCTAGCACCCAGCACATAGCACCTAGCACCCAGCACCCAGCACCCAGCACCTAGCACCTAGCACCTAGCACCCAGCACCTAGCACCTAGCACCCAGCACCCAGCACCTAGCACCTAGCACCTAGCACTAGCACCGAGCACCTAGCACCCAGCACCTAGCACCTAGCACCTAGCACCCAGCACCTAGCACCCAGCACCCAGCACCTAGCACCTAGCACCTAGCACCTAGCACCCAGCACCTAGCACCCAGCACCTAGCACCTAGCACCCAGCACCTAGCACCTAGCACCTAGCACCTAGCACCTAGCACCCAGCACCTAGCACCTAGCACCCAGCACCTAGCACCCAGCACCTAGCACCTAGCACCCAGCACCTAGCACCCAGCACCCAGCACCTAGCACCTAGCACCCAGCACCTAGCACCCAGCACCTAGCACCCAGCACCTAGCACCCAGCACCCAGCACCTAGCACCTAGCACCCAGCACCTAGCACCTAGCACCTAGCACCTAGCACCCAGCACCTAGCACCTAGCACCCAGCACCCAGCACCCATCACCTAGCACCTAGCACCCAGCACCCAGCACCTAGCACCCATCACCTAGCACCCAGCACCTAGCACCTAGCACCTAGCACCTAGCACCCAGCACCTAGCACCTAGCACCCAGCACCTAGCACCCAGCACCTAGCACCCAGCTCCTAGCACCTAGCACCTAGCACCTAGCACCTAGCACCTAGCACCTAGCACCTAGCACCCAGCACCCAGCACCCAGCACCTAGCACCCAGCACCTAGCACCCAGCACCCAGCACCCAGCACCCAGCACCCAGCACCCAGCACCCAGCACCCAGCACCTAGCACCCAGCACCTAGCACCTAGCACCTAGCACCTAGCACCCATCACCTAGCACCCAGCACCCAGCACCCAGCACCCAGCACCCAGCACCCAGCACCCAGCACCGAGCACCCAGCACCCAGCACCTAGCACCCAGCACCGAGCATTGTGAATTCGATGGTAACCAATGATTCCGTGGATTCCATGGTCCATGGCAAGTGGATGATGCTTCATGTGATTCTGGCCAAGGGTCACGGTAGGGGTGAACCTCATGACCCCTCCACGGGGGGGAGGGGGTCAACAAAAACACCGTCACCTTGAGGTAGTGACGTCGATGCAGCGAGCAAGCTGTCTTTTCAACTGTCTCTTTCTAATGTGTGTGTAATCGACAACACATTTTCATACGTCTTAACTACCAGAAATCACTGCTTCTTCCATTCGTTTTGGTCCAAATTATGAAAAGTTTTGTACTATAACACGTTATGAATTGTAACTTTACAAGTTTACATCTCAAAACATCTATACTAACGATGAAACATTGGTCGGAAGGTTGTTTAAAAGTTTGATTCCTTGATGAGAAACATGTTTCTTCAAGTGTCTGTTTGTACCAGGACCTCGGCCTCTGAGTGTCAACCTTCCAACAGTCAGCTTTTCCTGAGCTCTCGGGAAGAAAACGCGGCAAAACAAATGTCTGCAAATCTTTGTCACGGGAAGAACTCCCAGCAGTCAGTGGTCACAAACTGGTCACAACACTGCAGGCGAAATAGTAAATAGCTAGAGGCTAGAACACGACGGCCATTCGAACAAGTTGACGTGCTATTGACGTCACTAGAATCAGGTCTTGAAACGCTTCGGGGGTTTGGTGTAATTTCGTGCGTCTTATGGCCATGGTGTGATGTTGAGGTGCCATGCTGTCAGAAATACAAACAGAAGCCAGCGCGCATCATCAGCTCCATGTTACCCTGACATCCATCCAGCGTTTCCAACTGCCAGTGCTGGGATTCATTCAACAATCAACATGGTTTCTTTGAGATGCACCTTCATCTTCCCTTTCTGCCACTCTCACTCTTTCTCTATCTGTCTCGCTCTGCACTTGTTTTCACACAACGAATGGTGTGGCTGAAGGGGGGGAAAGGGCAGGCGAAGGGCGAGCGATGACGTCAATCGATGACGTCATCGCAGCTTGTGCGTCGGCCTCCGAGTCACCTAGACCACTAGACTGTCCTACTCCTTGACGGCTCGAGCGGCTCGATTTGACAGTCAGATTTATCGGCTTCCTGTTACTGGCCTCTAGCCGCTGTCTTTCCTCGCAGCAAAACATAGCGACACTTCGAACAAACTGTCAAGCTGAGTCAAACTGAGCAACCGATTAATTGTTGAATTTCATCTCAAACAGGTGATGTTTTTCAAAATGGGCGGCTGGATTATTGATCGCATGACGTAACGTTTACGTTGAAGACGGAAATGAGAAGGAAATTGGGTTTGTTATCAGAGCTGCGATGTTTGCGCGAAGGATTTTATATGCGACGAGACGCTTTACGGACGCTCATGTTAGATATTGAGTCATAAGTTGACCTCAGTAAACAGCGATAAAAACACAGATAACAAATTCAGGTGCAGGAGGCAAGGCACCGTGGTGATTTCACGCTGACAAACTCTCTAGTTCAGAATCTATCCGCAGCGACCAGTCTGACAGAGAAAGCGCTAAGCGAACAACAGTGTGTCAAAGCGAGAGACAGCAGTGCGATGCGAGAGCGACGTGAGACGAAGCGAGAGCGGTAGATGCCGCGACAATGCGACAAAGAGAGACCGAGCATATGCAAATGGCCGCCGCGCCTGCGTGCGTGACCGAGATGATGTGACATGAGTTGCCGCTCTAGACTAGACTCTAGCATCGGCAATGACGCACCCAGCTCCCCTCCAGCCCCTCCGTCCCGCCCCTCGTCCCGCACCTAGCTGTGACGAGGGCCTCGATTTTGACGTGGAGCTGCCTACGTAGTTGACCAGGAAAACTTGTGACGACAAAGCCCGACGTCTACGTCGCTCGTCGTAGCTTGCTGCTGGTAAGTCGAGGGATAAATACACGGCGAAAACGTGGGCCATTCTGACCCGGACGATTGTCTCTGCGTGATTTTCGCGTGCGTTTCACGGCGACACGACCGGGCGACGATGTTGCGAAATTGTTCGGGCTTGCCAGTGGAGAATAAGGTAGATAATATGGCGTCTGTGCGTTGAAATGTGTAAATTTAGACTGGAAGTTCGTGCGGTTGCAGCGTTTTTTCCCCCGTTTCGGTTGCATTGCGGTCACGTGCTCTGCTTTGACTTGCTTCGCATAATTTTTTTTTATCTCTATTTGGATTTTGTTGCGTGTGTCATCTGACCGTCTGTCAAAAATTAAGTAACTTGTTTTGAAGGCCATCGAATAGGTGGCTATCTATAAACAGCCTAAACGCGAACGATTCGTAAACAATAGTCGTACATCTGATCGAGACGTATGATAAAACTTATCTCAAATGCGAATCAAACGTTTGATATGGTAGGCCAGCTCGGTAAAGCATCTATCTCCCGCCGTGCTTTCAGCGGTGTGCAGTTGCGGATGGTATCGTTGTAAGGTTATGTTTTACTTCTCAGGAGCGACAGCCCTATGCTGGCGATGGAGACCGCCGGAATGGTTGAAGAGAACGGTGGGAACTCGGGGACGTCGGGCGGGGACCCGTTGGCGCATTCTCCCGGAGACCTGACACAATCGGTGGTGACCGTTACCTCGGTGAGTTTGCCGGCGTTTGCTGCAGTCAGCGCTGAAAACAATTGGCAGCAGGACTATCCTGTTACCTGGCCGTTATTTCCACGTTGTTCTGCGCTTGTGGAGTCCAGCCGATACCAGAGTGTCCAGGTTGGAAATGACGGGTTGGACGTGATGCTTGCCGTGCGTCATGTTTACGTCGGCCAAATGTCTGTCCAGGGTCAAGTGAATCTACATTGACATATCGCCGTTTGTTTCTTCAACATGTAGAATAGACTTATTTAATAACAAATAGTGATTTTAACTAAGTACATTAGTGATTTTATTTAAATATCAATCACTTTTCAATATATTTCAACCTTTCTCTCCTAAGTCACAAAAACAAACTGCCACACTCATTTAAAAAGCTATTGTTTCTCTTCTGTTCTCTTTATCTTTTCATGGTCCAATTGATCAAACTACATTGACTCTTTTAAAACTTCAACACTAGCTTATCCAAGAAGACAAAACCTAGTAAACCCAGCCAGTTTGGTGGCTTACAAAACTTTTGCCTTGGTTTGTAGTTGCCGCTACGCTCTTCTGTAAATTTAAACTTGAAGAAAGTGCGCTGGGTGATCGTAGATTAGCAGTAACGACACATCATGACGATATCAAGTGTCTAAACTCGAGTGTCAAATCCCAACTACTCTCAGCAAAAGAACCAACAACAACCGTTGATCAAGCGGGCAGCGCAGCTTTGCGAAACGACGGGAAAAGTTTGAGTTTTTGGGGCTCGGCATTCATTACCCAGTCTAATAGCCGATACACACGACGCGTTATCAACGCGTCGCGTTGAAAAATGCCGCTTTGGCCGTTCACACGAGAAGGCACCGCCACGCGTTGCGAGCTCGTCCGTGTCCGGTTGCCACGGACAACTTGTTTACCAAATTCAAACTTTCAAACGTCAGGCAATACGAATTTCAATCAAAATGAGCGTTGCTTTAGGAAGAGGGATTTTGATACTCATTTTATTAAGAAGGGCAAGGAAAAGAAGACTAGCACAGAATAAACCTAAGAAAACATTGAACACGACAGTTTGGGTTAAAGATTGGATTCTTCAGTTCGGTGAAACCTGCCAGTACGAAACAATATACAGGAAGTCTGACCCAAATATGTTCCGTCGTTGCCTCCGGATGGACACAGTTGCATTTGAATTCTTACTGGAAAAGGTCACTCCTCTAATAAAAAGAGTTGACACAAACATAAGAAAGTGCATGTCCCGGCAGGAAAACGCCTTGCTATAACGCTACGTTTCCTTGCAACTAGTGAGACATCGATGGTATTAATTTAATATAGCTTTGCTGCTTGGGCTTAAATTTATTATCTTTTAGTCTCAGTTAATAATATCTTGGTAAAAAAATATCTTTTCCTTGTCTCAGGGGAAACGTATTTGTCACTGAGTGTTGCATTTGGTTATTCTGATTGGTTAATATCTCACGCTTTGGGATCCTGCCCGTTCATTGGTTAAGACCCACGAGTTGAACTCGTTTGAATAGAGCCCGGGTCTATTCGACAAACGCGTTGTCAACGCGACGAGCCGGGCATACACACGACGCTTTTCAACGCGACGCGTTCGACTCGCGCGGTGATAACGCGTCGTGTGTATCGGCTATCATGGTGTTGCTAAAAAGATGAAATATCTTTCTTTATCGACATTGCAACGATGTTTTGCAGGTGATCCAGCCTCAGCAGCAGTCTGTGATCCAGACCCCAGCCAGCCTTGGAGCTGTCCAACTCGCGAAGGGAAACATCATCCTGGTCCAGAAACCCAACTCGGTGATCCAGACCACGGCCGGCAGCCTGCAAACGCTGCAAGTCCAGGTAAGCAACGTCGTTTGAACACCCGCCGTACCCAACGGTTTGCCAGCGTTGGAAACACCGGTTCTCGTGAGATCACCGGAGTTAAGCAACATCGCGCTGTTGGATGGGTGACCATCATGCACACGATCAGTTCTGTTCGGGAGAGAGGTCGGAGGGTTTGAAGTACGACAACTTCACTCGCCTTGCTTGTCAACCTCTCGACAGCACGGATTAGCGGAGGAATCCTGTCGTTCGAGTTGCACCGTCCTTCGGAAGGGACGTAAAGCCGGTGGTCCCCTCGGTGCTTTTCGACAGGAGTAGGCTACGTGCCGGCACCGGGTTTCCCCTCCTCCCTTCTAGACTATGTTAGGTTCATCATCACCCTCATCGGAAACCGGATCGTTTGCATCGCTGGACATTGTAGACCTGTTCTACGTCAGGTACGCAATGGAATTTACGTTTTTACTGGAAGCTAGTTGTCTAAATACCATACACATATTCCATTCTATCGAAATGACGTCATGATAGACCGAACGGTTTAGCATGTTGGAAACACCGGTTCTCGTGAGATCACCGAAGTTAAGCAACATCGCGCTGAGTCAGGTGTTTGATGGGTGACCATCATGCACATGGTCAGTTCTGTTCGGGAGAGAGGTCGGAGGGTTTGAAGTTAGTACAACAACTTCACTCGCCTTGCTTGTCAACCTCTCGGCAGCACGGATTAGCGGAGGAATCCTGTCGTTCGAATTGCACCGTCCTTCGGAAGGGACGTAAAGCCGGTGGTCCCCTCGGTGCTTTTCGACAGGAGTAGGCTACGTGCCGGCTCAAGGCAAAGATCTGGATTCAAATGCGGGCACAGATACAAATTTTGAAATTGATATTGCAGTTCTAATAATCAAAGAGTAAACAGAACTATGAAGTAACCTTACTTTTAAAGGTAGTACTCATCTTATTGGCTTTCCTAAAAGCTCCTTTCCCTGAGGTTCTCTACGATGACCCTAGTTCCTTGTGGCGCATCTAGAAATTAACTTGCTAACATGCTTTTGTTTCCGTTGTTGCCATTGTTGCCGTCTGCTAATTAACTCTGGTGGAGGGTGCGCTAATCAATGTCCGTTTCTTCCCACGCCATCGACCAATCAGACGGCAGGAGGAAATCTACAGACTCTGCAGGTCCAGGTTGGTGATTGATGCTTGCTTGCTATTGGCTGCTTGCTTGCTTGCTTGCTTGCTGCTTGCTGCTTGCTGCTTGCTGCTTGCTGCTTGCTTGCTTGCTTGCTTGCTTGCTGCTTGCTTGCTTGCTTGCTGCTTGCTTGCTTGCTTGCTTGCTTGCTTGCTTGCTTGCTTGCTTGCTTGCTTGCTTGCTTGCTTGCTTGCTTGCTTGCTTGCTTGCTTGCTTGCTTGCTTGCTTGCTTGCTTGCTTGCTTGCTTGCTTGCTTGCTTGCTTGCTTGCTTGCTTGCTTGCTGCTTGCTTGCTTGCTTGCTTGCTTGCTTGCTTGCTTGCTTGCTTGCTTGCTTGCTTGCTGCTTGCTTGCTTGCTTGCTTGCTTGCTTGCTGCTTGCTTGCTTGCTTGCTTGCTTGCTTGCTTGCTGCTTGCTTGCTTGCTTGCTTGCTTGCTTGCTTGCTTGCTGCTTGCTTGCTTGCTTGCTGCTTGCTGCTTGCTTGCTTGCTTGCTTGCTTGCTTGCTTGCTTGCTTGCTTGCTTGCTTGCTTGCTTGCTTGCTTGCTTGCTTGCTTGCTTGCTTGCTTGCTTGCTTGCTTGCTTGCTTGCTTGCTTGCTTGCTTGCTTGCTTGCTGCTTGCTTGCTTGCTTGCTTGCTTGCTTGCTTGCTTGCTTGCTTGCTTGCTTGCTTGCTTGCTTGCTTGTTTGCTTGCTTGCTTGCTTGCTTGCTTGCTTGCTTGTTTGCTTGCTTGCTTGCTTGCTTGCTTGCTTGCTTGCTTGCTTGCTTGTTTGCTTGCTTGCTTGCTTGCTTGCTTGCTTGCTTGCTTGCTTGCTTGCTTGCTTGCTTGCTTGCTTGCTTGCTTGCTTGCTTGCTTGCTTGCTTGCTTGCTTGCTTGCTTGCTTGCTTGCTTGCTTGCTTGCTTGCTTGCTTGCTTGCTTGCTTGCTTGCTTGCTTGCTTGCTTGCCTGCTTGCTATTGGCTGCTTGCCGCTAGCACCCACCTGTCGGTAGCTCACGCCAGTTTCCCTGTTGCAGGGTTTAAAGCTTGAGCATCCGGGACATTCAGGACAGCTGACTTGCATGGTATGTACTAACATTGTGTTCCCATAACAACAACCCCCCGCCCGACCCTGTCCCCTCCCTGGCCCAACCCCGCTGACGGTAAAGCTCGGAAACTTTCACTTTTACAATTGTTTAAATGTCCGATTCACTTGGAAGCAACGGTGACGATTGCTTTCGAGGCAAAACTCAAAAGTCAAGAGTATTTACGTGAAGTAAAGCCGAACACGGCTGGGCTGACGGTGTCCCCTGATTGGCCGGCTGGGCTGACGGTGTCCCCTGATTGGCCGGCTGGGCTGACGGTGTCCCCTGATTGGCCGGCTGGGCTGACGGTGTCCCCTGATTGGCCGGCTGGGCTGACGGTGTCCCCTGATTGGCCGGCTGGGCTGACGGTGTCCCCTGATTGGCCGGCTGTTCTGACGCTGCTCCCTGATTGGCCGGCTGGGCTGACGGTGTCCGCTGATTGGCCGGCTGGGCTGACGGTGTCCCCTGATTGGCCGGCTGGGCTGACGGTGTCCCCTGATTGGCCGGCTGGGCTGACGGTGTCCCCTGATTGGCCGGCTGGGCTGACGGTGTCCCCTGATTGGCCGGCTGTTCTGACGCTGCTCCCTGATTGGCCGGCAGGTTGTGGGCACGGGGAGCGACGACAGCCTGGACGATGAGGACGACGACGTGGACCACCAGGTGAAGAAGCGGCGGGACATCTTGACGCGGCGGCCCTCCTACAGGAAGATCCTCAACGATCTCGGAGGCGCCGAAGTCGCAGGTTAGCCAACCTCGCGCGGACCGGGTGAAGCCTGCGTCCCGCGATACACTCGCTGCGTACAGATTCGTGGAAATTTGCGACGAGCAGTGGAATCGCGTTTATCGTGGGGATTTGCAAAAATTTGTGGAAATATCATGTGTGTTTTTTCGTTACCTGGAAATATCGTTATGAAGTCGTGAAATTAATTGAATATTTGAAAATGTAAAATTCGATTTAAGGAAAACTATTCAATTGTTTGGCTTGAAATTTACACAGTATCTTCTTTTTACGGTTAATAATGCACACAGTAAATTTTGTTAAAATCGGTTGAAGATAAAGTTGCTAAAGTTGCAAAAAACTGCAGAAACGCCCAAAAAGTGACATAAAAGTGCCATTTTCAAGGAAAGTACGTAACATACAACAATGAAATTTGTACACAAACATCGAAGCGTGACGGTCAACATATCTGGAAAGTTTCGTCAAATTATATTCAGATTCTTGGCCTCCAGAGTGCAAAACGTGTTTTGGAAAAACTGGAAAATTTCGTAAAAACCTAACAACATGAAATTTACTCGTCCGAATTGCTTCAAAAACGTGTCAGATCTAAGTTCAGAGCAAACAAAGGTTCACAGAAATTTTCATCAAAATCCGTCTCGCCGTTTGGCCGGTAGAGCGCGAACAAACACACTAAAAAACAAACATAAAGCACTCTGGATTTAAAGTGTAATTTAAGATTTCGTTACCCTGATCAACAAGGAGTCTGAAAGATGTGTTCGCTGCCTTGTGTTTCCCAGTCTGAAGCCCCTTTTACACGGTCACATGTTTTGTCAAACCCTTGCACAGCATGTTTCGACCGATGTGACCACGCGGTTTCGACCATGTGGTCGTATGTAACCGCCTATGACCACACGGTCACATGTCTTGTCAAACCCTTGTACAGCATGTTTCGACCGATGTGACCACGCGGTTTCGACCATGTGGTCGTATGTAACCGCCTATGACCACACGGTCACATGTTTTGTCAAACCCTTGTACAGCATGTTTCGACCGATGTGACCACGCGGTTTCGACCATGTGGTCGTATGTAACCGCCTATGACCACTCGTTCACATGTTTCGTCAACCGTGTAAAGGGGGCTGACGAAGGAGGCGGAGTCTGACTAACGTGCGCTGTGATTGGCTTGCCTTGCAGCCAACCGCGGCGAGACGACGTCGGACGAAGACGACAGTGAGTTATCCACTCATTCTATCTCGGGCCAGTACCAGACAGGTTCGTGCGACAGGCGGGACCTTGTACCCTCCCTCCCCGCCCAGGGCCAGTACCAGACAGGTTCGTGCGACAGGCTGGACCTTGTACCCTCCCTCCCCGCCCAGGGCCAGTACCAGACAGGTTCGTGCGACAGGCTGCCCCTCCCCCCCGCCCACCTTGTACCCTCCCTCCCCCGTCAACTTGGTCCGATGAGAAACACGGAATCGTTTGGTCGCCAGCAACGCGGACCCGTTGTTTATCTCCGTGGAACCGAGCCTCGCTGGACCGGAGCCTGTCTGCTGTTCGCCCGTAGCGTTCTACAAAGAATAGCCGCCTTCAGATATCTTATCCTGCGGTGTCGCTGGTGGAATTTGGACAGTTTTGAATGTAGATAATCTGACACTTCAATCCTGTCGTTCGAGTTGCAACGTCCTTCGGAAGGGACGTAATGCCGGTGGTCCCCTCGGTGCTTTTCGACAGGAGTAGGCTACGTGCCGGCACCGGGTTTCCCCTCCTCCCTTCTAGCCATAGGTTAGGTTCATCATCACCCTTTCATTATAGACCAGCGCCACGGTGCCAGTTGTCAAAACAGTGCGTCGTTAAACACCGGCAATCAATCAATGAATCACCGGGTTTCCCCTCCTCCCTTCTAGCCATAGGTTAGGTTCATCATCACCCTTTCATTATAGACCAGCGCCACGGTGCCAGTCGTCAAAACAGCGTGTCGTTAAACACCGGCAATCAATCAATGAATCACCGGGTTTCCCCTCCTCCCTTCTAGCCATAGGTTAGGTTCATCATCACCCTTTCATTATAGACCAGCGCCACGGTGCCAGCTGTCAAAACAGTGCGTCGTTAAACAGCGGCAATCAATCAATGAATCACCGGGTTTCCCCTCCTCCCTTCTAGCCATAGGTTAGCTTCATCATCACCCTTTCATTATAGACCAGCGCCACGGTGCCAGCTGTCAAAACAGTGCGTCGTTAAACACCGGCAATCAATCAATGAATCACCGGGTTTCCCCTCCTCCCTTCTAGCCACAGGTTAGGTTCATCATCACCCTTTCATCATAGACCAGCGCCACGGTGCCAGCTGTCAAAACAGTGCGTCGTTAAACACCGGCAATCAATCAATGAATCACCGGGTTTCCCCTCCTCCCTTCTAGCCATAGGTTAGGTTCATCACCACCCTTTCATTATAGACCAGCGCCACGGTGCCAGCTGTCAAAACAGTGCGTCGTTAAACACCGGCAATCAATCAATGAATCACCGGGTTTCCCCTCCTCCCTTCTAGCCATAGGTTAGGTTCATCATCACCCTTTCATTATAGACCAGCGCCACGGTGCCAGTTGTCAAAACAGTGCGTCGTTAAACACGGGCAATCAATCAATGAATCACCGGGTTTCCCCTCCTCCCTTCTAGCCATAGGTTAGGTTCATCACCACCCTTTCATTATAGACCAGCGCCACGGTGCCAGCTGTCAAAACAGTGCGTCGTTAAACACGGGCAATCGATGGTGATGAGGATTGTGTCTGGCTGCTTCCGAGCAGCGAGACGGTGGCGAGGTTTCTGACGTAGTTTCCCCGATGCCTAGTGCTGCCGACGGGCGCGATCCAGATATCGGGGGCGGACGGCGTCCAGGGTCTGCACACGCTGACGATGAGCAACTCGGCTGCCGGCGCGGGGACCATCGTGCAGTACGCACAGGGGCAGGACGGGCAGTTCTTTGTGCCCGGCGAATACGGTGAGACACTCTACTTCTACTGGTGTTGGTTACGGATGCCGGCGATCATCCGGTCAATCGAGTCGGCTTGCGGTTGCGGGATCATCGCGATACCGTTGTAGGCGCTGGCTGCTCGCTGGGACACGCAGGTTCTTGTGGTGAAAAGTTGGACAGTAATAAATCATTGAAGCAAGCAAGGCCTTGACAATGAACCGTCTAAACGCTTGTCAAAGTCCTCCTAAGGTCTTGAGATATCCAACGTGTTTCGGGATCGCGCAAAACGTTGCTTCACGTAGCTCAAGCATGTTGCCGATTGGATCACAAAAATTTTCTCTAATTTACTCTACAAACATCGCCAGCAGTAACAGTTTCACGAAGAGTTTCATGAAACTTTAAAAATCATGAAATTTAACATCTATACACGTAGTATTCAAGGCACGATAATAAGATGAATACTTATAATAAACGAAACATAAAGGCTGGTTCACAATGAACTTAAGCCTGATTTACACGGGAGAAGTTTTCAACCAAGTCTGGGGCACAAGTCTTGTACGGAAGACTTGTGCACCCAAGTTCCACGCAAGACTTGGCCGACCATTTACACGGGACAAGTTTTCTTGGTTGGACTTTTGTTTCAAGTCAGTTCAGCCTCCCAACAATTGTTATCAATATGAGTGATTCTGATGATAATTTCTTTGATTTCTGAACCATATTTCTTTGAGGGCAGCCTGGCGCATGTTTCTGTAGTAATAATCAACAACAGAAAGATAAACTTGGGAATTATCAATTACGCTGGAGGTTATGTTCTCACATCTTCTGATTTCTTTTGAATATATAAATGCATGTTTCAGTAATTATATAGCAACATATTTACCTGTTGTGGTAATCCGCAGATTCCACCATGTTTAAACCCTCTTGCATCTCATTTAGCCTAATTAATTCAACCGATTCTTCCCGAGACCATTGAATCTTCGGCGCCATTTCGTTCTGTACTGAACAGCTGGCTCGTCGAACGATTCTGATTGGTCGGTTTGACACAAGACTAGTGTCAAAATAGAACATGCTCGAATTGAAAAACTTCCGCGAAAGTCTTGTCTCGACGACTTGTCCCGACTCGTGCCGAACACGTTTTGAGACAAGTTTCTGTTGACACGGCCCAAGTCTTCTTCTGCACAAGACTTCTGCACCAGACTCGGTTGAAAACTTCTCCCGTGTAAATCAGGCTTTAGCAATAGACATAACTTAAAATAAGCAGTTAGTTAAAAGTTTGACAGATGGATCTCCATAAGACTGTCTACAACAAACATAAGGACTTCACTTAAGCCTGGTTTACACGGATCAAGCTTTCGTTCAATTGGTTTAGCTCAACCCTTGGGCTCAACCTTGAGCTCAACCAATTGATTGATGAATGTATCGAAACCTTGGTGCCCGTTTACACGGTTCAATTCAGTTCAAATTATATCCAATGTCAAGCCGCCTTGATCACACTGCAGCAGAAGGCAGGTGGGTATTCATATCAACATGGCAAACAGCAGCTTTTGTTTTTTCAAACGAGAAAAATGACATCTGTCAAAAAGTGTCGATCAGTGAATTTCGTAGCTAGCGAGTAAAAGTTGTTGCTAGAATTAGTTTTAAAATAAAAAGATAAAGTGGAAAGCAAAAATTATGTTTCCAATACATGCAGATATTTTCGTGTGTTTCTTCTGTGATATCTGACAACTCTTGCATCTCCTTATTCATCACTTGATGCCAGTAAATTATTTAACTCAATTCCTGGCATTTAATTAAACTAGGTAAGCGATTAGTAGAGCCTACACTCGTTGCAGGATGAGCGAGCCGTAGTCTCACAGAGGAAATTCAAACGGAAAACATTTGACAATCTTATTGTTGAAAACGGTGCTTTAATGATCAAGTATTTTTTATTATTACTAAATAATTTTATTTTCTGATTAGCAAAATACTTGATGCACGAATCAGAAACTTCGGCAATTTGTTAAACTTGTTATCAAATATATTGAATCCAAATTTGGTGCGGATCGGTTAATTAGTTACGAAGCTAGTACCAAAAAACTGAAAAATTAACGGGTTTTTGCTCATTAAAAAAAAATGGCTGACCAGATTTTGCTCAAAAACCACACAGCACCTCGCTGAGTCACCACGAACGTTGTTGCCAAATTTCGTAACGATCTGTGACCTTGAAGTAGGCCTGCTCGTTTTTGTTACAAACAACAAAAAAAACAAAAATCCAAATGCTTTTCTTTCCCCTATGTTGTGAAATTGAAGGATTTCGCTCGCATCGCTCGCTCATCCAATAATATGTATATCTTTATTCTTTGGTGATCTTGCGAACCAATTTGAACTAATTGACATCTGAAACTGAAAGACACGAAAGAAGTCGTAGCGAACTGCTGGCCGTAACGGATGTTACTGCTGTTTGTACCACTGAAAATCCGGCCCAGAGTAGACGTCAGTTCCTGTGGGTTGCCGAGTTTGCGCAAGTGACCTAGTATTGATCGAAGACTTGACCGAAAAATAGGTTTCGTCCTAATTGAAATGCTTGATGCAAAAATTGAGCTCAATTGTCTGGATCAACCTTTTCATTGTTGATCCAACCAGTTTACTCGAGTCAATTAGTTGAGCTCAAGGTTGAGCTCAACTAATTGAACGAAAGCTTGATCCGTGTAAACCAGGCTTTAGACATGACTTAAACATAATGTTTGACCATGTCTAACTTTTAAGTTACTGCTAATTTTAAGTTATGTCTATTGCTAAGTTGATTGTGAACCTGCCTTAACTCTGAGTAAGTTTGCATAACGTAGGCTCTCTGATTTATTATGACTTGACCTCCTGCTGGACCCACGCTACGGCTAAATACGTTGCGTTGTGTCATGTGTGACATGACCTTGGATGGCAATGTGTACTCAGTCTTCTTCGATGGTATTGTCACGAATCTAACCTAGTGGTTCACACAGAGACCATCCCTGGAACACTAGACCGAACGGTTTGGCAACGTTGGAAA
Source organism: Nemurella pictetii (assembly GCA_921293315.2). Taxonomy (NCBI): domain Eukaryota; kingdom Metazoa; phylum Arthropoda; class Insecta; order Plecoptera; family Nemouridae; genus Nemurella; species Nemurella pictetii. The sequence continues at coordinate 160,192 of OV121125.1, forward strand.
CACCGGTTCTCGTGAGATCACCGAAGTTAAGCAACATTGCTCTGTTTGATGGGTGACCATCATGCACACGATCAGTTCTGTTCGGGAGAGAGGTCGGAGGGTTTGAAGTTAGTACGACAACTTCACTCGCCTTGCTTGTCAACCTCTCGACAGCACGGATTAGCGGAGGAATCCTGTCGTTCGAGTTGCACCGTCCTTCGGAAGGGACGTAAAGCCGGTGGTCCCCTCGGTGCTTTTTGACAGGAGTAGGCTACGTGCCGGCACCGGGTTTCCCCTCCTCCCTTCTAGCCATAGGTGAGGTTCATCATCACCCTCATCATCACCATTTCATTCACCGACGCCACTAGACCAGTGCCAAAGGGCCCGTTGTCAAAACAGTGCGTCGTTAAGCACCAATAATCAATCAATCTGGAACTCTAGAACCGGGGGTTGGCTGGGAGAGGGATCGTGACTTACCGGGGGTTACTTGACAAATTGTACCAGAAAACCATTTATTATTGAGGTTGGCCACCCTGATTACAACTACACCAGGAATACAGTGTGTGACTTAAGCTAAGCGATACTTAATGTTGGGTGTCCGACATCCAGGAGTTGTCCGCGCTCTCTCCCTCCTCGACTCGTACGGGGGCGGAACTAGGCGCCCGCAGGGCCCGCGGCCACGGGGGGCCCGTCGGTTGTCACTAAATCTTTAACACTTTTACTCATTCACTCTTGTTTCACGCCAACTGCAGATTCAACGTGTGAGGCAGACTGGTCCAGTACGCGGGGGGGGCCTTGTCGAGTCAGGTCAAATTTTGTACACGAAGGTTTCGCTTGATAAGGAGTAAAATATCAGAAAATACGAAAAACTACAGAAAAACATTGTCAATTACATTAGTAGGTATACGCAAGGGTCACTTATAGTGATTGAAAGTATCTTATAGGTACCTGCTGAAATTTTATTTCCCAGAAAGGTCTATCCTGCTTATCCTATTGCAAGATAAAACTTGGAAATGTGGTTCACAGAAAATATCGAGCTGATTTTCCAAATCCGTCAATTTGAAACAGCTTTGCAATATGTTTAAAATTCTTGCTACAACGCATAGATTCGCTCTAAAGAAGAACAATGATTCAAAATTTTATCGGGGGCTTTCAGCCTTTGGGGGGGGGGGGGGGGCTTTTTTTCCAAATCTGCGGGCGGGCCCGTGAATCGTTGTTCCGCCCCTGGATTCGTACGTGCTTCTTCGTTGGTCGTCCGCCGTCTGTGAGCGATTTCACTGAGGTGGCGATGCACATTCACAAATTGCTGACATTTTGCTGACTTGCTGCTGGATACAATTTGGCCGGCTACTAGAGCAGATTGAGTAGCTATAGCAGGACTGCTAAATGATAGCCCGAGAGGCTGACTCAGCACTCCCACCTGTGCGTCTCCTGGGGGTTGGAGGAGGGGTGTAATGGATAAGTAGGGAAATGCCCGATGTTATCGCATTCTGATAGGATAGGCACTGTGTTGGCCCTGGGGAGGGTTGTAGGAATCAAGGGATGTTTAGGTATTTGAAGGGTAATTAGGGTTGGGAACAAAAGTCCCACGAAGGTGGAACACCTTTCGTGACAGTATTTTCAGTAACGAGCTACAACATGCATTACTAGCATCTCCTGTAGAAATCTCACTGCTTTGCGTTGAGTACCTCTCTCTATTACAATATTTTGTTTATTAGACACGAAATATCTTTCCCAAAGTTTACATCCGTGCCGGGATTTGAACCCGGGTCTTTGCCTGTCCGGGGCACTGCACATATTTACTATGCTACACGGACAACCAACTGTGGACATTGATTTTAATTTTATTTGATTTGTTGGGCTCCGTGGAGATAGAAACAGGACTATGAATGAACATAGAAGGTGGTGAATCTAGTGACGCTATGCTGCAATCACACGCCAACAACTCGACTAACCCCGATTATAACGTGGCTCCATGGAGATAGAAACAGGACTATGAATGAACATAGAAGGTGGTGAATCTAGTGACGCTATGCTGCAATCACACGCCAACAACTCGACTAACCCCGATTATAACGTGGCTCCATGGAGATAGAAACAGGACTATGAATGAACATAGAAGCCGGTGAATCTAGTGACGCTATGCTGCAATCACACGCCAACAACTCGACTAACCCCGATTATAACGTGGCTCCGTGGAGATAGAAACAGGACTATGAATGAACATAGAAGTCGGTGAATCTAGTGACGCTATGCTGCAATCACACGCCAACAACTCGACTAACCCCGATTATAACGTGGCTCCATGGAGATAGAAAAAGGACTATGAATGAACATAGAAGCCGGTGAATCTAGTTAATATCAATACCATATCTTGCATGATGGTCACCGATCCACCACCCAACCCAGAGCGACGTTGCTTAACTTGTATCATACCACTGTATAACATGGTCTGGTTCCTCCCGACAGTGGTGACGCAAGGCGGCGGCATCTCCGGCGGTCCGATCGTAGCCGAGGACCAACAGCGCAAGCGTGAGATGCGCCTGCTGAAGAACCGGGAGGCGGCGCGGGAATGCCGCAGGAAGAAGAAGGAGTACATCAAGTGCCTGGAGAACCGGGTGGCCGTGCTGGAGAACCAGAACAAGGCGCTCATCGACGAACTCAAGGCGCTCAAGGAACTCTACTGCCAGCAGAAAGTCGAGTGATTTGACACGGACTTGACGAAGTCGGCTTGCTGCGTGCGGTGCGACGTCGCGGAAGAACCGTCGCGACGTTGCGTTTAAATCGGCGATGTCGCCGCGCTTTGCCGTGTCGTCGGGCTTCTTGACTGACGGTCGTCACTTTGCGTGGAGGCTTGCGCTGCGATTGCCGCGATGCCCGGCCAGGGAATCTGTTTGAGACGTCGTCCTGAACACGGAGACGGTTTCGTCGGGAAGTCGCCGTGTTTTCGCGCAGTCGTCGGGCTTCTTGACTGTCTGCTCGACGGTCGTCACTTTGCAAGGAGGAGGCTTGCGCTGCGATTGCCGCGATGTCCGGCCAGGGAACCTGTTTGAGACGTCGTCCTGAACACGGAGACGGTTTCGTCGGGAAGTCGCCGTGTTTTCGCGCAGTCGTTGGATGGTAGCGCGCGGGCCGAGTGCCGCGAATCGAGCGACGTCTCCCCGGACCCGAGGTGTCTGCATGTCGGTTACGCCCGGTTTCCCGGCCGGCTTCTTTGCCCGACGCGAGTGACGGAACTTTAGCGTCGCGTGACGTCTCCTCTCGGCCGGCGATGCCTTTTGTAAATAATGTTTTACCGTTTCGTTTTTTCTCTCCGTCGCCGGTCGCCAACGGGAAATGTGTAGAATCTGACCGCGAGAAACACCGGACTCTTACAATCTGCTTACAAACAAAAAATATACTAAAGATTATTTTATTTGTAAGATAAAAGTGAAATATTTTTAATAAAACGATGTTGATTATCATAATAAATTTAGTCTCTGAAAGAAGCGATGCGTTTCGTCGCGGATTCAACGGGCTCGGCGGCGGCTGGATTTGAGTCCGAGCAGAAAGTCGAGACGCCTCTCGGCTCGACCGTCCTCTTCCCGCTTCTTCATCCCTCTGCCTTCGCGTTCCGTTTCTCTGATCGTTTCCTCCTTGATCCTTGCGATCTGTTGGTCGACGATTCGCGATATCATCTCGTCTTGCTCGGCCCTCGTCTGGGATTCGTCCCGACCTGCCGAACAATAACCGCATTTCGATCGACGCTTGAAAAGCAGCGAAGCCGGCTCCCGGTCTTCATCTTGGCTGCGTTTTTTCCGACTCTTGGTCTGCTCTTCGTTCTCCTGTTGGACCCGGGACCGGATCTCGTTGACGCGATTGTGAATCCAGTCTGGACCTCTCTTCTCTTTCCTCGCCTCCCGCTTGCCGGCGTCGTGCGTGTTTCTACGATTCCTTGCAGATTGTCGAGCGTCGTCGTCGTCGATGTTGACGGCGTCGGCGTTTGTGTAGACGTTGTCCAGCCGATGCCGCCAAGGGAACAGTCTCGTGTTGTCGTCGAGCCCGGTCAGCGAATCGAGCGTTTCGTCCAAGTGTCCGCCGTCGGAATGTTTGGTGCTGTCGACAAAGATGTTACGTCAACGGCATTTAGCTACAGTTGGTAAGTATATGAAATAAAATTGATATGTTTCAGGCTGGCTTACAATCTGCGACTGCGTTCTTTGTGCTTGCAACTGCCGAAGTGAGCGGATATCAGTATGATCAGAAATATTATTAGTAATCTATGCATTGTACCCGTGTTTGTACATTTTGACAAATAGTTAGTAGAAAAAGTAAATTATTTTCAAGCTACAGCGTCAGATTTTTTTTCTGTTCGAATTCACCGCTTTATGGCTTCTTACTAACTTCTATTCGGCCAATAGGAGCTCAGAAGAGATCCGCCATCTTAAATTGTGATTTCTCAAGTTGTAGGTGTTTGTCACAGCTGGGAGATTGGCAATTGATTACTTCGATTTACTCGTTATGTTAATTGATGGCAGTTAGTAGTTTCTCTATATATTTTGTCCTCAGTTGAACACGGCCTTTAGCACAGAGTGTAAAGCATTCTACTGCATTCGGCCGCTAGAGCTGAGGAAATGAAGACATTTTGGGTGAAAACATTGTGAAAAGCTACTAGAACAGAATTTCAGTACCTAACTAACTGATTGAAATGCTGCGCCAAATCTTTGCTCTCTCTGTCTTTGCATCGCTGACAGTATTCATTTGCACCTCAAGTCTGATGTCGGTGAGGGAAAGTGAGATAGGTAATTGAAATAATTATTTAGTGACAGCTAAGTTAGTCACAGAAATTTTTTCACAAGCTTTTCTTCAAACCAATCAGCAGTTCCATCTGCTAGATAATACAGCCACTAATTTTCTCGAAGTATATTGACATCTATGGAAATGAAACTGAAACATTAGCTTCTCTGAAACTCTGGCAATTGAAAAACAATTTTACATGACATTGAACAAATTGAAAATTTGTCAGTTCTTAATGACGCAAAGAAGTCTAGAATATTGTCCTGTTATCCCTTGTTTATTTGTATTGACCATTTCAGTCTGTTTACTTTTCGATCTTATATTAAAACTAACACTATATTCTTCCCATTTACTTTCAATAACATCTAGGAAACACATTCTAGCGATCAGAGATGGACGCACTCCAACTGCTGATTGATGGATCTACCAATGTACATGTAATGTATGTTAAGCTGATTTTGGTTCTTACTCTTAGATAACATTCTTTTTCACTACAGTTTTGTCAGTTATTTTGTCAGCTACAGACATGACAACAATAAATCGAAAATATCTTTGGTAGTTGCAATTCGATAGGTATAGTATTAGGATAGACACATGCTATCTATTGGTAAGAACCGATTTTTCTTCCCTGCAATATTCCAATCTTGTTTCCAGCATCTAAACTGATCACCTAGGACTTATTACCATGCCTTCAAGGTGGTTACAAGCTGCAGGTATGCTTTTTTCCCAAGAATACATGGGTATTATTAGGATAGAGTAAGTAGGTCTTTAGGGTCCTTCATTTGCTGAGTATTTAGTATCGTTAGGTAATTGATGATGTGCGTCTGGACTTGCCGGAGAGTGTCTTTAATCAACACGCAATTGCTGGTGTAAATATGTTTTGCTACTTTGGCTTTGATTGCTTGTGAAAATAACAATTAAAAACATTCATTGCTATTGATAACCTTTTTCATGTGTTTTCTCTATAAAATTTGGTACAAAACAATTGTTTCCTCATACTTACGATAAACTATTTAATCCTTTTCTCCTCTGCTCCTAACGCCATCACTAAAATCCTTGTTTTTATTTCCCCAGCTGTAATTGCCTAAAGTATCCTGACAAGAACATAGACTTTGAATTGGATGCCGACAAGGATTTAGGACAAGAAAGTTTCCTCAAGAAAAGCTTGTGTAGTGAAATATCTTTCACTGCATGCAAATGTTTCAAACACCCTGACAGCTTGTATAAATGCAGTTCTAACTAGTTGTACATATCTTCTAACTAAGACAATTAAGCAAGCTGAAAGAACACATTACACAGCGTGATGTAGGTACGAAGGTAATCGAGTCCATGACCCATTCGATTAGACCAACCCAGGCTGTAAACAACGGCCACGGAGGATGGGCTAGACGTTATCAAACACACAATCATTATTTTACCGATATGTGTAATGAGTGTCGAAATCTTAGGTACTTAACATTCGAAGATCAAAGATTAGTGCCTACAAAATCATCTCTGAAAAAATGTCGGAAATCTTGGTAATAAAGCAGTCCACAAGTTCGGCAGAAACCAGAGAAGAAGAGGAGCGTAAACTATTACTTTCCTAAAGGCTCATGAGTCATGTCTTTTCCTAGTTTTAGCACGTTAGTTTTCAGAAAACCCCTAAACTATTTTACTGTCACTTAGTTGGTTTTGTTGGTTGGGTTTTTGGGATTTAGGAGGCTTAGGAGCTTATTGGTTCTTTTGCTTCGATTTGTTGCTAATTGACACTTGAGTCTAGACCGTTGATAAAGCAGCTGCAGCACGCTTTGCAAAACGGCGGGAAAACGTTTGAGGTTTTGTGACTCGGCATTCATTACGGCCAGTCAGAAAGTGTTTCTGAAAAAGGAGCATAAACTGTTGGCTTGTCTTCTGTATGACGGTGTTTTCAACGGCGCTCTAAGCTGTAGTCCGCCTAAAACTCGGTGAACGAAGTGAAGTCTCGTTTCATGCATCTTGAAGAGCGATACTATAAGTCAACTCTCTGCCACCTAATGTCTAGATTCACGACTTTTTAAACTAAATCAGATCTGTTCTACAGTTTACACAATTCACCAAGTAGCTGTTTCTGTTTTTTAAAGTGCTTTTATCGTAAGTGACATGTTATAATTTCAAATGTGCACATCGAATACACCAGCATCCATGTCATTTGGCATTTCATTGTACCTTGTAAATCATTGTTATTTAACTTGACAAAGAGAGTTACTAACTTATCGGATTATCCTTTGCCAAACTTTCCCATTTACCTCTAGCGACAATCTGTTTTTATTAATTTTATTTTGTCTGTTGAGAATTAACTTTGTGGCTTTTGCAGAGAACATATTTTCAACCGAATTTAGAGTTCCAAAAAGCTGGGTGCTCCGGGAATCGAACCCGCGTCGCTAGAATTCTAGGCAAGTGGCCGCTATCCAATGCACCACGCTGTCGATGCTTGATGGTGCCGAATTCTCCGTACACATTGCACATGGTAAGCTGGTGTGATTTTTAAATGGATTGACTTGTGTTTGACATTGCAGACCACCAAGTCTCCACACTACAGTATTTTGACAAAGCCAGACATTGCCAAAAAGCTACGCCTGCTGCTGGGATCGAACCCACGACGCAGCGAATCTTCATCCGAGGGCCAACGTGCTATCCACTGGACCACGCTGCTGTTGAGAAGGGTGTGTTTATTCTTCCTTCCCATTCATTGTAATGAACCAGAGGCTGTAATAAATTGAACGGCTAAGTTGTTCTCTGGCTTTCAGGTGTCTCAGCTTGGCTCTTCGTGGCGAGCATCGCCTTAGCAAGCATCGTCCAACGAAGAAGTTCCAGCCCAAGATTGTTGGACAAAAAGCCACGCCGGCATCGGGAATCGAACCCCGGCCTTCCTGGTGGGAGACAGCGACGCTGTGCACTCGACCACACAGCAGATGACGATGATGGGGCATTTGTCTCGTACTCAACGCTCATACGACTACGGCCTTAAATACCGCAATTGCATTTGCGTCGCAAGCATGGAGTTGCGGTTTCCACTGTGATTTTTTTAACAAGCTTTGCTTCTACGAAAGGACAGACAAACTCGCAATGAATGCACGCTACATTTGATCAACCGGCCGGCTGGACCACGGTGTTCACCGTGCCGGGAGCACGGCCACACTGCTTCTCATCGAAATCATTTCGTGGTTGTATAGTCTAATGATAGAAACCAGTCAGAGAATGCGCTGATATCAAAATCACGCCGCTATCACTTTTTTGCGATCAAACAGTAGGATTAACTAGAGGGAGGTGGATTTCATTGATCCTATTCAGAAGGTATGAGCTTCAGGCTCGCCAAATGCCAAAAGCGTGGGAAGCTCAGTGCGCTGTGGACGACGTCCTCATCCAAACTGGACTTTCTATTCTGATCAGTGCTCTCCTAACTGACGCAAGTCACGTGTTAGCATGCAGATCACCATCAAGTACCTAGCTGCAGGCTTGAGGGCATCCATGTCATGTGCGATTTTGGTTGCATTTGCTGACATTTTGAGCTTCGCATGAAACTAAATGATCGTTTGAAATGAAATGGTTGATGAAATGATAAATATAATTGTAAAAATTAAATCGTCATTTTGAATAAGCATTATCATCCGCTTAAATTTCATCTGGAGTAATGGCTCATTGGCCAAGTCGCTAGGTTCTTAAACCAACATATGTGTATGAGCCTGGTTCGAACCCTGTAGCATCCGACTTTTTTACCATTGTAAAGATCTTTCAAATAATATATATATTAAAAAATATCAGTCACGATCACATCCCTCGAATGGCCGAGTGGTTAAGTCGCTTGGTTCGTAACGCAAAGATGTTGCGTTCAAATCCGAGTGGCTTTTGAGCTTTGCTCATGAATTGGGGTGGCGGGGGTACGCCAACCTCGCGAAATTTTAATAAGTACAAAAGGTAAACAAACCATTCGTAATTCATATGCCTTAAAAATCTCCTCGTGTGTATCGTGTCTTGCCAGCCGAGTGGTTGAGGTGAGAGACTGATAACCCAAAGGTACCGGGTTCGAATCCCGGCTACAGAGACGGGCGAGCTTTTTTGCATTTAATTCAGGCGAATGTTATTAAAGATAGAAGCAAAAATCCAAATCTCGGTCGCTTCGCTCCCTCGCTTTGAATTTTTGCGGAAAATTAAACGTCCCGCCCTAGCACCCTAAGCAATTGCACTCAGCTTGGCCAAAATGTTAGCTCCAAACAGCCTCGAGTGTGCACAAATTTGGTAGACAGCGCCATCTGGTAGATAAAATTGAACAAATCTGTGACTTTGTATTTTTTTTTATTTTCCTACCTTACCTTACTACAACTTCGTGGCTTTGCACTATACATAAGAATAATTTCAATTGATTTTAGAGTTCCAAAAAGCTGATTGGTCCAGGAATCGAACCCGCGTCGCTAGATTACTAGACAAGTGGGCTAACCAATGCACCACGCTGTCGATGTTTGATCGGCTCGAATTCTCCCTTCACATTGCACATGGTAAGCTGGTGTGCTTTTTTTAGGCGATTGACTTGTGTTTCTGACATCGCAGACGACCAAGTCCTATACTTCACTGTTTTTCAGTGTGTCTTCTGTATTTTGACAATGCCAGACATTGCCAAAAAGCTGCGCCTGCTGCTGGGATCGAACTCGGGTCGCACCAAGTCGAATGCCAACGTGCTATCCACAGGACCACGCTGTTTTAGGATCTGCACGTCGCTTCCGATTCATTGTCATTGAACCTAGAGGCTGTAATAAATTGAATGACCAAGTTGTTCTCTGGCTGTCAGGTGTCTCAGCTTGGCTCTTCGTGACGTAGATCTAGCAAGCATCCTACAACGAAGAAGTGCCAGCCAAAGATTGTCACGCCAGCCACAACAGAATGTGGTGAATTTGGTGGGAGGCAGCGATGCTGTGCACTCGACCACCCAGCAGACGACGTCTTGGATAAAATTGATCAATTGCTGGAATGAAAAATATCCCAGCCATGGCACGATGTCGATGTCGCACACTTGCTGGTCTCGCATTTTCCTGCAATACACGCCGTGAAACGTCCAGATCTTATCGAAGATATTATTGAAATAATATTGCAACACCGAGAAGTTTTTACAATAAATTTGTATTGAAAAATCAAGCTTCAAAATATATAAAAGTTGTGTCCGTAATTGTAAACAGCTGATTTGGGTAAATGTGGTATCCCTTGCAACTCAAGAAATTTACATTTGAATGTACATGCAAAATATAATACTCAAATAGGACATTACTCTGGATTATGCATAGCAATAGCAGTACCCTTAACGTTAACTACTCTATCATAATTTACTAATAATCTCATCTAGAAATTGTCTGTCTTATGTGAAATGGAAACTTAAACATTAAAATTCTGATTAAATAATCCTATTTGATCTGGATCAGCAATTGAGACAATTTTTCACTAGATTTATCATTGAATACTGGTATAAATAAAATGGGTTTATGTCGTAGGCATGAGATAAAGTAGTAACTTATCTTTATTTGGTTCCAGGTACAAAGCTGGTTTGCAATCGAGATGAAAGAAGTCAATTATTTTGTAACAAAACTTCATTGCAATTTGCTGAAGCTGCAGCCCAGGTTCATCGATAGCCAATATCAACCGAACCAGGCTTCCCAACAATTCCACCGCGGAAGATTAGAGCTTGGTACTTACACACATTCTGAATTATTACTTGTTGAAATTCTAGCTCAATTGAGACAATTTCCAAACAAAGTTTGCAGAAGTTTGCGTTTCCAAACACAACAAAGGTAATTAAAATCAATTTTTAACAAAGAAAATTGTAGATTTATCATTTTCTACACTTAGGGGAAAAAAATAGACGGAAATTCATTGAAATTCTCTGGCAATTGCTCTCCTGTACGGGAAAATTCAGCTTCGCAAACACAACACAGCTCAGATGTATCGCAGCTTGCAACGGTCCAACGCAGACAAAATAAATCACGTCCATCACATACGTCAGCCATAGGTCAGCCTAGATGACACTAGCGTATAGATTACATCAACAAGCAGCACAGTGCGTTACCCACGAGAGATCAACATTCGGGCAAAATGTTGCCCGAATGTTGCAGGCGGCACCCTTCCAGCGGCAGTCGTAGGACCACGCCGACGAACTGGATGGAAGTTTCCTCGGTGGTCGCGCGACGTACTAACGCTCGACACCGCTTCGGAAACAATCCGGGGAATCTGACCGTCGACTTACGATGCGAGCGACAAGCGTTCCACGTGTCGCAATTGGAAAACTTAGCAGACAAATTGCTACGGTATAGACATATTAAAAACGTCGTCTTTTCATATCTTTCAAATCACCGATTCAATTGCTTGCACAAAGCTAAGCTTCAAGCCTGAAGGGAAATTTGCGGGAATCCAATTTCACAGCGAGCCGTTATTAAAAACATCCGGTCCTTAAACACCAACTTGGATTTAAAAAAGTTTGATCCGATCGAACGGTTCCTGGGCCGAATCACGCTTACTCGGGTAGGAAGTTATTAGTTAACCTTAAGTCGGAAAAATCATCCGAGTATAATATCATCATCGCGGTCTCGAGAGCGTTTCCTTAACCTTACTTACAAAAACGTCGTGTCTTTTTCTTACGCTGGTCCCTCGTTAATTTAGCAATTAGCCGCGAATATCGGCAAGTCTGGAAACCCGGGCATCGGGTTTGTTCGCGTTGACACGGCCACCGGTATTAATGCCAGCGCTAGAAACGATTTATCAACGCTATCAGAGTCAAAAACAATCCAGTATTATTGAGATTAATCCGAGAGAAGATATTTTTGCAGGTGGCGGTGGCGGTGTATAAAAGTTTATAAGTTTCGTACGTAAATTTTAACGAAAGTTAACGCTCGGTCTCTTTAAAATTCTTGAACTGAATCTAGCAGAATTGGCAGAGAAACAATCGTTCAGCATCCCTAAGGTCTCTATACGAACTACATTTTGCCCAGGGTTGCTGTCAGAAACAATCAAGCTTTTCCGTGTTTCCACAAACCTGATATTACATCCTACGAGAATTCAACTGTCTTAGAAATTAATTCATAAATACAAATAGCTGTTTCAGATTGTAAGTATTTAGCAGTGCACTCTCTCACCTTTATGTCTCGACCCCACAGCTTCTTGCATCTCTCGTTCATTTCTAGATTATTTTCGTAGTAAAGCTCATTTCAACGGCTTCAAAAATTCTGCGAAAATTTCACCGCCTCTCAGACAAAAACGTAGCTTGTCCGTGAAATTTATCACCAAGATAACAAAGATTCCTGACACAAGCAACAACGAGCAAATCTTTCTGTTCTCCTGAGGATACGAATTGTACAAGTTTATTTACCTAAAATAATAGATAACCTGAACTTAAATTGGCTCGATATTTACAAAGTCATTCGTAAGGAGATGTAAGATAATGAAGGCAAGGTGCACGACGCAGCTGCCCAATGAGCCACCTTGGCCAGCGACTACGCAACGGCAACAGATGACTTGCTTCGCTCGCCCACATTCCAACCGGCCAGCAAAACTTCTAAAACTTGCCGAGATTGAAAGTCGGACGTTTCGCAACTACGTCGGGGAGAGGGTGAGAAACAGACCGGCACAGATCACCCAACGGAAAACGCTTGCAGAACGTAGAGACTTGTTTATCATTGCAGTCGGAATTAAATTTCCCAGCCGAAAGTGCACGCTGCTACGTGAGCCAACCCGTCCGATAGGTAATTTAGTTTCTAATAAATTATATTTACTGCCCGTGATAACGATGATAACTTCTCTTCAAGGACAGAATCATTGTCGATCCGGTCTCCCGACTTCGACGAAGCCCGTCGCCGAAACGTCATCACATTCACCGCCGGCAACTCTTGCCGCTCTGCTTTCTGCCGTCGCCCGTTTCGACAAAGATACACGAGCCACGCGTTTCACCGATCGCGTCGCCGACACCGGGAACTAAACCACCCGCGGGAAACGCTCGCGACGGTGAACCGATCCGCGCCGCGAAAACCTCGAAACAGTTCCGATCGAGTGCGAAACACGGCAAGGAGAGCATCGAGCGCAGCGCGTCACGTCGTCATGCCGATCTTCGGCGGGGGCGGGGCTTCGTAGCTACGGCGGCGGCGAGTCTCCCGACAAGGTCGTAGAGTCCGTAGAGTTGGCTTCCAGCGCCGCCAGCTCGGCGGCCGCCGCTTCCGGGGCCACACGGCGGAACAGGTCGGCGGCATCGCGGGCGGCGTATCTGCCGGGAGAAACACCGTGTTATCATCGTCAACGTTTCATCGTCATCATATCGAGATGATCGGGTTACGGGGAGTTGGAGATGGCGGTACTGTCCGGCATATCGGGGGTCGGCAGTGAGATAACTTCGTCTCAATCCGACTCTTGATTCATTGATTGATTGCCGGTGTTTAACGACGCACTGTTTTGACAGCTGGCACCGTGGCGCTGGTCTATAATGAAAGGGTGATGATGAACCTAACCTATGGCTAGAAGGGAGGAGGGGAAACCCGGTGATTCATTGATTGATTGCCGGTGTTTAACGACGCACTGTTTTGACAACTGGCACCGTGGCGCTGGTCTATAATGAAAGGGTGATGATGAACCTAACCTATGGCTAGAAGGGAGGAGGGGAAACCCGGTGATTCATTGATTGATTGCCGGTGTTTAACGACGCACTGTTTTGACAGCTGGCACCGTGGCGCTGGTCTATAATGAAAGGTTGATTATGAACCTAACCTATGGCCAGAAGGGAGGAGGGGAAACCCGGTGCCGGCACGTAGCCTACTCCTGTCGAAAAGCACCGAGGGGACCACCGGCTTTACGTCCCTTCCGAAGGACGGTGCAACTCGAACGACAGGATTCCTCCGCTAATCCGTGCTGTCGAGAGGTTGACAAGCAAGGCGAGTGAAGTTGTCGTACTAACTTCAAACCCTCCAACCTCTCTCCCGAACAGAACCGAGCGTGTGCATGATGGTCACCCATCCAACAGCGCGATGTTGCTTAACTCCGGTGATCTCACGAGAACCGGTGTTTCCAACGTTGCCAAACCGTTGTGAAACTTCTCGAAGGGCTTGCTAACTCGCGCACATGTTCGACATTCAAAATCGCGTGTCCTCTTTCGATCAAAATTTTTGTAGAGTTAGTAGAGTAAATTAACTGGGAGTGTAGGACAGCACACTTCTCCCCGGGGGTGAACGCCGTGCCAGCGTTGAAAACAACGCGTCGTTCGACGCCACCGATCGAGGGGGCAATGTTTCGGGGCGGCGCCAGGACGGAGGTCTTCCGGGAACTCACTGCGTCTCGTCGAGCCGGAAGTGCAGGCCGAGCACGACGTTGAGCGCGGAGGCGTCGCCGCGGTGGCAGCCCGAGTAGCGGTACTGCGGCTTCTTGTCGAAGCGGCAGCCGTTGTCCTGCGCACCTGCACACACCACCGAGTCAACGTCCCGCAAACACGTAGACATCGCTAGGTGATGCAGTCGACCCAGCAGCGTGCTGAGGGTGAAGCTAACCTAGCAGCGAGCTGAGGGTGAAGCTAACCTAGCAGCGAGCTGAAGGTGAAGCTAACCTAGCAGCGAGCTGAGGGTGAAGCTAACCTAGCAGCGAGCTGAGGGTGAAGCTAACCTAGCAGCGAGCTGAGGGTGAAGCTAACCTAGCAGCGAGCTGAGGGTGAAGCTAACCTAGCAGCGAGCTGAGGGTGAAGCTAACCTAGCAGCGAGCTGAGGGTGAAGCTAACCTAGCAGCGAGCTGAGGGTGAAGCTAACCTAGCAGCGAGCTGAGGGTGAAGCTAACCTAGCAGCGAGCTGAGGGTGAAGCTAACCTAGCAGCTAGCTGAGGGTGAAGCTAACCTAGCAGCTAGCAGCGAGCTGAGGGTGAAGCTAACCTAGCAGCGAGCTGAGGGTGAAGCTAACCTAGCAGCGAGCTGAGGGTGAAGCTAACCTAGCAGCGAGCTGAGGGTGAAGCTAACCTAGCAGCGAGCTGAGGGTGAAGCTTACCTAGCAGCTAGCAGCGAGCTCAGGGTGAAGCTAACCTAGCAGCTAGCAGCGAGCTGAGGGTGAAGCTAACCTAGCAGCTAGCAGCGAGCTGAGGGTGAAGCTAACCTAGCAGCTAGCAGCGAGCTGAGGGTGAAGCTAACCTAGCAGCTAGCAGCGAGCTGAGGGTGAACGACGGGGGTGGAAGGTGGACTCACCGATTGGGTGGATGCAGTCTTGGGTGAGAGCGCACTGCACCCAGGGCAGCATCACGTGCGAGTGGACCGCCTCCGTGTTGAACAGCAACAGTTTGCTGCCCTCCACCTGGCGGCCGGGCAAGAAACCGTCATAACCAATCCACACACTCTGCCTGCCGTCTCTTTTAACTAGGCTATGCTAATCGTGATGTGGATGAGCGTAATACTTACGCTCATCCTCAACGCGATTATATTGCGCGTGCGCATAGCCTAGAGGCGTTTATGATCAATTTAAAATGTTCAGCGTTAATTTAGCAGCTTTCTCAATGAGATTCGTTGCCTGGAAATATCATGATGTAGTCGCCGTGAAATTATTTGAATATTTTCAAACGTTAAAATCGATTTAAAGAAAAACTGATCAATTGATTTGCTTGAAATTAACACAGTATCTTCTTTGTAGCATTTTTAATGAGCACAGTAAATTTTGTTAAGATCGGTTGACGATAAAGTTGCTCAAGTTGCAAAAAACTGCAAAAACGCTTAAAAAGCATCATAAAAGCGCCATTTTCAAGAAAAGTGTTAAACACACAACAATGAAATTTGTACACAAACATTTAACCGTGAGGGCCAACGTATCTGGAAAGTTTCTCACCATGGGCAAGAAGAAGAAGTCCTCGGCGGCTGTCTGGAAGTACTCGAACATCTTGGGATGGGTGAGGGAGCTGACTGCGCGCTGCGTCGCCCACGCCGTCACGCCGCCGCCGCCCGGCTTGCCCGCCGTCGCCGCCGCCGCCGCCGCCGCCGCCGTCGCCGCCGTCGCCGCCGCCGCCGCCGCCGCCGCCGCCGACGCCAGCCGCAGGTCGGACTCCAGGAACAGCACGGCGCCAGCGCGGTTCAACGCGTCCTGCGCCACGCGGAGATACAACAACGTTAGCTTCAAGTTAAGCAACATCGCGCTGAGTTGGCTGGTGGATGGGTGACCGTCATGAAAATGATCAGTTTTTACCGCGCGATTCTAGCGCGAACGCGAGGTAAGCGCGGACGCACCTGGATGACGAGCGGACGGAACGCGCGGACGCGTTCGTCGCGGACGTGCGACGGGAAGCGCGACAGGTCAAACGGGACGACGGCGCAGCGCGAGCCGTTGCAGTGGGACTGCAGCTGCGGAGGAAAGGCGGGCCGTTACTTCAGGTCGGTTTCATCCGACATGCAAGTATAAAATATTTAACTGTACAAAGTAATTTTGGCCCAAACACACGCTTACAAGCTAACTAACGAGCTCAAAACTTAAATCCTTCTCTGTTTAAATACTTGGACATTTGCTAAGATTCCTACATAACATTTCGTGCATTATTCCCGATAATAGTGTTTTCGGTTGGTACTCACTGTGTGCAGGGCGGCGGCCCCGAGGCCGAGGTCGTAGACCAGCGCCGTGTGATTGGGCAGGAAGTGCGCCGCGTTTCGCACGAAGCCGACGCCCTGTTGCTCCTGGCCCGACAGCACCTGGGACATGCCGGCCGGCGGAGAAATTATTACAAGAAATCTCCCGGTTTCACGCGGGTGCGTTGTGTACGCTACCAGCTGGCGGTTTTGTTTCTGGAAACCGGATCGTTTGCA
The DNA here is from genome assembly GCA_921293315.2 of Nemurella pictetii. NCBI lineage: Eukaryota > Metazoa > Arthropoda > Insecta > Plecoptera > Nemouridae > Nemurella > Nemurella pictetii. The sequence continues at coordinate 176,741 of OV121125.1, forward strand.
TCGCTGGACATTGTAGACCTGTTCTACGTCAGGTACGCAATGAAATGTACTTTTTTACTGGAAGTTAGTTGTCTAAATACAATACACCGATTCCATTCAATCAAAATTCAATCAAAATGACGTCATGATAGCCACTCGCTAAAGCCAGGCAGAGCAATTCGGGTTGTGATTTCCCTGTCTTCCTTTGTTATTTAGCAGAGATTATTAATATTTTTTTACAAACTGGTAGCACGTCCAGTGGGTATCTGGTGTCATTTTTCTCTGAGTGGAATATAGGACAATTCTAGGTCTATTACATAATAGAAAGTATAAGCTTGGTAGTGATTATTTTGGTTTAGAAATTTAGTAAACAACAGCACGGTTAATCTTCTTGTAGGAACATTTGGATTTGAGTTCCAGTTTTCGAGTGTGAGCATAATTTCTTTGCTAGCCTTCCCAGTAGTCATGTAGGTAGTTGGTTTAAACAGTGTTTTGACGTACGTAGGTGACGATGACGGGCAGGGAAGAGTTCTTCCACGTCGCGCCGGGGTAGAGACGGGGCTCGCTGACAAAACCCAGCAGAGAGAGCTGTTTCGAGTCGCCGAGCAGCTTTCGTTCGCCGGCGTTCACGAGACCAACCTGCGGAGGATCGGACGTCGGCTTTTAGTACGGTATTAAAAACCACTGATGGCTGATGATTTTTCCGTCACTCTAACATATGTAGCCAACTTGGTGTGTGATTGCAGCGTAGCGTCACTAGATTCACCACCTCATAGTCCTGTTTCTATCTCTAAGGAGCCACATTATAATCGGGGTTAGTCGAGTTGTTGGCGTGTGATTTTGGTGGCTTTAGTCATTGCTTTTCAATTGATGAGATTAAGATATCGAACCTGAAATCGCTGCAGACTTTCGAGCTGCTTGTGAGAGGCGGAAACCAGCGAGCTGATGGAAGGTCGCTGGTTCCCGATCAAAATCAGCAATATGCTGGTTGCGACCACGCATATGAGGAAGAGCACAAACGACTTGGTCCTCATTGATCGCAACCACCGCACACATCCACGCTGAAATAAACCCAGCATTAGACTCGCCTGTTAAAAGGCAATACCATTTTCAAAGTCTACGAATGGATAATCATTGTTACTCGGGTGCAATCGAAATTCTATACCTAAATGTTAAGCCGAGGAAAAAGTTACCTCCAAAATGGTACTATCAAGTCACATCCACTATGCTTATGAAACCATTCTAATTTTATCCTGTGACATTTTTTTCGATTGTGACGAAAACACGAAAGCTTTCAGCAATTCATCATTAACAAGATAAATAAATTACATTTTAGTGACATGCAAATAAGGTTAGAATACCAAGTATAGGCGTGTCCTACTTAGCTTTTTGCGATATATTCGCCAAATAATAATAGTTTGACGTACAGATGAATTACCAGACAATTGCTTACTTGTTTCCCCAGATTAATATCTTTTGTTTAGCGTTTTCTGTCATAATACATCTACAGACAATCCAGTTTTAACTCCTTCCAAATGAACTTTAACATCTCTCTACTCGAATGGCGGCCATATTTTTTAAGGTCAATATGACAGTTCGCCCCAACTTAATCCAAATACCACCCGCTCTCCTATTAAGACAAGGCAGCCAGCCTGTTAATTAATAGTTAAGTTTCAGTATAATTAAAGCATCGAATATAATGAAGTGTAATTATAAATTCATTACTTACTCCCGATTTGATCAAAGGCCCAGTGGAGATTACTTCAACACCTTTTATGAAGTGAAAATTGTTCATGATTGCCTACTGAAAACAAGCGAAAACAGTCCAACAAAGATCTGAGAGCTGGGATCTATCGAAATGTCCAATCTCAATGTTTAGATGAAATCTTCATGCACTCACCACTCCATCCTCGGTCAGTAGTAACTTAAAGTAGACACGAATAGCCTAGCTGCTGACACACCATTAAAAACTACAAATCTTATCGATCAAACCTTGCCAAACACGATTAAAAACATGGGACCATGATGATACACTAAGCTAGGCTTAAACTCAATATAATCTAGTTGATTATATTGGTTGTGCCCATAGCCTACAAGCGTATAAGATCAATTTTAAATGTTTGGCGTTAATTTAGCAGCTTTCTCAATGACATTCGACACCTGGAAATATCATGATTTCGTTGTGACATTATTTGAATAATTTAAAAAAGAAAAAATCGATTTACAGGAAAAATATTTGCTTGATTTGCTTGAAAAAAACACAGTGTCTTCTTTTCAAGATGTTCAATGCACACAGTAAAATCTGTCAACACCAGTTATAGACAAAGTTCATCCAGTTGCAAAAACGCTAAGAAAGCCCAATAAACTCACAGCGCCAACCACGCTCGTCGACAAAAAACCAAACAACCATCACGTAAATTATTTAAAATTGTATTCAATTGTAAAATAAAACATACATAATATTATATTATACACTAAAAGATAGTTTTGTCACATGGTTTCCGGCAGTCAGACCTTGGAGCCGGGCGGCTCGCTCTGCCCGATCATCACCTGCGTGACAAACGGGCCGGGCCGCCGCGCCGCATCGCTGGACCTTCCGCCCCCCCCGCCGCCCCCGCCGTCGACCGCGTTTTGGAATTTGGCTATGGTCGCCGCCACCGATCTCTGTTCGGCGCGTCGCGGCAGGGAGTTGTTCTCCTCGTCGAGCCGCGGGTGCTGGTTGGTGCGCAGCACGTTCTGCACGCTCTCGTACTCGTAGAAGTTGGAGACGGGCCGCTGCGCGTGCGCGCGCGTGTCCCGCCGCTGAGAGTGGTAGTGCTGCTGCCGACGGCTGGAAACACACCGCGCCGTCTTAGCTGCCGGACGACAGGTGTCCCGTACGATTTTCTGCCCTTTTCGTCAGTTTTTTTGGAAAATAGACCCGGGGGACGATATTTTAAAAGTTTCGTAAGAGATGTCACTGGAGCATTCGTTTGTTCTCGTAAAAACGTTGACAAAAACAGAGATCTCGTTTCATTTCAACGTGATAACAGTTACAAAATCGCCTCCCTATTTCACTCAGAGTAAAATGACGTCAGATACCCACTGGACGTGCTACCGGTTTGGAAAAAATATTAATAATCTCTGCTAAATAACAAAGGAAGACAGGGAAATCACAACCCGAATTGCTCTGCCTGGCTTTAGTGAGTGGGTATCATGACGTTGCTTTGATAGAATTTTGATTGCAATGGAATCGGTGTTGTGTCTTTGAAAGCTACGTTTACAACAAGGCTTTGCGCCGCGGCGTTTGAAAATCACAGCCCGAGCGATTGCTGCGCTACGATTGTTGAATGCAACTCAGCATTACCGTGCTTCGTGCCGAGCCACTGGCTCTGCTAATCTTACAACGCAGAGTCATCTCGATAAGATGCTATCCCACTCTTCTCTGAGATTGCCTTGCACTGGGCCGTGAAGATAAAAAAAGCGTGTTCCTTTTTCAAAATGTTTGAACCATCCCGCTTATTTCTACATGTTTGTCCGTACAACTTGGCAATCCCGTGCAAGTAGCCTGGTGCTAATTATTGTCAAGGGCAAAGCGTGCAAAGCCTGAAAGTAATTACAGCTTTGCAATGTTGGCAACTGGCCGCCAACTACTGACTTGTGAGTGAAAATTCAAAGCCTTCCTACCGATGGACGTTTCGAAGCCTTCCTACCGATGGACGTTTCGAAGCCTTCCTACCGATGGACGTTTCGAAGCCTTCCTACCGATGGACGTTTCGAAGCCTTCCTACCGATGGACGTTTCGAAGCCTTCCTACCGATGGACGTTTCGAAGCCTTCCTACCGATGGACGTTTCGAAGCCTTCCTACCGATGGACGTTTCGAAGCCTTCCTACCGATGGACGTTTCGAAGCCTTCCTACCGATGGACGTTTCCAAGCCTTCCTACCGATGGACGTTTCGAAGCCTTCCTACCGATGGACGTTTCGAAGCCTTCCTACCGATGGACGTTTCGAAGCCTTCCTACCGATGGACGTTTCGAAGCCTTCCTACCGATGGACGTTTCGAAGCCTTCCTACCGATGGACGTTTCGAAGCCTTCCTACCGATGGACGTTTCGAAGCCTTCCTACCGATGGACGTTTCGAAGCCTTCCTACCGATGGACGTTTCGAAGCCTTCCTACCGATGGACGTTTCGAAGCCTTCCTACCGATGGACGTTTCGAAGCCTTCCTACCGATGGACGTTTCCAAGCCTTCCTACCGATGGACGTTTCGAAGCCTTCCTACCGATGGACGTTTCGAAGCCTTCCTACCGATGGACGTTTCCAAGCCTTCCTACCGATGGACGTTTCGAAGCCTTCCTACCGATGGACGTTTCGAAGCCTTCCTACCGATGGACGTTTCGAAGCCTTCCTACCGATGGACGTTTCGAAGCCTTCCTACCGATGGACGTTTCGAAGCCTTCCTACCGATGGACGTTTCGAAGCCTTCCTACCGATGGACGTTTCGAAGCCTTCCTACCGATGGACGTTTCCAAGCCTTCCTACCGATGGACGTTTCGAAGCCTTCCTACCGATGGACGTTTCGAAGCCTTCCTACCGATGGACGTTTCCAAGCCTTCCTACCGATGGACGTTTCGAAGCCTTCCTACCGATGGACGTTTCGAAGCCTTCCTACCGATGGACGTTTCGAAGCCTTCCTACCGATGGACGTTTCCAAGCCTTCCTACCGATGGACGTTTCCAAGCCTTCCTACCGATGGACGTTTCCAAGCCTTCCTACCGATGGACGTTTCGAAGCCTTCCTACCGATGGACGTTTCCAAGCCTTCCTACCGATGGACGTTTCGAAGCCTTCCTACCGATGGACGTTTCGAAGCCTTCCTACCGATGGACGTTTCGAAGCCTTCCTACCGATGGACGTTTCGAAGCCTTCCTACCGATGGACGTTTCGAAGCCTTCCTACCGATGGACGTTTCGAAGCCTTCCTACCGATGGACGTTTCGAAGCCTTCCTACCGATGGACGTTTCGAAGCCTTCCTACCGATGGACGTTTCGAAGCCTTCCTACCGATGGACGTTTCCAAGCCTTCCTACCGATGGACGTTTCGAAGCCTTCCTACCGATGGACGTTTCGAAGCCTTCCTACCGATGGACGTTTCGAAGCCTTCCTACCGATGGACGTTTCGAAGCCTTCCTACCGATGGACGTTTCGAAGCCTTCCTACCGATGGACGTTTCGAAGCCTTCCTACCGATGGACGTTTCCAAGCCTTCCTACCGATGGACGTTTCGAAGCCTTCCTACCGATGGACGTTTCCAAGCCTTCCTACCGATGGACGTTTCGAAGCCTTCCTACCGATGGACGTTTCCAAGCCTTCCTACCGATGGACGTTTCGAAGCCTTCCTACCGATGGACGTTTCGAAGCCTTCCTACCGATGGACGTTTCGAAGCCTTCCTACCGATGGACGTTTCGAAGCCTTCCTACCGATGGACGTTTCGAAGCCTTCCTACCGATGGACGTTTCGAAGCCTTCCTACCGATGGACGTTTCGAAGCCTTCCTACCGATGGACGTTTCCAAGCCTTCCTACCGATGGACGTTTCGAAGCCTTCCTACCGATGGACGTTTCGAAGCCTTCCTACCGATGGACGTTTCGAAGCCTTCCTACCGATGGACGTTTCGAAGCCTTCCTACCGATGGACGTTTCGAAGCCTTCCTACCGATGGACGTTTCGAAGCCTTCCTACCGATGGACGTTTCCAAGCCTTCCTACCGATGGACGTTTCGAAGCCTTCCTACCGATGGACGTTTCGAAGCCTTCCTACCGATGGACGTTTCCAAGCCTTCCTACCGATGGACGTTTCGAAGCCTTCCTACCGATGGACGTTTCGAAGCCTTCCTACCGATGGACGTTTCGAAGCCTTCCTACCGATGGACGTTTCGAAGCCTTCCTACCGATGGACGTTTCGAAGCCTTCCTACCGATGGACGTTTCGAAGCCTTCCTACCGATGGACGTTTCGAAGCCTTCCTACCGATGGACGTTTCGAAGCCTTCCTACCGATGGACGTTTCGAAGCCTTCCTACCGATGGACGTTTCCAAGCCTTCCTACCGATGGACGTTTCCAAGCCTTCCTACCGATGGACGTTTCGAAGCCTTCCTACCGATGGACGTTTCGAAGCCTTCCTACCGATGGACGTTTCGAAGCCTTCCTACCGATGGACGTTTCGAAGCCTTCCTACCGATGGACGTTTCGAAGCCTTCCTACCGATGGACGTTTCGAAGCCTTCCTACCGATGGACGTTTCGAAGCCTTCCTACCGATGGACGTTTCGAAGCCTTCCTACCGATGGACGTTTCCAAGCCTTCCTACCGATGGACGTTTCCAAGCCTTCCTACCGATGGACGTTTCGAAGCCTTCCTACCGATGGACGTTTCGAAGCCTTCCTACCGATGGACGTTTCGAAGCCTTCCTACCGATGGACGTTTCCAAGCCTTCCTACCGATGGACGTTTCCAAGCCTTCCTACCGATGGACGTTTCGAAGCCTTCCTACCGATGGACGTTTCCAAGCCTTCCTACCGATGGACGTTTCCAAGCCTTCCTACCGATGGACGTTTCCAAGCCTTCCTACCGATGGACGTTTCGAAGCCTTCCTACCGATGGACGTTTCGAAGCCTTCCTACCGATGGACGTTTCGAAGCCTTCCTACCGATGGACGTTTCCAAGCCTTCCTACCGATGGACGTTTCGAAGCCTTCCTACCGATGGACGTTTCGAAGCCTTCCTACCGATGGACGTTTCGAAGCCTTCCTACCGATGGACGTTTCGAAGCCTTCCTACCGATGGACGTTTCGAAGCCTTCCTACCGATGGACGTTTCGAAGCCTTCCTACCGATGGACGTTTCGAAGCCTTCCTACCGATGGACGTTTCGAAGCCTTCCTACCGATGGACGTTTCGAAGCCTTCCTACCGATGGACGTTTCGAAGCCTTCCTACCGATGGACGTTTCGAAGCCTTCCTACCGATGGACGTTTCGAAGCCTTCCTACCGATGGACGTTTCGAAGCCTTCCTACCGATGGACGTTTCGAAGCCTTCCTACCGATGGACGTTTCGAAGCCTTCCTACCGATGGACGTTTCGAAGCCTTCCTACCGATGGACGTTTCGAAGCCTTCCTACCGATGGACGTTTCGAAGCCTTCCTACCGATGGACGTTTCGAAGCCTTCCTACCGATGGACGTTTCGAAGCCTTCCTACCGATGGACGTTTCGAAGCCTTCCTACCGATGGACGTTTCCAAGCCTTCCTACCGATGGACGTTTCCAAGCCTTCCTACCGATGGACGTTTCGAAGCCTTCCTACCGATGGACGTTTCGAAGCCTTCCTACCGATGGACGTTTCGAAGCCTTCATACCGATGGACGTTTCGAAGCCTTCCTACCGATGGACGTTTCGAAGCCTTCCTACCGATGGACGTTTCGAAGCCTTCCTACCGATGGACGTTTCGAAGCCTTCCTACCGATGGACGTTTCGAAGCCTTCCTACCGATGGACGTTTCGAAGCCTTCCTACCGATGGACGTTTCGAAGCCTTCCTACCGATGGACGTTTCGAAGCCTTCCTACCGATGGACGTTTCGAAGCCTTCCTACCGATGGACGTTTCGAAGCCTTCCTACCGATGGACGTTTCGAAGCCTTCCTACCGATGGACGTTTCGAAGCCTTCCTACCGATGGACGTTTCCAAGCCTTCCTACCGATGGACGTTTCGAAGCCTTCCTACCGATGGACGTTTCGAAGCCTTCCTACCGATGGACGTTTCGAAGCCTTCCTACCGATGGACGTTTCGAAGCCTTCCTACCGATGGACGTTTCGAAGCCTTCCTACCGATGGACGTTTCGAAGCCTTCCTACCGATGGACGTTTCGAAGCCTTCCTACCGATGGACGTTTCGAAGCCTTCCTACCGATGGACGTTTCGAAGCCTTCCTACCGATGGACGTTTCCAAGCCTTCCTACCGATGGACGTTTCGAAGCCTTCCTACCGATGGACGTTTCGAAGCCTTCCTACCGATGGACGTTTCGAAGCCTTCCTACCGATGGACGTTTCGAAGCCTTCCTACCGATGGACGTTTCGAAGCCTTCCTACCGATGGACGTTTCGAAGCCTTCCTACCGATGGACGTTTCGAAGCCTTCCTACCGATGGACGTTTCGAAGCCTTCCTACCGATGGACGTTTCGAAGCCTTCCTACCGATGGACGTTTCGAAGCCTTCCTACCGATGGACGTTTCGAAGCCTTCCTACCGATGGACGTTTCGAATGGATCTCTCGTTCCAGTCTTCCAGATGAAAGCCACTTTCAAAAGAAATTCTGTTGCCAACCCCAAATAAAACAAAGTCCTTAAGATAAAATTAAGTCCTTAAGCTTCAAAATAATGAAAATGATTATTTTATGTCGAGCCAAACATTTGATACCGTCTCGCGATTCGAATCCCGGCACGGATGTAAACTTTGGAATTGATAGTTTCTAACTATCAACACTTTGCATCTGGGATTAAATTCACATTTCATGCCGTCATCTGCGACTTGTCAATGATATCTCCTGGACAGATTACTTCCCGTTCCGTCGTCGCTTTCAAAATAATTGGCCGCGCTAAACGGCAAAAGCAGAATCGCTTCGGAAACGGACCCACGAAAACCAGGGCAGCACGAAACAAATCATGAAAAAACCACGAAACCTTCGCCGATACCACCCGCTCCCAGACACAAAGATATGTACAAAAACCGGAGAAAAACACACAAAACACAGAAACGAGAAGCAATCTTACAGAGTGCAGGACATGCAACACACACAGACGGGAAGATACAGGACATGCGCGCAACTCCTAGAGATGCTGCGTCGTGAAATCAAGTATCAACCCTTCAATTGAAACGCAGGAAACCGGTCACTTTGTCGCCAAGTAACGCTAACTACACATTCGTCAGCACCGAAACGATACCCAAAACGTTTTTACATCGTGAATTCTGGGAGTGTTTTATAATATATTTTGTAATTTTTGTATCTATCTTAGTATGTTTTGGACTGTGTGATATTTTCAAGTGTTGTCGAGTTGTTTTATGTGACATGCGTCATGTTTGAAAGATCCTGTACTGACAAAAACAAACACATCCCTACAAACACATCCCTACGTTTCGATCCAAAATAGCTAAATAACTAAATAACTAAAGCTAACTAAATTTCTGTACCAGCTAAATCAGCCAGAAATTATTTCTATACTAAACAATACCACAATACAATACTAAACAATACTAAACAATACTGTTCATTACTTCTACTAACGGTACAATAATAATTTTAATCACCACAAGTCAAAAGTAAATTCTGTCTTCCTAAAGCTTACATTGAATCTGGCTATCAAGTGCTAGCAAGTGCTATCAACAATTGCATCTAGACGCTGAACAACGATGAAACAATTCTTTGAAAAACACGTGTTTCGTACAAGTATTAATGTACGTAACCGTGGTTGACATCCCTTTGGTAACGCAGTGCGGCATCAGCCAAAGCTGGGAAGTCTCCAACTGTGACTCAGTACGCGTCGGGTCCTGTACCGAATAAATTTCACCGATGTTACAGCTTGGACACTATTATTATCACAAATAATTGGATATCTTTGTCCACAGAAGCGATATTGAGCTGGCTCCTAGCTGTACCCTAGCTGTACCCTAGCTGTACCCTAGCTGTACCCTAGCTGTACCCTAGCTGCCTCCTAGCTGTACCCTAGCTGTACCCTAGCTGTACCCTAGCTGTACCCTAGCTGTACCCTAGCTGTACCCTAGCTGTACCCTAGCTGTACCCTAGCTGGCTCCTAGCTGTACCCTAGCTGGCTCCTAGCTGTACCCTAGCTGGCTCCTAGCTGTACCCTAGCTGGCTCCTAGCTGTACCCTAGCTGTACCCTAGCTGTACCCTAGCTGTACCCTAGCTGGCTCCTAGCTGTACCCTAGCTGTACCCTAGCTGTACCCTAGCTGTACCCTAGCTGTACCCTAGCTGGCTCCTAGCTGTACCCTAGCTGGCTCCTAGCTGTACCCTAGCTGGCTCCTAGCTGTACCCTAGCTGGCTCCTAGCTGAACCCTAGCAGAATCAGGCCGCCTTCTCCGCAAATATTACAGTTTATAATTCTGCGCAGTCGGGTGAAATTATGCTTTCGTTTTCAAAGGAACTCCAATAAACCAGAGCCGAATTTCAACAAATTCCACGGAATTATAAACTGGGAAAGTTACGGAAGCACCGAAACTACGCTATGAAAAGCAAAGATTTTAACAATTATCAGAACAATCTACATCTACAATAACTATTACTTTCTTGAGTCACGTGTCTTTTTCTAAACTCAGCACGATTAGCTTTTAGAGAAACTATCTTACTAATTACTAAATTACATTACTTAGCTAATGACGGCCGGGTCCCAAAAAACTCAAACTTTTTCTGATGTTTCGCAAAGCTGTGCTGCAGCTGCTTGATCAACGGTCGCGTCTAAACTCTGGACCGTCGATAAAGCAGACGCCATGGTCTTACGCAACGTCGGGAAAAGTTGAGTTTTTGGGACTCGGCATCCATTACCTAGTTAAATAGTTGAACAAAATATACATAAAATAACTAATTTTTTTTTCTGAAAGCTAACGCGCTAGCATCAGAAAAAGTCGCTCAAGCAAGCAATAACACCGTACGACAAACCCGCACTGGCGTCCCCAAAGCGACGCCAACCGCACGCCCTCCCGCCCGCTGTATTTACCTCTCCTCCTCGACCTTAAACCGCTGGTGCTGCACCTGCCGTCGCATCTCAACAATCTGCGAGTCAGTCAGTTGCTCCTTGCGCTTGCTGCGCGCCGCGGAACCAGCCGCAGACAGGGAGAGAGAGACACGGAGAGAACGCGTTAGACGAAGACACACCGAGAAACACACACCAAGCAGCATTGCCGAGAGGACAGAGGGTTGTTTGATTGCCGGTGTTTAACGACGCGCTGTTTTGACAGCTGGCACCGTGGCGCTGGTCTATAATGAAAGGGTGATGATGAACCTAACCTATGGCTAGAAGGGAGGAGGGGAAACCCGGTGATTCATTGATTGATTGCCGGTGTTTAACGACGCACTGTTTTGACAGCTGGCACCGTGGCGCTGGTCTATAATGAAAGGGTGGTGATGAACCTAACCTATGGCTAGAAGGGAGGAGGGGAAACCCGGTGATTCATTGATTGATTGCCGGTGTTTAACGACGCACTGTTTTGACAGCCGGCACCGTGGCGCTGGTCTATAATGAAAGGGTGATGATGAACCTAACCTATGGCTAGAAGGGAGGAGGGGAAACCCGGTGATTCATTGATTGATTGCCGGTGTTTAACGACGCACTGTTTTGACAGCTGGCACCGTGGCGCTGGTCTATAATGAAAGGGTGGTGATGAACCTAACCTATGGCTAGAAGGGAGGAGGGGAAACCCGGTGATTCATTGATTGATTGCCGGTGTTTAACGACACACTGTTTTGACAACTGGCCCTGTGGCGCTGGTCTATAATGAAAGGGTGATGATGAACCTAACCTATGGCTAGAAGGGAGGAGGGGAAACCCGGTGATTCATTGATTGATTGCCAGTGTTTAACGACGCACTGTTTTGACAACTGGCACCGTGGCGCTGGTCTATAATGAAAGGGTGATGATGAACCTAACCTATGGCTAGAAGGGAGGAGGGGAAATCCGGTCATTCATTGATTGATTGACGGTGTTTAACGACGCACTGTTTTGACAGCTGGCACCGTGGCGCTGGTCTATAATGAAAGGGTGATGATGAACCTAACCTATGGCTAGAAGGGAGGAGGGGAAACCCGGTGATTCATTGATTGATTGCCGGTGTTTAACGACGCACTGTTTTGACAGCTGGCACCGTGGCGCTGGTCTATAATGAAAGGGTGGTGATGAACCTAACCTATGGCTAGAAGGGAGGAGGGGAAACCCGGTGATTCATTGATTGATTGCCGGTGTTTAACGACGCACTGTTTTGACAGCTGGCACCGTGGCGCTGGTCTATAATGAAAGGGTGATGATGAACCTAACCTATGGCTAGAAGGGAGGAGGGGAAATCCGGTCATTCATTGATTGATTGACGGTGTTTAACGACGCACTGTTTTGACAGCTGGCACCGTGGCGCTGGTCTATAATGAAAGGGTGATGATGAACCTAACCTATGGCTAGAAGGGAGGAGGGGAAACCCGGTGATTCATTGATTGATTGACGGTGTTTAACGACGCACTGTTTTGACAACTGGCACCGTGGCGCTGGTCTATAATGAAAGGGTGGTGATGAACCTAACCTATGGCTAGAAGGGAGGAGGGGAAACCCGGTGATTCATTGATTGATTGCCGGTGTTTAACGACGCACTGTTTTGACAGCTGGCACCGTGGCGCTGGTCTATAATGAAAGGGTGATGATGAACGTAACCTATGGCTAGAAGGGAGGAGGGGAAACCCGGTGATTCATTGATTGATTGCCGGTGTTTAACGACACACTGTTTTGACAACTGGCCCTGTGGCGCTGGTCTATAATGAAAGGGTGATGATGAACCTAACCTATGGCTAGAAGGGAGGAGGGGAAACCCGGTGATTCATTGATTGATTGCCAGTGTTTAACGACGCACTGTTTTGACAACTGGCACCGTGGCGCTGGTCTATAATGAAAGGGTGATGATGAACCTAACCTATGGCTAGAAGGGAGGAGGGGAAACCCGGTGATTCATTGATTGATTGCCGGTGTTTAACGACGCACTGTTTTGACAACTGGCACCGTGGCGCTGGTCTATAATGAAAGGGTGATGATGAACCTAACCTATGGCTAGAAGGGAGGAGTGGAAACCCGGTGCCGGCACGTAGCCTACTCCTGTCGAAAAGCACCGAGGGGACCACCGGCTTTACGTCCCTTCCGAAGGACGGTGCAACTCGAACGACAGGATTCCTCCGCTAATCCGTGCTGTCGAGAGGTTGACAAGCAAGGCGAGTGAAGTTGTCGTACTAACTTCAAACCCTCGACTTTCGCCGAGGGAAAAGGAAGGCGATTCGTGTGCCGTTAGCTGCGAGTTAGGTGGAGTGTCGGGAATTCAGAGGGTTAGGCTCGAGATGTAGCGCCGCAGTCACAAAAACTTCCCAGGATCTTTTTTGAGCCGTCCGGAGATACAGGTCTGCATTGCATCTCGCATGAATCAAGTGGCGCTAGCATCAACACATTCCTATCGAAATGACGTCGCGATGCCCACTCGCTAAAGCCAGGCGGGGCAATCTGTCTCGTGATTTCCAACGTCATCCAAGCCGGTAGTACGTCCAGGAGGTGTCCAACGTCATTTCGTTCAGAATGTCAAAGGTCCGTTGGTTCGTGGAAATCGGTGATTTGTTTGTTTCTCTAAAAGCGTTATCTGTTCGGGTGGGTTAGCGTTATGTCGTTAGCAAAGTTTTGTTGCTGTAAAGCTGGATGGAGTTGAGAGTTGATACAACCAAAGAATGATGCAACCTTCTTTTTCTATGATACAGCAAAAAGTTTTTGCAATTCATCTACTCTACTAGAGAAGGAGTTTAAGGACAGGGAACGCATGACTTTATTTTAAGTAGTTTGTCTTTGTTTCCCAAGCATTGCTTTCAACGACAGGAAGGAGGGAAACTTGATTGATTGATTATTGGTGCTTAACGACGCACTGTTTTGACAACTGGCCCTTTGGCACTGGTCTAATGGCGTCGGTGAATGAAATGGTGATGATGAGGGTGATGATGAACCTAAACTTAGCCTAGAAGGGAGGAGGGGAAACCCGGTGCCGGCACGTAGCCTACTCCTGTCGAAAAGCACCGAGGGGACCACCGGCTTTACGTCCCTTCCGAAGGACGGTACAACTCGAACGACAGGATTCCTCCGCTAATCCGTGCTGTCGAGAGGTTGATAAGCAAGGCGAGTGAAGTTGTCGTACTAACTTCAAACCCTCCGACCTCTCTCCCGAACAGAACTGACCATGTGCATGATGGTCACCCATCACACCTGACTCAGCGCGATGTTGCTTAACTTCGGTGATCTCACGAGAACCGGTGTTTCCAACGTTGCCAAACCGTTCGGTGAGGGAAACTTGACTCCACGACGAAGTCAGTAACTATCGGACTTGTGGAACCGACTCATCTAACGGCATTGAGAAATTAAATTTGACTGATGCCAGATTGTTCGTCCCAGAGTTCCATGACCTTGATCAATTCTTTGATATGATTGTGATTGAAGACACGACCGGGAAGCTAAGAAAGGGATTAAACACTAGATTTACGGTAAGAGACGTTGATTTATGTACAAAGCAAAGCGAGCAAAGCATTCGAGCAGGAAGTAAGCAGCGTAAACTAAAAGAAAGCCAATCTACCAAACGTTGTCCGTCACCCATGAACATGCAAACAATTACGTGCGTAAATGACAACATATTATGTAGAGTGTGGGCCGTTGCTACTAGAATACGTCACTGTATAGATATTTGTTCTCATTTGGAGCTCAGATTTTGGGGTTGTCATCACAATTAGCAAACTAAGGGTGGTTCAAGAGAAATCAGGTACAACTTCAAGCCAACAAAAAATTAAATTAAAAAAAGGTCTATAGCGATACGAAACAAAAGGGAAGGAATGTCGCACTGAAAACTTAATAAAAACTTAGCGCCAACAAAGAAATAGCACAAAAGGCACCACCTACTGGATATCAAGATCTGCAGGACAGACAACACGCAACAAAAAACAAAGATTGATGTAGAGTAGAAATCGAACAGGACAGCATCCCTGCTGAGAGCAGAGGAGATTGCCTCCCTTTTCAAAAAATCAAGATCAATCTAGGATGGCAGCAGCTACTTTTTTGACTAACCCAGCCTATTTGGCAGTCATCATTAAACCAAATTCCTTTTCCAGAAATTTGCAGCTACCACTTAACAATAGCTTTGATGTCCTGCATCCTACAGCCTGGTGAGATGTTTGCTGGCAGAGTGTCCTGCATCCTACAGCCTGGTGAGATGTTTGCTGGCAGAGTGTCCTGCATCCTACAGCCTGGTGAGATGTTTGCTGGCAGAGTGTCCTGCATCCTACAGCCTGGTGAGATGTTTGCTGGCAGAGTGTCCTGCATCCTACAGCCTGGTGAGATGTTTGCTGGCAGAGTGTCCTGCATCCTACAGCCTGGTGAGATGTTTGCTGGCAGAGTGTCCTGCATCCTTCAGCCTGGTGAGATGTTTGCTGGCAGAGTGTCCTGCATCCTACAGCCTGGTGAGATGTTTGCTGGCAGAGTGTCCTGCATCCTACAGCCTGGTGAGATGTTTGCTGGCAGAGTGTCCTGCATCCTACTGCCTGGTGAGATGTTTGCTGGCAGAGTGTCCTGCATCCTACAGCCTGGTGAGATGTTTGCTGGCAGAGTGTCCTGCATCCTACAGCCTGGTGAGATGTTTGCTGGCAGAGTGTCCTGCATCCTACAGCCTGGTGAGATGTTTGCTGGCAGAGTGTCCTGCATCCTACAGCCTGGTGAGATGTTTGCTGGCAGAGTGTCCTGCATCCTACAGCCTGGTGAGATGTTTGCTGGCAGAGTGTCCTGCATCCTACTGCCTGGTGAGATGTTTGCTGGCAGAGTGTCCTGCATCCTACTGCCTGGTGAGATGTTTGCTGGCAGAGTGTCCTGCATCCTACAGCCTGGTGAGATGTTTGCTGGCAGAGTGTCCTGCATCCTACAGCCTGGTGAGATGTTTGCTGGCAGAGTGTCCTGCATCCTACAGCCTGGTGAGATGTTTG